>CALSBV010012215.1:1348640-1393244 GCA_943590825.1 Bovichtus diacanthus | reverse complement strand
AAAATGACCAGGACAGTTTATGTTTTATTTAAGCTTGAATTTGTCCTTTTAAAAACAATTGAAGGAATAAGTGGACCTCACTTTTAAGTTGTGTTTAGTTTAGAGTACATTTTCTCATGTAACAACAGCCGAACATTGTCGTATGTGTTGGTGCAGGTATGTACCATTGTTGGAATTTAATTAGTTTTTTTTACCTGTTCAAAAGGTCTGCTGTTTGTAAAAACATTTGTATGTGTGCAGCCCATATCTGTCTCAATGTTTTTTCTTTTCTTGTCTTGTTTCCCTCAGAGCCAAGAAGAAGACCAAGCCCTTGAACCTTAAGATTCACAGCAGCGTGGGCAGCTGTGAGAATCTGCCCACGCAGCGCTCGCCCCTCCACACCGAACGATCTCTGAGATCCTTCTTCTTCCCCTCCTTCATCCCTTCCACACCTCCTGTCCATGCTGAAACACCCTCTGCAAGTGAGTGAACTCTTCTTCTTTTTTTCTTTTTCCTTTTTAAATCAGATCACACTTTATCTTTTATGAAATTAGATTTTTTTTTTTTCTTTTTTTTTTTATGCATTTATTATATCTCTTTCATATTCTAATCCCTTTCAACATCTGCTTATTTATTTCTCAGGCAATGTCTAATTTGTTGGATGTCATTCTTCTCTCTGAGTCTTTATTATCTATATTTTCTCTTATATGTGTTTTTCTCACCCATGTCAACTTTCTATTGTCAATCTTACACCTTCTGCCTTCCACCTCTGCCAAAAGAAAAAGAACACTCACGCCGAGAATCACTATTACCACCATAATTCTTTTTATTAAGAATATACTTAAGTACAGCTCTGTTGGAAAATGCAACAAATGAACAATCAGGTCGTGCCATAATGACCGGAGGTGGTGTGTTGCTGCACATTGGCAGCCTTATTGCCTGATGCATTATGTGCATACTGCGGAAGCCATTAAACTGAGGAGGAGATGGGGACTAATGGAGGTCGTGTCAAGGGCGGAGTGATGAATGGTGATCACTTAGTGTTGTGAATAGTTGTAGACCTTGACTAACAGGTATGTGGGGCACAGTTGTGCATATTTGTTGGTAGAGGCATGACATGGAATAATCACACACCATATATATGAGGGGACAGACAAATAAAGAACTTGAATTACAAAATGCGGCTGTTGAGATGACAGGCACCACTGCAGATATATGTGCATTTATTGTATCACGTGCTAATGCGTGCACGTGTGTTAAGAATAGCAGTGCAATTATTTAATTTGGATTATATTCTTACTAAGTAAACTACACTGCACTTGGAATGCAGGCTTACATTTTCAAGTATTTCATAAATTGTTTTTTTTGTGGGACAAAGTTAAATTGGCCAACATAACAATGCTGCTAATATCACCATTATTATTGAGACATAAAAGTGCCTTGCCACATTTAACTTGACACTTTTATGAGAGTCATGTATCGCATGCTTTGTCTTTAACCAAAGGCCTCACTCTTTTGGCTGTTAATCAAATGTCAAAGTATAGACAAGTTGAAAGCATGGTATGTGAATTTAGCAATTTCTTCATGAGAAAAAAACAATTGATGTACGTATGTAATAATAATAGATTTTATTTATCAAGCGCTTTTAAAAGGTACTCAAAGATGCTTTACAGATACATATTAAGATTCATAAATACATTATAAAACAAGACAACAACATTTAAAAATACATAAAAATAATTCCACATTAAAAGCAGATCTGAAAAGGTGAATTTTGATTTGAGATTTGAACGTGGAGAGATCGGTACAGTCATGGATGTGTTTGTGGAGTGAGTTCCAGAGGGACATCTCATAATGCAATGTTCTTCAAGACAATTTGAACATGAAGGATTTCTTGATAATTTAACTGTCAAGTGTCAACTTCAACTTTCAATGTTGACACCTAAAGTATAAATGTTGAAAACAGAGATTTCATGTTCTAGATAGAAATGGAGACGCAAAGTCAAGTGTCTGAGTGTCAATACTACGAATACTAAAAATGATCGTCTTATCTGATCGTCTTATCTGCAGTTAAGTTTATGTGTTCCTGCACTGTAACTGATCTGTCTGTGTCTGACAGGCTGGGTTGTTTATTTTAACAACAGCAGCACAGAGCATAACACAAATTTACCCCGAGGGGAAATAAGGTTTATCTCTGTCTTATCTGTGTAGTTTACAGCACCCTTTTTTTCGTTTAAAGGTGATGCTTCATTGTCTTTATTGTCGTAGCTTCCATATGTCTTATGTTTTTACCATTTAAAGTGCCTTTGAGTACCTTTTTTAAAGCGCCCTACAAATAAATGTATTTGTGTTATTATTATTAACATTAATATTTGACTTAAACTGTATAACTTGAAAACTTTCGATCCCTTAAAGCTGAATGTTTTTTTCCGGGTATACGGTACCCCACTTTACACTATTTCATTCACAAACATTTCTTTTCATTTATGTTTTATTCATTAGAACTATTTAAATGTTATCTAGATGTTAAAATGGTATTGTCTGCTAAAATGAAAATGGAACGCTCTGTAGTTGATAGAAGTGAAGTGAAGAACAGAAATTGAAGGTTTTCTTGTTCTGTGGAGCTCCTCAGTTGACCCCGTGGGTCTCCAGCTCTTATTTTAGGAATGGCAACCACCAGACCACCACCACCTGTGTGTGTGCACAAATGTTTAAAACTCTTCCACTCAGCATTTATTTTGCCTTCATGCCTAATTTCATTTTATGGCAACATCAAAATACAATTCTTAAAGATTTGTCTTGCCATTACACCTGGAAGAAACATTTAACGTGACACGTCTTGTGCTTTTGGACATATAATAATAATAATAATAATAATAACAGTGATTAACTTTATTTATATATCACTTTTTTTTTAACCCAGTTACAAAGTGCTTTCCAGAAGAAAAGAACAGCAGATAAAACCCAGAAAAAACAACAACAATAAAATAAATTGCAAACAACAGAGGGATCATAAAAAATTCCGTTGGATAAAATACAGATAAAAATATATAACATTACAAAGATATCACTGAAATACAAACCAGGAGACCATGACACTGTCATGGGTTTGAACTTCATGTTGGTGTCGTGCTTTTCCTGCTAAACTTTCTGTGACTCCACATAATCACCAGTATTGCTCTTTTTAGCCAAAAATATCAAACACCTGAGAGGGCCTTTGTTATTTACCTGTTCATGTGCTTGTTAGGTACACTTACTGCATTTACTCTCATTATTTTACTCATAAAATGCGATGGAAAGTAGGGCATCTAACCTGGACCATGGAGAGAAAACTAAAAGAAAATAGAAAGCTTCTTGTCGGCAAAAACTGAAATGACTTCTGATACACATACATAAACAAAGGACTGCATACAATCATCGTTAATGTGGCCTTTCCAATACGTAGAGATGGGCTATTGCTCTCGTATATTCACTCTCATGCTCATTTTCCTGCACTGAGTCTGCTCATATTTATGTATGCGCAATTGACGTTTCAAAAAAATAATTTCCCTATTTTTTTGCAAATAAAATTGTCCAACTGTTTTTTTGTTGTTGTTCACCCTCCTAGTCAACTTGAATAATACATTTTCAGTTTTCAGTGTTTTTTTTGCACTTGCTCCAGGTGTTATGATAAGTCATTGTTTGTCCAATGTGAAAAATTATGGTGGCCACAGAGGGACATTTTCCACGGACAGCTCACCTCAGGCTGTTTGAGCTTACACAGTTGGAGCGGCCAGATGCACAAACTTGTGATGCTGCCTTGTGTCCACTTGGATATCCAATACCAGCTCTGGGACTCGACCAACACACACACACACACACACACACACACACACACGCACACACCTGCTGCAAGAGGGATGTGTGTGTGTGTGAGTGTGCATGAGATGCAAAGAGAGGGAGTGTAGGAGTCTGAGTGTGTGCTTGTGGATATAAATGGCTTAAATGTTCTTCATAGGCTTTGCACACAACTCACGCTGAGTGACGTCATTAGAACACATGTAGAAATAAACATTCACCCTAACCTCGCTTAGACGCTTTGCAGTTGCGTCACAGATCGCCTAGCAACCGAGTGTGGCACCACAATGGAGGCCCCTTTGAGAGTTTGCAAATACATAATGGCTACATTTAAAAGAGGGTGAGGAAAAGGAGCTACCTGAGGAGAATAGCTGAGGTTGGCGTCGTTTCATATATATTTCAGTAAAGACGCACAGTTTTGTCATTCAGGCCTCGTTTTTAATAAGTGAAGAGATGGATGTTGGCACGTTGACTCATACCAAGCCTACTCAGCTTTTTTTGTATTTTTGACTCGTAGGCAGAATAGAAAAGATACATCTCATCTTTGTTTGCGTTTGTTCTGTTCCCTAGTTCTAAAACTCTACACCGCATATTTATAATATCTTGTTTACTTAGGCAGTCAGAATCAATACCCTAAAGGCAATAAAGTCAACTTTTTCAACTTTACTTCTCTGCTGGCACAGATGGACCTCCTGGACAAAAAGTGACCTTTTTCTGTGGCATTTATTTAATTTAATTGATCTTTTATATATAAATACATCCATCCATCCATCCATCTTCAACCGCTTATCCGGGGTCGGGTCGCGGGGGCAACAGCTCCAGCAGGGGGCCCCAAACTTCCTTTTCCCGGGCCATGTTGACCAACTCTGACTGGGGGACCCCGAGGCGTTCCCAGGCCAGTGTGGAGATATAATCTCTCCACCTCGTCCTGGGTCTTCCCCGTGGTCTCCTCCCAGCTGGCTGTGCCTGGAACACCTCCCTAGGGAGGCGCCCAGGGGGCATCCTTACCAGATGCCCGAACCACCTCAACTGGCTCCTTTCTACGCAAAGGAGCAGCGGTTCTACTCCGAGCTTCTCTCGGATGACTGAACTCCTCACCCTATCTCTAAGGGAGAAGCCAGCCACCCTTCTGAGAAAACCCATTTCGGCCGCTTGTACCCGCGATCTCGTCCTTTCGGTCATGACCCAACCTTCATGACCGTAGGTGAGAGTAGGAACGAAGATAGACCGGTAGATCGAGAGCTTTGCCTTCTGGCTCAGCTCTCTTTTCGTCACAACGGTGCGGTAAAGCGAGTGCAATACCGCGCCCGCTGCTCCGATTCTCCGGCCCATCTCCCGCTCCATTTTCCCCTCACTCGTGAACAAGACCCCTAGGTACTTGAACTCCTTCACTTGGGGTAAGGACTCATTCCCTACCCGGAGTAGACAATCCACCGGTTTCCTGCTGAGAACCATGGCCTCAGATTTTGAGGTGCTGATCCTCATTCCAACCGCTTCACACTCGGCTGCGAACCGATCCAGTGAGTGCTGAAGGTCACAGGCTGATGATGCCATCAGGACCACATCGTCTGCAAAGAGCAGCGATGAGATCCCAAGCCCACCAAACTGCAACCCCTCCTCCCCCCGACTACGCCTCGATATCCTGTCCATGAATACCACAAACAGGATTGGTGACAAAGCGCAGCCCTGGCGGAGGCCAACACCCACCGGGAACGAGTCCGACTTACTGCCGAGAACCCGGACACAACTCTTGCTTTGGGCGTACAGGGATTGGATGGCCCTCAAAAGCGCCCCCCTCACCCCATACTCCCGCAGCACCTCCCACAGTATCTCCCGGGGGACCCGGTCATACGCTTTCTCCAGGTCCACAAAACACATGTAAACCGGATGGGCATACTCCCAGGCCCCCTCCAGAATCCTTGTGAGAGTGAAGAGCTGGTCCGTTGTTCCACGGCCAGAACGGAATCCGCATTGTTCCTCTTCAATCTGAGGTTCGACTATCGGCCGAACCCTCCTTTCCAGCACCTTGGAGTAGACTTTACCCGGGAGGCTGAGCAGTGTGATACCCCTGTAATTGGCACACACTCTCTGGTTCCCCTTTTTATACAGGGGAACCACCACCCCGGTCTGCCACTCCTTAGGCACTGTTCCCGACTTCCACGCAATGTTGAAGAGACGTGTCAGCCACGACAGCCCCTCCACACCCAAAGCCTTCAACATTTCTGGACGGATCTCATCAATCCCCGGGGCCTTGCCACTGTGGAGTTGTTTGACTACCTCAGTGACTTCCACCAGGGAAATTGGTGATGATCCCCCTTAATCTTCCAGCCCTGCCTCTATCAAAGAGGGCGTATTAGTCGGATTGAGGAGTTCCTCAAAATGCTCCTTCCACCGCCCGAGTACCTCCTTAGTTGAGGTCAACAGTGTTCCATCCCTGCTGTAAACAGCTTGGATGGTTCCCCGCTTCCCCCTCCTGAGGTGCCGGACAGTACGCCAGAAGCACTTTGGTGCCGACCGAAAGTCCTTCTCCATGGCTTCTCCGAACTCCTCCCACACCCGCTGCTTTGCCTCTGTCACGGCCGAGGCCGCTGCCCTTCGGGCCTGTCGGTACCTTGCAACCGCCTCTGGAGTCCCCCGTGATAACATATCTCGGAAGGACTCCTTCTTCAGTCGGACGGCTTCCCTGACCACCGCGGTCCACCACGGTGTTCGAGGGTTACCGCCCCTTGAGGCACCTAAGATCTTGAGGCCGCAGGCTCCCGCCGCAGCTTCAGCAATGGAAGCTTTGAACATTGACCACTCAGGCTCAATGCCCCCAACCTCCACAGGGATGCCAGAGAAACTCCGCCGGAGGTGTGAGTTAAAGGTCTCTTGGGTATGGGCCTCCTCCAGACGTTCCCAGTTCACCCTCACTACCCGTTTGGGCTTACCAGGTCTGTCCAGACTCTTCCCCCACCCCCTGACCCAACTCACCACCAGATGGTGATCAGTTGACAGCTCCGCCCCTCTCTTTACCCGAGTGTCCAAAACATGCGGCCTCAGATCAGATGATACGATTACAAAATCGATCATCGATCTTCGGCCTAAGGTGCTCTGGTACCATGTACACTTATGAGCATCCTTATGTTCGAACATGGTGTTTGTTATGGACAGCCCATGTCTAGCACAGAAGTCCAATAACAAACAACCACTCGGGTTGAGATCAGGGAGGCCGTTCCTCCCAATCACGCCTCTCCAGGTGTCTCCATCGTTGCCCACGTGTGCGTTGAAGTCTCCCAGTAGAACTATGGAGTCCCCTACTGGAGCCCCCAACAGGACTCCATTCAGGGTCTCCAAGAAGGCCGAATACTCTGAACTGCTGTTCGGTGCATATGCACAGACAACAGTCAGAGTTTTCCCCCCCATAACCCGTAGGCGTAGGGAGGCGACCCTCTCGTCTACCGGGGTGAACTCCAACGTAACGGCACTCAGCCGGGGATTTGTGAGTATCCCCACACCCGCCCGGCGCCTCACACCCTGAGCAACTCCAGAGAAGAATAAGGTCCAACCCCTATCCAGGAGTACGGTTCCAGAACCGAGACTGTGCGTAGAGGAGAGCCCAACCAGATCTAACTGGTAGCGCTCCGCCTCCCGCACAAGCTCCGGCTCTTTCCCCCACAGAGAGGTGACGTTCCACGTCCCCAGAGCCAGCCTTTGCCGCCCAGGTCTGGTCCGTCGAGGTCCCCGACCTTCACTGCCACCCGTCTGGCAATGTACCCGACCCCAACGGTTCTTCCTGCGGGTGGTAGGCCCACATGATGGAGAGGGGGGGGTGCCACGTTGCTTCTTAGGGCTATGCCCGGCCGGGCTCCGTGGCAAACCCGGCCACCAGGCGCTCGTTAAATACATATATTCCTTTTTCCACTTACTTCACTAAAACCGAAGACACAAAAGGGATGGGAAGAGTAAATCGTACGCGTGAAATTAGTTGTATATAATATTTGAAAGCAATACAAAATGCCTGAGAGCCTTACTGCTTTATGTTCCATTATATTTTGAATTGTCATCTGGCGCCTGAATTTTTTGTTGTCCTTTGCATGAACAAAGACATTTCCACCATAAATCGGTGGATAAAAACACATCCGTATGAAGGACATGAAGTGTTTGATGCTTAAAATGTTCATGGGGAGGACCCTGAACCCCTCACTTACTATGAGATGCTTTAAATACATACATTTTAATATCCTTTAATGGTGTTGCAAGGGTAGGCATTACAGGCGTATATTTATTTAATTAGATGCAAAAAGCCTTTTGTGAATTTGATTAATAGGACGATCTGGTTTGTTTTTTGTTTACTCTTTAATCTTCTCCTGCAACACCAGGTCGCAACTAAAGAAAAACCTATTTTCCAAGTAGTAAATGGTTTGCAGTCAGACTCTCTTTCTGGCACGGAGCTCTCGCATCAAGTTCTCGTCTCACACCGACTAATGAAACCCTGCAGGAGAGGTTATATCTCCAGTCAGTTGAGAGGTGGACTGGTCAATCGTTATGTTGGTTCTTAGAAAATGTAGTTCAGGGGTTAAAAACAAGCCGGAGACTTTGTGAACACTGTGCTGCTACTTCATCGACATTGAATTGCCGTTTTTTGTGCAAAGGATCTCACTGAGAATTTAGTCTCGGAAGAACTCGAGTCATCACTTGACACCTCAGCTAATCTAAACCAACTGCTTTAATAGCCGAGTATCCAGCAGGGTAGTGTAACAACAGATGTCAACAACCTTCAAGTTGCCACTAAAGCTTTGTGTTGAAAGCAACAGAGGACAAATCAGATGTGTTCATTCTCATATTTCAACAGGCTGCGTGCACATTTGAAGCTTCCCGTCTGTCGGAACCACTGAAGCATCCTTCCAGTTCACCTATGGGATCTGTATCTAGTCACTTTTTAAAAAATGTGATCTAAGAAGGAACAACACATGGAGGGTATAGGAAGAAGGAGTTGAGAAGGAGCCCAGATAGTGATACAGCAAATTTGTATATTTACTAAAACAATTGGCAGTTCGTCATCAGTCTTGTCCAAGAGCTATGGAGCTATGAATGCCAGAGGTTGCGTTACGTCAACTGAAAGCCCTCCGTAGTGTCAGATTGGCCTCACCACCAAAACCTGCTGTCTGTCGGTACTCGTCTGCGTGCTTCCGAGCCATTTGAGTTCTTCCACTGAGAAATTCACTCCCGAGCCATAAAGCCTCCAGGCATCATCTGTTCTCCCATCGCTCTTCCCTCTCTCTCACTGGCACACTTAAACCGCCAGTCTCAAAAGTCTCCTGGTATCTATAAGGCCGTGTGGATGTAGCCTACTTGTTTCAACAAAGAAAATTACTATTTTTCCAGCACTGTGATTGCTATTGTCAGTTTATCCCCATGTGGTGTGTGTGTGTGTGTGTGTGTGTGTGTGTGTGTGTGTGTGTGTGTGTGTGTGTGTGTGTGTGTGTGTGTGTGTGTGTGTGTGTGTGTGTGTGTGTGTGTGTGGGGGGGGTTATTTGTAAACATGTATATGTGTGTGCAAGATGACAGCACAATACTCTGAAAAAGGCTGATCGGCGTGTAGCTGTTGCCATAGCAACTGAGCAACCTGGCTTTGTCTCTTGTTCATCTGAGTTGAGGTTTTTTCTCACATTTGGATAGGAAAAAAAAAAAAAAAACTCTTCTATTTCAACCGTTCTCTGAGTTGGTTTCTTGCTGCCACTCCAAACAAATACTTGTTCAGTTGTGTACTTTCGCATTGCAACGCATGGATGAGAAACGCTGAGAATATGGCGAGCAACAGCCTGTAATATATTGCTCAAATAACACTCGTGCTATAATGCAGCACATTGTGCAGCAAACACCCACACATGTTTTACATTCCTGTTCACTTCTTCTGCTGCTCTGCACAGTCCACTGTATATACCATAATGTCAGACTCTTATCTAGTTGCGCAGGCTTCTGCTCCTCTTCCCCATGTTGCGTTCGAGTGTTGTTTTGTGCAGAATTTGTTTGGTATTCCCTTCTTAAGCTCTTGATTATCTCCTGATGATACCATGCCAGTTATGACGTTGATTGCATTTGATTGAAGCTTTAATCCAAACCACTCTGCCCATTGATCTCTAGGACCTTGATGATTCCAATAACAACAAGAGTCGGGGTAGGTGAGATGACTTGGTGACAGTGCAGACAATGAGAATAATTAGAATCCCCACCCTGTTGTATGTATCTTATGTTGTTTTAATTGTCACACGCTCCACTCTTTTCCTTTTTGCCCGCAATAGAAATGTCTCCTCCATGGGGAGTAGCAGTGTTTAGCGCTCAGTCAATCACTTGGAAGGCATCTGAGTCTAACGTCAAATAAACTATATTTGGCTCTAAATAGGCTCCTAGACTCAAGTAGTCTCTTTATCTCTGCACACATACACACACACCCGCCCCCATCTGTTTAACCCACACACAGACAGAAATGTATATTTCTTCATCTTCAGTGTAGTTACATTTTTCTCTTTAACCCACACACACACACACACACACACACACACTCCATGGTCTGCTGTGTGTCATGTGACCGGCCAGTGAAGGAGGGGGGAAGGAAGGCCTCGGTTTAATTAGGCTGAGGCCAATCAGAGAAGATGGAGGAGGACACTGTTGTCTGGCGCCTTGCAGTTTCTCAGCTCCTGCAGACTCATCTGACACACACACACGCACGCACACGCACGCACGCACACATGCACTTATCAACACTTGTACTTCATGTTGGTGAAGATGTTGAGGTGTTTTCGGATGGTTTGGAAATTATAATTTTTAGATTTCGATTACATTTATTTATGGTTCTACAAAATACACATCAAGACTCTACCCAAGATGTTGAAGTTGTATTCCTTGATATTTCATTTGTGGTTGGTTTGGCAACACCTGTGGTTACCATGGTAACAGCAAGTGTGGTTTAATACTACGGCAAACACTCCTTGAGCAGCTGTCAGAAATACAATAGAAGACTAACTGGTGTATCTGTTCACACTGCAGCCGATGAAACGCACATTGTTCCACTCAGCATTTGTTTTGCCGTCATGTAGTAAACCATAAATAAAGAGTAAATAGTGAGGCAGATAACAATGGCTCACATGGATGCACTGTTTTCCCGTTAGGCAATCTGAATCCAGCACGGGGATGGCGGACTCCACCAACGCATGCAAACATTACTGGACAGACTTTAAAAGACGGTCATAAAACATACAACATAAAATGAAACAAGAAAATCTTAAAAAGAAACAAACAAAATCAGCGTAAACCAAACAAAAGTTATTATCCACATCATTGCACCAAAATACAACAATAACAGATGGTAAGCTCAATTCATATTGTATTCATTATCTTACTTGTACATAAGCTCTGACCCCACATATGACTTAACATCCAAAAGCAATTTTTTCCCAAATTCAAACCCTTGTCACACAAATAAGACATGTCTGTCTGAAGGTTTCTGTCATATCTCAAGCTTATGTTTTTTTATATGACTGGCATGTGTGTGAGAATTTGTGTACGACTTCTGTTCTCATGAGTACTTACTGACATAAATCTACACTCCCCCGTTCTTTGAGGGACGGTAGGATCATCAAAGACTGCCACGGAAGACAGACAGCGACGTCAACAGCACACACACGCGATGATAAACAGCCCTGACCACGCCGCTGACAAGTCCAATCATCTGCCAGTCGCCAACAAGGCCGACAAGAAGCAGATGATGTCAGTTTCCCCTCTGTATTGAGTTATCAGTTTGATTGAGTGTAATTGAGCGATGCATCGGAGTGCGGAGAGAAGACACCGGGTCTCTGGAGAGGCTGGAGAAGGAGGAGGAAGGGTGTTTCAGGAACCAGGAAATGCTATACGTCACCGGGGCCATGAGATTAGCGCTGCCAATGACTCGTAATGGATTAATAGGACTGATTGAGCCCCTCACCAGATGAAAAATGTATTTCTTTCCAGTGATACTTGTAGGCATTTCAAAATGAATGGCTTCCATTTGTTTCATCCTTCATGTAGTGCATTGCACCTGACTCTTTAGTAAAGTAAATAATGAAGTAAATCCATCTACTAACACATATGTGATTAGCTGTTGACAGAAAGACAAGTATTACCCCTTAAAAAACTATTATTTTATGTGAGACAAGTAGTAAATAGAAGTTTACTGCTAAAAAAAAATGTGTGAGTAGTTCATCATTAATTAATCTCTATAAAAAATTAACCTGCATAATGAATCTGTAGGCAACTGGACAAGATTTTGGGAGCGTTCTGGTATCCGTTTGTAATCCGAGTAGTATCGACCAATCATTGAGCGGGCTTTGGTTGAATACAGGAAACGGTCCGTGTGGAGAGCAAAAGAGGAGGAATGCATTGGCCGAAATGCATCTCGGAACCCATCGGCTATCATTTGACGACGCTTTTGCTTTTCATTAGCCCACAATAATGTTCTAAACTGGCTACTTGTGGAACAATCCGCTCGTAGACGTCGTCTCTCAACTCCAACTCCATTGTTGCGGCTGAAGTTGCTCTTGGACTTTAACAACGAGTGGCGCACAGAAGAGGAAGTCTTGGCCCGGATATCCGTTAGCTACACCGCAAACCCAGAAATATTGGCATTGCCCTCAGAGGGTTTTCGTCGTCAGACTGACAGCCGATGGCTTCTTTAATCTACTCTAGTGTAGCCACACTAGTGTTTAGCTATATACTGCAGGAAATCTATCTACCAAGCTAAAGCATCTACACCATGAATGCCGCGATCATGAACTTATTAAAAACAAACCATCATCATTGGCATGTTCGGATGATGACTGGAGCTCCTTCTTTGGACTTTAGTTAAAGTCAACCAGGGAGAGTTCTTATGCCTCCACATGAGATCTGAAAACTGTTTTTATTTTAATCCCAGAGCTTTAAAGAATGTTCTTGAAGGAACATTTACACCTCAACAGTCAATGACTAAATGTCTTTCCGGTTTCATTTCAAATTATAACGATATAATGAACAGCCTATGAATATAAAAAAGTGACAAAGGCGTCCTCATATTCATAGATGATGCATTCTTTTGGGCAATTTTGTGGGATATCCAGCTGAAACCAATCTCTTCTTCCTCTCGGCCTAAATGAAGTGAACCTCTTCTGTCCTCTCGCATGGAGATCGATATCTCACTGCGCACCTCAGCCCACAATTCCATTTCCAGGCATTAGGAGTTTGATGCATTGAGGAAAGAACTTCTGGGCTGTTTTTTTGGTTCTCTCTTTATTTTCACAATTCTTTGATTTAATGTATTGTTAATCTCCTCCGCCTAGCCACACAAAAAAGAAATCTCAAGTCCACTCTTCTTAGCATTCATTTCCAGCTTAAAAGTAACATAATACTCATGAATAACTCCGCACAAAGGTAGCCAGAATACAACTCAATTATTATACATTTTACAGCCGAGGAGATGCAAAAGATGAAAGATTGGACAGTTTGTGTGGACACTTCTGAATATCACAGAGTATGTGCATAGTTATCCTGTCTATATAAAACCTTTTTATTCTACAAATATGAGACGCACAGATACAACTTACCTTAAAGGGAAAGTGTGCTGATTTTACACATCAAAATCTGTTTACAGGTCTTGGGGAGTACTCATGCACATGTGACCCCAATTCCCTCATAAATTATTGTTGTTATTGTTGTTAATCGATACTGTTTTGGGGTTGAAGACTATTAGTTTGAAAATATATCAAATCTGGGGCTGTGGGGTTAGAAAGGCGTGACCTTAGCAGACCTCTGTAGCCCGCCCCTCATCTCTGCAAGAGGCTTGTGGCTCTACAGCTACAAGCATAACACACCTGAATCTCAGACTGAACCGTCAGTGGTCGAGTTGCATTATGGGTAATGGTTTTGACAAGGAAGAAGAAAGCATGGAGTTAAAAAAGCGATGGCTGTGTCCAAAATCCTTCACTCAATCCCTACTCCCTAACTCACCATCCAGGGACTTCCAGAGGACTATATAGTGAGCTCATCGGCAAAATGAAGAAACACTTTCGGACACTTCTCGAGTCTTTTTCTCTGCTCCATTAATTACGTTGCGCAATTAAAACGTGCCTGGTGGACCATCAATAATAAATAAGTACAGACATGCAGACATTTTGTGATAAATACATTATATTATACTAGTGTGTGAGTGTATTTTCCCAAATGGATAAATAGAAAGTACTTTGTGGCCGTTTTGCGTTGTGATGCTGTGCTCAGCTTACATTTATCAGATCTGTTTTTTGTGGCACAACTCTTGATTTGGTTTGTCTCGTCCATCTGACATTTTTCTTTCACTGCATGACGGTATATAGTGTTTGGTTACTGACCAGCGATGCATTGTGAGATACTTGGAGTCCACAATATAGGGTATAATAATTCTCACTATACACTCGGGCAGCACTACAAAATGGCGTAGTGTAGTAGTGAGTGATTTCGGACACAGCGATATCTCTGGTCCTGCTGCATCCATTTTAATTCTTTTTTTTTGTCCACTGTCCATTGTGAGTCTGACAATGTTTAAGAGTGCAATGCTAAATGCTAAGTGTACTTTTTAAAGAACCATTTCAAAGAGTATCAGTGGGTGTGATGGAAAGTTATATAGACACCTCTCCCCGCTCCATGTTTTGTTTAGGCTGACTGTATTCATTTCTAAATTGTCAAAAGTGTAACGGAATATAACCTTAATAGGCCTGTAATAACCTACGTGGGGTTTCTGCAGAAATTCAAATAAAAGCAAAATGATCTTGCTTGGTGCACTTTCCGTTCCTGACTTTTTCTGCATGGCTCTTTTGTTATTGAATTATTGACAGTCAGCACATCATTAGAATGTGCTATCATCTCAATTCACATCCACCACATCCACCTGGTATTTAGAGGTTGCGCATAAATGTATCGGGCTGCTCAGTCATTGCCGGCACTAATGGACCAAGCGAATGGTTTTTGTTGTGGAAACCTTTTGAAGCGAGAGTAATAAAATACAGGTAGCAATGAGGGATATCTATCTGTCTATTCATCCATCCATTCCAATATCTATCCGTCAGTCCATCTGTCTATCTATACAATCAGGACAAGAGCTCATTTACAGTGATGAGTTGACAGTGAGTCATGACTAACTGTGTGCATGATATCCACACGACTGATTAGGTCTGACACCAACATACCAGTTTGTTGCTGAAAGGCATTCTGTAAGTATTACCATTTGACAAAAAGAAAAAAGAAAAGGAAAAACATAACAGCCTTCCCTCTCTCCTGTCTCTTCCTCTCCAGACACTCTCTCAGTGCCTCGCTGGTCCCCACAGATTCCACGAAGAGATCTGGGAAACTCAATAAAACACAGGTAGGCCTAAAGGAAAGTAGGTGGGTGAGTGTGTGCCAGTTCGCCTATGTACTCATGCATCTGTGATGGAATGTCAATCCAAAAAAAAAAAAAAAAAAAAAAAAAGGGCCCCTTGCATAACTCATCTCAATTCTTGTCTGTCCCTCTCTCTCTCTCTCTCTCTCTCTCTCTCTCTCTCTCTCTGCTTGACTCGAAACGCCAGTGATCTAAAAAGTAAAATGATACCGTATTAGTTGTGGGATCTCAGCAACCTCCAGAACGTGGGTGTGTTGCCTGCTGAAAGTCAGCGAGGTGGAAAGAGAAGCTCTACACCTCATCATACGCAGCCAAACTGAGCGCAAATGTAATTTATAAAGCCGTCATTTGAAGATTAAGGCTGGTTTTAAGAGAAATGCCATTATTCCACCCAGCATCTACTAGACATGTCACTTTGCATATTTCTAACGCGTGCTCTTGATCGCATTGTTGGCCTGTTACAATAAGTGCATTTGCGTCTCTGGTACACAGTGCACCACTTTGGCTTTAGGGTCTCCACTGTGCTGGAAGAACATTTCTTTATGCAAAATCCTCCTTAATTTCAAATCATCGTTCACATTTGACAGCACTAAAAGTCCAGTCCACTAAAAATCAGAGGGGCTTGGATTGAGTTGTGCCACTCAATTGAGGCGAAGGAGGGCCTAATAAAGACATTTGGATTCTGTCAAACTACATTAGTCACCTGCCATTAGCCAGCCAGCAGCACTGCTGGCATCCAGGCGTCGCATCAGTAAATACAGCCAATAGCATCATACGTGCTCGAACCGCTCAGTCAGTCTGTGCAGGGAATTGGTTGCTGCTGCAGAGCACATTGTGGATTTGTTTGTTCGAGAAGTAACTGTGTTGGAACCTTTAGTGGTGCAATCTTCTGAGCTCCCATCACTATAACTGATTGTTGCACTGATGTAAACCCCATGGCATCGGCCCTGCACAGCGGAGTGACTGCCTAAGATGTTCATTCGCACAGGGTTACTGAAAGATAAAAATTAAATGGGGCCCAAATTAAATCAGCAGGTGAGGGAGTTAGGAAGGTAAACACTCTTGCAGAAGTACCTTCTTCAGGCATTTATTATCATCGCAGAAAGGTTACGCAGGGAATTGCGGTGCCTTCTTTGGCAAAAGCAGTCTGTCAGAATGAGAGAGTGTTATGAAAGGCAAAAGGTCAGCGAACGCGTTTCTCCTCACGGTAATCCATAGCTCTTATATGTCATATAGGTGTGCAACAATCCGATATGGATGTCCTGACTTTTTTAAATGTCCTGATCTCACTCTCTTCTTTTGCCTGCAGGTTTTCCACAAAGTATTGGATGTCCCAGACATGCATAGTATGTGGAAAGGGAATGTTGTTTGGACTGAAATGTAAAAACTGCAAGTAAGTACTACCATGCATTACCATTGCAACAGTAGTAGTGATTTGAGTCTGATGCCACATAATCACTTCTCTGTCATTATTTTATGAAATTAGTGTATCATCTTGCTCTTTTTTTGTTTGTCTTTTTGATTGTTTTTCGAGGTGAAACATGTTAATGAACCCTTTTGTTTTTATCTCACTTGAATAAATGAGCAATCTCTCGTCTGATTTGCTACATGTTAATTCTCCCACTTTGCATAGGTTTCATCACTGTGTAAATAAACTAAAATATTAACAACAAAACAAACACTAATCAAATATCCTGTCCTCTTGTATGCACTCAGGCTGAAGTGCCACAACAAATGCACCAAAGAAGCTCCACCTTGCCATTTATTGATCATACAGCGAGGCGGACGAGAATCCCTCAAAGGTATTTTTGCATGAAACATTTTAACAAGTCAGCTGCACGCACATTTTCATCAACATTCTTGGTGATATTTTTCTCAGCTAATTCTTAGTTTCTACTGTAGTTGTTTCTTCAATTGTCCTAAGCCAGGAGTCATATAGGACAAATGTATTTATGTGTGAAGGGAGTTACCTGATTCTGCTTGTCTTTTACTTTTTTCATTTTTGAAGAAAAATAGAATGGATATTTCAGTTTAATGGTCATTTTGTGGTCATTTTGTTGAGGATTACAATTTCAAAGTCAGTTCTTATATTTCAGTTATAATACCATCCTCTGTCACTTTAACATCTTGGGAGTCAGCTTGTTTTCAGTCTTAAGGAGTTCGATGTGTGGTTGAATGGTTGATAACTGTGAAGGTGTGTTCAGACGGAGCAAATTTTCACCTTGCCTCATTCACGCAAATTTGACCGCTAGACTGATTGAATGATTCCCCCAATACACGTACCGACCCAAACATGTACAATGTACCGACTCAAACATGTACAATGTACCGACTATATAGAAATTAGCTGTAAGCTTGCTTTAAAGGTACGCCTGTGTGTGTTCGTGTGGCAGCTCAGCCTCTGACTGACAGCAGAACTCACCAGAAACTCTAACTCTTTATGTCATTTCCATCCAGTCTCTCTCCGTTTCATCTCATCTCTGTAAGTTTATGATGAGGATTCGTGAAGCCCCCAAGATAAGCACACATTTTTCATTGAAGTTGAAACATTCCAGCTTGTGCAGATGCGTCTTCACCTTAGTTTGTGGAACCCAAGCGGCATCCTCCGGTTCTGAAAAGTGAAGCCAATGCAGGAGTGCCTTAAACTTGCATCTTCACTAATATCCAGCAGGTGACAACTCCACTGGTTGCAAAAAGAAGTCTGATTGCATAGAAGTCTATGAGAAAATTACGATATTTCTCACTTGATTTATTACCTCAGTAAACATTTTCTTGACAAGTTTATGGTCTGAATCGCTAGTTTTAAGTCTTCTTCAATACAGCATGATGTTCATTTAATAAATTATGGTCTAATTTATAGTAAAATAGATGATGAAGCAGCGTATGCTCTAGGGCGGGGCTACCTTGTGATTGACAGGTCGCTACCACGATGTTTTCCACTATCTTAAAAATGCATTGTGTTTATGTGAATATTAAATCAGTGGGTTAGGACCAGAACTAGTTTGGAAACCATGCTGTATTCTGCCCTCATGATTATTCATATTTTTGAATTTGTCCTTAAAGCTCCTGAAGAGACGTTTTTTTCAGTTGAGTCCCCATTTCAAAAAGTGAAAGAGTCTTTGCTGGCTTAGGCAGATAGAAGGTTATCTGCTTATTAATTAAGCCACTTGGGTTTGACAAATGTGACTGCGTCATGCACTGTTTGTACTGACACAGACAGCACTGAAGAAATTCCCATTAACTGCTATCAGAATTGAGATTCTTTTGTCCTTTCTCTGCCCCCCCCCTCCCTTTCTCCTCCAAATAAGATCACCAAGGAACAACTCAAGGTAAAAAACACTAATTACACTCATTCTACCCTGCTTTAGTAAGAGAAAGTAACCGTTTCTTAATGACAGTTTGCTTAAGGAAAGTTTTCTTTTCTTAACAAAGGCTCTGTATGCGATAACAAATGGATGGTGTTCAAGAAAAGGCAGTTTGTTCATTTTTAACATTAGAAGCATGGCCTGATAAAGAATTTTTCCTAATTTTCCTAAAGCTATTAGGCAACAATTGTTTCATTGTCTCCCACAGTGTTTCATTGTTCCTCTGTGCTTTTTTTCTGCAGTAGCTCGTCTGGTACGGACCGAATCAGTGCCATGTGATATCAACAATCCGCTCAGGTACACAGACCTGCACATCAGTCAGACGCTCCCCAAAACCAACAAAATCAACAAGGTAACTGCCAAAAATAAACCGTGTATTAGAATTTGTGCGTAACCTGTTCTACGTATCACATTTCTTCAATTTTTGGGGGCTGCAAAATGGTTATGAGTCATCGTGTCTTTCTCAGGGGATCATGAAACCGTACGAAAATATCTTCAGCAGTATTGATGTTTACACAGACGGAGTCTCATACATTGAATATTTTTCAGACAGCATATCTTACAATTCCTCAGTTCCAGGGGGAAAAGTTTATCACAAGATTCCCATATTGGTACCACTATGATTGAAATCGTGTGAACCAAATGTGTGAGTGTAGAAATAGGACCTTTAAAAATGCACAACTGTCACACAGTGCTGGTAAAGGATAACCAGATCATGTGAAAATATCCTTGTAAACAGAGATATTTTTTATACTTGAGTCCTGTTGCTCTTCCTCCTGTGTTTGTTTATTATTGTGCCTGTATTGTGTTTGAAACTCCTTGACTCTGCAGATACTTTTCAACTATGATGCCATCATGTTTAATATCACGACAAAATCAAAATATAATGTTTTGTCCCCACCCCTTTAAAATAATAATAATGTATTTATGTGTACATTTGAAGTACCCTGGAATGTTCCTTTCCAACACACTCAATGGTTCAGATATTACAGAGCTTAAATGGTGGGCATGGCCTAACTTCACACATATATAAAAAGATGCAGAAATTAAGATTTGAAGAGCTATAAATAGGCTATTGACTGCAAAGGTTCAATGTGTAATTCCGAGCCACCCACTCCAAATAAATAGGAGGCAGTATTTCCCCAATAGCAGGAAATGTGCAGTCTACCTGACTAGCTGCGCTCCGTCCTGTCTTGTAATACCACGTGTTCCTCTAGAGGTGATAGTGAGTCACTGTAGCTGTCGGCAGCCCCGGGAAACGGAGTAGCTTCAGTTAGCAATTAGCTGGAGTTCAGCCGCAGCACCGGGGAACTGCAGACTCGGGGCTCCGTCTGACAGAGCCGAGTGCCACTTTGGATTTAATTCAATAAACAAACTACAGCACCCGGTTAACATCAGTGCCCCAGTAAACACAGATGATCAGCCCCACATGAAGATTATAAGACGGTAGAGTTTTCTGACCGGCTCTCACAGTGTCAGCAGTTTGGTCAGCTTTTGTGTATTCTTGCCCACTGACTGACTGACTGACTGACTGACAGGCATTACACAGGAGTAAATGCAATACACAATATAGAGAAAAAATTACAATACAATAAATATGCCAAACTTCTACAACTAATAATATCAACATTAGAGGTTGCATGAACCCAGTTTAGAGGTGAAATACTGCCCCCTATTTCTTTGGCGCAGGTGACTCGGAAATTACAGATTGAACCTTTAAATATTGAGTTTGAAGGATGCATTGTAATTGCTTTGTGGAATTGGTCCACTGTGGTGTGTGTTTATGGTGAGCAGCGCACTTTGCGACTAGGAGCTACTGTTGGTTCTACCAAAGAGACGAGAACAGCCAGAAATATGTTGATACGACCGGTTCATTAAAAATTAAATATAGTTAACATCATTTCAAACTATTTGTTCAAAGAATAAATCTAAAATCTTCAGATTGATTTCCAACCCTCAAGGTAGCCATCAATTTCTCTCCATTTCAGTCGGCTACAAAATGAACTAGCAGAGACTTGAATCTTAAGGAAGATAATCCATCAAATTGTCTTTATTTTTTATCAGTCATGTTATCATCGCATTGCAAGAGCGAGGATCATTTTGAAACCTCTAACTGCTGGTGCATTCAAGGATGCTCTGACATCTGAGATGTGGCAGCTGAACAAAAGAAAATATTCATAATTTTTTTAAAACACCAATGTTTGCTTACTGTGTGTCTTTTGGATTGAATGTTCAGACTATGTAATTAATAAAGTGCTTTTTTCAGCAGAGTCTGTACAATCAGGAGACATGTGTTGAATAAAAGGGATTTTGAGTGACTGCTGCAAAAAAGTGCCACAGAAACATGCTTTGGCTAATTGGAATCCATTAGGAAATTATTAAATTCAGCCATTATTTGAATTAAAATCGGATGGCGGTAATGTAAGTTTTATTTTGGTGACAAAGAGAGGTATTCAGAAGAACTGATTCAGTTTTAGCCAACCTTATTTTTGGTGATGTTGGAGCATCCTTGAATGCACCATTGAGGGGAAAACTTCCTGTTCACAACTGCAGCCCCACAAATGACAAGATAACATTGTCAGAAAAATAAAGGCAGCATATTGCTCATTTTGATGGATTACCTTTGTTGGGCAAGTTTCACATCTCCGCAAGTTGATTTTCATATTGTACTGATATTATTGAAAACCAAGTGCTGCCTGGAAGGAAGAAAATCAATCTAGAAACTTGCGGTATGGTTCAGAAAGAGCCCGACAATGAAGTAGAGTGCAAGCATTTTGTGATTAATGGACTAAAACTTGTAAAAATCAGTATTAAAGTTTTAGTAAAGCTTCTCTTTTCTGTGTCTTCTCAGGATCACATCCCAGTCCCATACCAACCAGACTCCAGCAGTAATCCGTCATCCACCACCTCCTCCACCCCGTCTTCCCCGGCTCCCCCTCTGCCCAGCAGTGCCACGCCCCCCTCGCCCCTACATCCCTCCCCACAGTCGGCGCGGCAACAGAAACAGTTCAACTTGACAGGTATCACAATGGTTGCTTGAAGAAACTCACATTCAAATATTGACAGTGTTATCACAGAGGACACAATTAACCCTTGACTTACACTTTATGAGGATATCAATATGTCGGATGTCCATCTTGGATAAACGTCCAAAAATAAGCAAGCAAAGCACAAATTAAATAAATAGAAAAAAGACATTCCTTGTACCTAAAGATGTTGCCTTCTGATCATTAAAGGTTACTCACTGATATATCTTTTCCATGGTTACAGTGCAAACAGGAACTATTAAAAACTAATACGGCATGACTAACAACTAGGGCTGGGTGATATGGAGAATGTCAAATATCATGATATATTTCACCTAATACTTATAGATATACGATATAGATATTGCGACAATATCGGTTGACCATTTGTGCTTCCACAGAATATTTACACAATGAGATTTCTGATAAATAATCGTCAGTAATGTGGATATAATGACTAAGTGGGTAAAGGCAAATAATAAAATGGCTAAAACAGTCTGGTTAGTTCAGAAAATGAGATCACTTTACTGTAATGCAGTTTTAAAACCAGGAACATTCACTGGTGCGATATTACAATATCCAAACTCTAAGACAATATCTAGTCTCATATCACAATATCATTATTATATCGATATATTGCCCAGCCTTACTTACAACAAATATAGGCAAAAAAAAAAAAAAAACTCCTGCTACCTGCTTAAAACATTATTTTCCCAATTAGAGGTAAGAAGCAGAGAAATAAGAGTAATGTAAGAACTGTGGACATCCAGGCAAACCAGAGTCTACAGCCAAGCTAGGAGCTCTGTGTACATAAGCTGTTATGATAAATGCTTATGTCTGCATGCTAACATGCTCACAATGACAATGTTAACATGCTGATGTTAAGCCTGTATGATGTTTACCATGTTCACCCTCTTGGTTTAGCCTGTTAATGATTAGTACCAAACACACATTTCAGTTGAGGCCGATAGAAATGTGACTTTTTGGTCATAAACCAAAGTATTGCACAGATTTTTACTTGACGATGGTGCTAGATGAACAGTCAAGTGGAGCACTAAATGTCAGGTTTATGACATATTATTCATCCTGAGGGGAACATGAATGTGTGTGCCACATTTCGGAAGATCTTTCCAACAATTGTTTAGACATTTCACTCAAAACCACAAATGTCAACCTCATGGTGGCGCTAGAAGGAAGGTCAGGGGGTCACCAAAGTCAGTAAGGTACACTGTCTGGAAACCATGAACGTCACATGTTGCTCGCCTGCCTAAAAACTTGAAACATTTCTATATTTCATAAAACTATTCATTAGAACATGTGCAACTCACATGCAAATCAATGGCATTTTGAGATCAATCTGAAAATAACAATACAGTCTTATAGTCTTATTCACGTAGTGCCAAAAGGCTGGAAATAAAGGGAGAAAAACACTAAGTATTAAAGACAAGAGTTCAAATAGTTAATCAACATGTTAATCAATGAATATTTGAGAAATACCTTTGTGTGAGTTCCTAATTAACGCTGTGAAGCAAAACCGTGTTTTATTATCTGTATATGAACTAATTGTGTAAATTCTGAATTAACACACAACCTTGCAAGTCCACATGACTCCAGCTCTCCTTTTGTTTTCTTTCTGCAGCCTCCAGTTATTTCAAATACAAACAGCAGTTCATATTTCCTGGTAAGTACCTCATAATTGTTTATTATCCCTACCCATAATGCACTACGAAGCAGCCCAGAAAAAGTATGGCGGAGGAGGGCTCTTTTGATGTTGATGGTGGTTTTCATCATCGGCTCCTACACCCTCTCTTTGCTTGTCTGATTTGGGCCTCCTAATGATTTGTCAATGCCCAGACTCTTTGCCTGTGCCCACACTGGTACCACACAGTCTTTGCTCATTTGGCAGGCTATTATAGACGAGACAACCTGGAGTGGTGTGAGGAAAAGAATGAGGTGTAATTAAGATCTGGGGAGACAGGTTTTTGGAAATGCATAAATATACAGCACACAGCGGTACGGAGTTTCTGATGATCGCAGCCACACATACTGTCGCCTGTTTTTCATCTAAATGACATCAGCTACCTTTTAAGAGCTGCATAACAACATAGTCAAACACTACCAATTACTGTTAGTCCCATCAATCTAAAACCAATATGTCGTAAGTGGAGCCAATGCCACATTCACGTCATATTAAATTTACTTTAAATGCAGGCTCTTGTTTTGAAAAGAAAAATACAACTACGTAAGCCTCCCAGGGGCGATTACAGTATGATTTTAAAATGTATTCATCCATCGTCTTCATGCAAGTGCTCATTTTCGGTGTCGCAAGGGGCTCGAGCATATCGCGACGTACATTTTTGGTGGAAAGAAGGAATTCCCTTTAGTCAGTCTGTCACAGGGACCACGAACACACTGGCTGGCACAGATTCACACTATTGGCCAATTGAGAGCCTCCAATCCTCCTGGCTTGCTGGTCTTTGGAGTAAATCCATGCAAACATCCATGCAGGCACCACGCAGAAAACAAAACCACGTCCTTCTCGCTGTGAGGCCACGGTGCCAGCTACTAATGCACCGTGCCACAAAGGGAATGTTTTTATTTTGTAGCTCCCACTTTGTGTCACAAATTGTCACAGTGTGCCAACACAGGCGGCAAGCATGGCAGCGAGCGATATCCTCTGATGTCTTTCAGAGGTAGATGCCACACAATAGCTGACCTCCCTCATCTTACATATTGAAAAGGAACGCTTCGAAAAATAATTAAACCATGCTCTCTTTCTTTCTCCGATGATATGACGCGCAGTATGGTTTCACAATCCTTTGATGGTGATCAAATTAAATAGAAATCATTCTACATGCTTCAAACACGCCTACTGTGAATGTGCAGCAGAATGATATCACATTGCTGGATATCAACACATACAATTGTATTTATCCAGATCGTGCCAACATTCTCACCGTGAAGACTTTTCTGCATTGATTGATATTTCCATACAAATCATGTCAAGAAAGAAAGAAAGGACTTCAATACCGATAAAAGAATGTGAAGGGCTTTCATTGTGCTGCATTTAAACACACCAGGTGCATAGAAAGGAAACTCAATGTGTCGAATTCCAGCACACTGTCAACCTAGTGTTTTGAAATCGTTTCAGACATGAATGGCTATAAGTATAAATTATATTCACAATGTATCATTATATGGTGAATTTGACGCCTGTCAAATGTCAATAATTTCAAAACTCTTAATACCGACAATGTGTGAGAATTTAATACCTTCCTTTGCTGCCTTCAAGCAAGCAAAACAGATATTTAGTTGTTGCTTTAATCATGTCAAAGACTTATCAACAAGGTATTTTTGATATCAAGTGAACCAGGATTTACACAGGCCTCCAAAACCTTCCAACGCACGGACACTCCCAGTACATGTGTAGTAGAAATGTACCAATGTGAGGAAAGTAAGGTGCGGCAAAAGATGTTTTCTGGGAGTGAAATAAATTCGGAGCCTTTACGCCTGGCAGAGATAACGATGTTAAAAAGGATGTAATACTGAATGCAACTTGTTGGTTTGATGTTTTGTGACTCTTAATACCCCCAGATGTTGCTCCAGAAGCTCCTCCAAGCAGAGCACCGCAGGTCATTCTGCACCCTGTCCTCTCTGAACCAGGGTGAGTAGATCCTGTTCCAGAAGTAATTCAATAAAACCACATGTCTACCCTTTGAAGAAATTAAGAAAGTAGTTCTGATCTTCATCAGGCCTTCTGAGTTGTCCTTCTCTCATCTGCATGCTCCCTCGTCTCCTTCTCTCTGTGGCCGCTGGTCAGAGGCCAAGTCAAACTTATTGGAGCACAGATATTTGGGTGACAATTTCAATGCGAGAGCCGACATGACGAATACTCTGAATGTCAGCATGGCCTTTAGTTCACGCTACACTTGGGATGCCAACTGGATTTTCACTAGCTCTTTGAGCAAGCCAGTGGTCACGGGGAAAACAACCGGAAGAGGAGGAGGAGTGACGAGATGCCTTTCGACCCAGATGTTAATTAGATCAGGATCTCAATCTATCACAAGAAACAGGGCAAGATAACCTCCATCTATAAGCAGATGGTCAATTGTGATGAAATATGGACCGTACCCATGGATTGTGATGGATAAATCAATAGCAAATAATGTAATTATTTTATTTTCTGAATAGCAACTTGAAAAGGTCCTAGACAGAGGACGGCTGATGGTATGAGTTTTAAATTATGGTGTAGGGCATGTAAGTGACGTATTTAGATTCATTTAAAAAAAAAAAAAAGAAATATATTTATATATATATATATATATCCATAGGCTCCATAGTGTTTGAATAGTCTGGGGTTGTTTCAAGCATTCAAGGATCATTTATTGTCATTATGAAACACAGGTTTGCACAACAAAATGCAGATGTAGCTCAGTCCATTATGCAACCCCTCCGAAAAACGACAGAACTGAAGAAAAACAGCACTAGTAGAAGTCCATTCCTGAAGTGCATTTTTTGAATTTGCAAAAGGAGGAATGGAAAAACAAACAGAAACAATGGTGAATTTTCTGCGCAGATAATATGGAAGGCATCTGAGTCCTGCACTCTGAGGTCTCGAGCAATATTCTTTACTGTAATCTGATGTGATGAAGATTATTTTCTGTGTATTTAGATTCATTGAAATGCACAAGGTGCAACAAATGCTTGGAGGAAATCATTTTTCTTTTAATAGATGATCCGTCCATGATAGGCTGGTCTCTATACACACACTGGGGCTGATTGGGAGCAAAGATCCAGGGTTGATCTCCAGGGCGGAGAAACTCAGCAAAGACGAGATAATCATTTTCATTGGGATATAATCCACCCTTATATTATAACATATGACGTTATATATAGGAAACATTTTCTACTTCATTGGGTGGGTGGACAACAAAAAAAAGCTCAAGGGCCACAGGGTGTTATTTGCCAACCCCTCCAAGCCAAATGGGTATTCAGGCAAAACATCACGAAACAATTATTTGTTGTCAAGCCTTCAACAATTACAACTCCCGTGTGGCTTTGACAGCTAAAACCTTGGACATGATAGTGTTGTTTGCTAACATAATAATCATGGTTTAACCTTTAGCAAAATAATGATGTTCTCAACATTTGACAGTCGGTACAACAGTAGACTAGATACCCATTTAGCTAGATAGTGATTTAGATACCCCTTTAAGGCTATGTTTCGCTTCTCAAAAACGTCAGTTAAAGAAACCATCTATAAGCTAACACATTTTCAGGCCGAGGCTTTTAGAACAGGTGAATGGTGAGAGTGAAATCCAGTATCAATCACAGTGAGTGAGAATTTGCCAATATCCAATGCAGTGTTTCTTAGTTTCTGTAGAGTTCCACCAGAAAGGACCGAAATGTCCCAAACTGTTTGAATTAAAGCCTCTCACAAATAATGGATAAAACAGGTGGCTGTGACAGCCAGATTATTGAATCAAAATTGATCAATGGCCACTCATTTCCTAATGATGTAAAGGCAAAGAGTGGAGGGGAGAGGAACAATATCCCATGTGTAATCTACAATAAGGCAGCCACATGCAGCTAAACTTAGATAGAAGAAGATTAGAAGGAATTAGATAATAAAGAAATCTCTTGAAAAAAAGGGTGGAAACAGGCATGAAAAACAAGCGCTCAGCTTGAACCTTAATTTCTTTTGAGTCTCTGCTCATTACTATAATCTCTAGATGGACAATTTCACCGTTTCTCCCTCTCAGTCTCTCGTTCTTTGCCTTTTGACAAATGTGAATACATTAGCATGGGTTATGAAACCCATATTCCTCTGATTTAATTAAAGCTATTGTCCCTCCTTTCCCACATCT
Source organism: Bovichtus diacanthus (assembly GCA_943590825.1). NCBI lineage: Eukaryota > Metazoa > Chordata > Actinopteri > Perciformes > Bovichtidae > Bovichtus > Bovichtus diacanthus. The sequence goes on along the minus strand of CALSBV010012215.1, from coordinate 1,365,772 downwards.
TTGTATGCTCTTGCGGTGACAGCTGGCAGGTTTCTTTGGCCTTAATGGCCTCATTCCTGGGTTAATGAGGGTCTGTCTCAGACCCCAACACCCGGCAGGTACCCCTCATTAGAGCAGAGAAGCGCAGGTAGGGGCCCTTGGCGCCACAGGAATCACATTATTTTATATGCTGCCTCACCTTTGGTCTTTACCCAGAGTCTAGAAATTGCTTTGCGAACCGGTGTTAATACACCACAGATAGGTTGTGAGAGGTTACACACTGATGTTACATAGCCAGTTATCTGGACAGAGGAGGAGAGGGTTGAAGAGGGTAAAGCAAGTTCATTTGTGTCGTGTCCCTGGCACCCATGGTGTAAGTGACAGTGTACATGTCGGGGTCAGAATTTAATGGGGGCTTAGGGCACAAATGCACTTGAAAGTTCATACCGTAAAATGACTGTGAAATTAAAAATTTGGGTCAGAAATTGCAGCTACTAATTAATATAAAATCCTGCATTCCAGTAACTCTTTCAAGTTTAATCTGGGCATAAAAACATTGATAATAAATAATAATTCTTTAAAGATATCTTTGGTACGTCTGCATTGATTTTTTATCCCTTTTTATTTTTTTATTTAACGCCATTGTGAATCCGACAATGTTACAGGAGTGAAATGCTAAATCGGTGGAGTACTCTTAATATATTATACTGTAATTTTGGTAAACATGCATACACTAGAGCATTAAAGAAGAAAAACGATCAGGTTTTGAAAAAAATTTCAAAACCTGATCAATGAAGCAAAGTATTACGTACGATAACAACAACACAGACACTCATCAGTTATATGGATAAAAGGAAAATTACGTTAAGATAAACGTTCTCTCATGGATTCTCTTCTACTTTTATTCCTCTTGCTTTTAGGAATGAGGGCAACCCTTTACTTCAAATCGAAGTTGAACCTACATCAGACGTGAGTCCTTCTTTTGATCCCTTTGTGATGCTTTTGAATGTATGTGAATGCTTTGTCATTCATTGCGTTGTTTGTGTGAAATTAAGGGTGAATCCAAAATGAAGACAAAATGCAGCTCTCACAGTCACTTGTCATAGTCATTTGCAGTGTTTAGCATAATTTGGCTCAGGTCGCTGAGGAGCCTCAAGGTGTACGTTTGGTGTCAAAGCAGCAGGAAGGAAAAAGATGCAACTTCTGTAACAATGATATATCTTGAGACAGTGTAATGAAGATTGCCTTGAATAATGTTCTAGCAGGCTTCTTTGAATAGGTCATTTTCACTCCTGCAATATATTATATTTAAAATCAAATCAGAATAAATCAGACAGTTTTTTCCCTCTGGCTGTTTTCCCTTTTTATAACTCTTTTTGATAATGGCCTAAACAGCAGTCAGTATTTCAAACGCACACAACTTGACAAAATTGATACGCCTTTTTTGATAGAGACAAAGAGATTGTATAAATGTATGGAAAGTATACCTTGGGAAGAAAAGATATATTTTCTTATGACTTCACTGTCATGCAGTGTTGGTGTTGGAAATGAAAAATATAGAATCATTGCATTGCATGTAGCAATGTACATAAATAATATGACATGACAAGGTATTGCATTCAGCAGATAAACAACCATGTATGTCTCTGAGACTTAGAGGAGGTTTCTGCAGAGTGTAATCCTCCAGCTGCTGAATGGCATTTGTCAGAATAAAAGCATTTGACATCTTGGGAGAATATTTTAACACCACCTCTTTGTTGTTGGATAAGAACATTTAAATCTGTGAAATGCAGGCCCGAAGCTACCAAATAACAGTTCAATTTTGCTTTTTCACAGAACGAGGAGGGCAACGACGAGGACTCCGGTGACGAGTTCGAGGAGATGAACCTGTCGCTCCTGTCGGCTCGCAACTTCCCGCGCAAGGCCAGCCAGACCAGCATCTTCCTGCAGGAGTGGGACATCCCGTTTGAGCAGCTGGAGATCGGGGAGATGATCGGCAAGGGGCGCTTTGGCAAAGTTTTCCACGGACGCTGGCACGGTGAGGTGGCCATCCGCTTGATCGACATCGAGCGCGACAACGAGGACCAGCTCAAGGCCTTCAAGCGCGAGGTGATGGCCTACCGCAACACTCGCCACGAGAATGTGGTGCTGTTCATGGGGGCCTGCATGAGCCCACCGCACCTGGCCATCATCACCAGGTAAGGATAAAAATGGGACATCAACTCTACGGGTGTTGTATATTAAACTTGTTGTCATAATTCGAAGTTACAAGTTTGATGTCCTCCATTTGCAATGCACTGTATGTCATTTCTTATAAGGAGTGCACTCTTGTTTTCAAGTGTAAACACACTACATACTCAAAGCATCTTTACGGTATGTAGTATGGAACGCAGCTATAGTTTTAAAGCATTTGCTGTATCGTGCACAAAAACCATAGAAGAACATGAGACAAGAATCATATAAAGAAGGCAATAAAAGAAAATATAACCATAAAAATATGACAGGGTGAGTACAATTCTGAAAAGCAGTATATTTTGAGTTTAAGTAAATATATGTATTGAATTTCAGCACGTACACAGAGTATAACGTTGGCAAAAGAAGACATGTGTCCAGAGGAAAAACATTATGTGGAATATATCTAATAAAAAGGAGAATATTGTGTAGGGATTTAAAATAATATATATTTATATAGTTTTGGATAATTGGATTTACTTGGATATTACATTGAATCTATATAAATAGTAGAGTTTATTAACAACATCATAATCTCTAAAAATATCAACATGCCTACAAATAACAAAAATTGAAACCCATTTAAAAATAACCATATTTGAAATGTATACAATTGTGTAAAAATGAAGAAGATAAAGGAATCTGCAGCTGTATGATAGGATTTGCAATGTTTAAGAAATTATAACTGTGGATGAAGCCAAACACTGCAAAAATGTTTTGACCTTTGAGTATTATCAGTCAAGTATGCATCTATCAAAATGATTGAAAATACTGTATTTATGTATAAAACATGTTGAATTAATACATGTGCAATGTCCACATAGGGCATTTGGTATTCCAAATTGAAAGAAAGAGGAAAAAATATGTAAACAAAAAACGTAACTCTTTCATGAATAAACTGATCCTCACTTCTCACTTGTTCATTTCATCCTCACTTGTTTTTTGCGAACCACTGGCTCTCTTGAAAGTCCACATCACACCTCCGACATTTGTGGTTTGCTCAGCTCCTGAATTCTGAACCAAGGTAGCAGCTTGGCCTTCAGAGCTGGTCCGTGTCCCCTGGGACTCATTTTAGATCAGCCACAGATCTGCCCCCCTCTGGGACAACGAGTTTGGAGTGGCTGACAATGAAGAAGCGTGCTGCGCACGTTATGATGAGGACAGGCTGCTAGAAACAGCCACACCGCCGGCTGTAATTGTAAGATTAGTGTTGGCAATTTCTGTAGCAAGTATTTTCTCGTTTGCAACAAGAGAGATGGGGCTGTGTTCTTGTTAAAGTCCATCACAAGGTATACTCCCTTGTTCAATTAATTAGCTAGTAATGTTCAAAAAGGAAATTGTTTGGATATTCACCACTCTCCCACTGTCATCGACACAGGCTGTGAACAATGAACCCCTTTGTTTCTTCTATTTTCAGTTTTTCTTTTTTTTTTAGACAGAAACAAATTAACTTTTTTTTTTCCTTCATTCTCTATTAAGAAATGGATTCACAGTTTAAAAATTGATTCAGGGGACAAAGCTAAAAGTAATAAAATATTACTCCATTCCCATCGCATTCCTTGTGATCGTAAATAGCTTTTAAGTGATGGATTTACTGATTGATGGATTGAGATGCGTGATTGCAGTTGATGCCAGCGGAAATTGTTGTGAGTGCAGGGGAGCTGACAGATGTGCTGGCTGCAGCTCAAAAATCCCCACTCCTGATTGCTGGAAATAATAGCAAATGTCAGTGCAACAGGTGGCTTTGTTATCCACCAATAATCTGCTTCTCCTATTACTATTTATTTTTTTATTTTTTTATAAAGAGAACTAAAACTTCAGTTTCTTATACTCATGCAAGTGCAACATGATAAACCTGTAATATTAAGTGTGGTTTATTGTTTTGTTTTTTTTTAAGGATGAGACATTTCAGGTTGCATTAGTGAAATCATAAATATCGATTGTTTAATTTTTCACAAGTGACTGTGGATCGATTTTGCCCAGTATACAGAACACAGGGCTATATTTGGGATGTTACTGCTGGGTTTTTATCTATGGATATGGCATAATTACTCACATAGGTGACTTTCAGCGTGTTGAGGTCTCATTAGCTTTTCATCAGCTGAGTACAATGAAACACAGCCTCTGTGAATGCAGAGAGAGTGTACATACACCTTGTAGGGCCTATATACATCCTGTTTTGCCAGAGGTATAGTATTAATTGTTGTCATATGGCGTATGTAAGGTGTCTACTGAAGTGACACTGAAGCCATAAGCCACATTTTGGTGTTGAAGAGAGCCAGAGGACAGAGAGTCACTAAAAATGCAGCTGCTGTCAGGTCAACGTTGGTAATGAATATGTATGAACTGTTGGCTTCAGGTCCTTTGTTGGTCACCTGTGTGGCACAGTCGGGGTTGAGGACTTCAGGTGTGAGGCAGGGGGTGGCTGCGGAGCTGTCTATTAATATGCCGTTATGATGGCACCCCTCCAGAAATATGACACCACCTCCACGCATCGCAGTGTAACCGCCTCACCCTGGCACCTAGTGGGCCCACGTGTCAGTTCAGAATGATGGCATTTTATCCTCTAACAACATCTCAAACTGCACTAACTCACTGACACACACACACACACACACACACACATGTGAACTTCAGGGGAAGCCTGTGTTTTGGTGGGCAAAAACACATTGAACATTAAAAGATGTCTGAGGAGATAAAGGTTATCTCGTATCAATACTTATTTAATAAGCCCAAATTTGCGTACATGCATGTATCCTCGTGTGCGTGCATTCACACACACACACACGCACACACACTGAGTGTAATGGTGCCTCCCACAAGAGTCTATGACAAACAGTTCATGAGTTATGAAAGGGCCGTGGCAAACCCTAAGTATTGAAAAGAGAACTGCTGAGGCCATGGTATGTAAAACCGAACACAAACACACACACAGTCTCTGTTCGCTGTGTAAATATCTAATTTTAGCAAAACAAACCAATTACATTAGAGAAACTTAGTAGAAAGGAAGTTTATACAATTGTATGCCATTGGCGGCGCTGGTAATGCTTCATCTTTTGTTATAGAGCATCTTTGGTATCTTGCAGAACATGCATGTTCACGTCATATCGTACAGACCGTAAAAACATCAGCCACATAGGAATTTCTGACGGCTGACAATATCCTACTTGCAAAGTGTCCACAAAATGGTCCAATGTAAATAAAATCTCACATTTATACATTTGATTGATTGATTTCTTTATTGTGCCCAACCTTCACGGGTTTAAACGACACCAAAAATAAAATTGCAGTTGCAATAGATTTTCTTCCATTTCAAAATGACAAGTTATTTTATCGATTTAGTTCATTTAAAATAATCTATATACTCTGTGGCCTATACAGCATTTTCTTAATTGGTTAATAAATTGCCACATAAAAGCCACATTTCCTTACTAAGGGTAATCGTCTTGGAATAAAACATAGTAACAATAGGGCATTTTCCTTCATCCCATTCTGCTGACATGCCTTGAATGCAGCATTAGCAAGTAGCAATAAAATACTGAATAAAATACCTTTCAACAACAAAGTGATCAAAGTTCTAGAAGACATCAGAAGATATATACACGTGTGTAAATACAATTTGAAAAGAGTCAAATATAATAACAAGCATAGATTTAATAAAACGGAATAAACAAAAGAATCAAACTGAAAAGTGCAAGACATGAATGAATTAAATTTATTAAAAGGCAGTGGCACATTTCAACAAGTCAATTTAAAATGCTTTACAAAAAACATTAAAAGCATCAAGACAAAGTTCAAAAGAAAGACATTATAAAATGACATTTTAATACAGTTAAAAACAGTGATTAAAGAGCCAAGTGTTTAGAAATAAAAACATAATAACATAATAGAATAAGACGGGTATAAAAACAAGAATAAAAGTTACATTGCTTTGTAAAAGAATAATTATTTGATTTATTGACAGTCTTCAGCCTTGATTTAAACGAAGTGAAAGTTGCAGCGGACCTGCAGTTATCTGGGAGTTTATTCCAGATATATGGCTCATAACGAACGCATGTTTAGCTTTGAATTTATGATTTATGATTTATAAAAGATGAAAAGGGATTAAAGCAACATTCAACCCCAATTTGATGCTGCATACTATTTTATTTTGTAGGATAGTAGTGGAAGAAAGGGTGCTCATGTTTTATTTCTTTGTGGACCATAACAAATGGTCAACTGTTGGAAAACAGGGGCACTTTGACGAGAAAATAATTACACAAAATGTGCCTTGGATTAGACTCGGGTCAAACTAAGGTTGAATGTCATTCTTTATTTATTCGGACAAATAGAAAATAAATTGCGAAAGTTGGAATGTGATCACGGGGTCGACTTGAAGTGTCAAATGTTTTTGAAGTTAATAAAATGATTACATAAGTCTACACCGTAAAACTTGTCTTTGTCCCCTCTCTCAGTCTGTGTAAAGGCAGGACACTTTATTCTGTGGTGCGGGATGCCAAGGTTGTCCTGGATGTTAACAAGACCAGACAGATCGCACAAGAGATGGTCAAGGTAAAACAACTCAACACTGATTCCCCAGAACGCTTCTGCAGTGCACATCATATTACAGAGAAGTCACATCTCTCTCTGTCCTCAGGGGATGGGCTACCTCCACGCTAAGGGGATCTTACACAAAGACATGAAGTCCAAGAACGTGTTTTATGACAACGGCAAAGTCGTCATCACCGACTTTGGACTCTTCACCATATCTGGAGTTTTACAGGCTGGCAGGTAATTATTTTCAATACACATCCGAGACGGAAGCACTTTTTGCAGCATTTGTAACGCAGGAATTTGCCTTGGAGATAGAATGACATTATTACAACAGTATTGGCACACATGGTATCGAGACAACAAAACATTGAGTGGAGGTAAATAGTCACAAAAAGTGAAAAAGTAATGATATTCTTTATTTGTATAATGCAGCCAGGCTTTATTTATTTATTAATATTATTTTATTTTTTAATTTTTTTTACGTATTTTAAGACCAGTAAGCAGCAGTCTCTACATACACCATTTTAAGCAATACAAACCTGCTTTTTTCAGCTACCATTTTAACCAATCTTGCTTCAGCTTTTCTGCTGAGATGCATACTGTTTACTGTTGTGCCTGGCTCCTTTCCCCCCCTGTTGCTTTCAAAACAAATAGACCAGCATAAGCAGGGCAACATTCTCTACATGTATGTTGGGTAATGAGATAGATATGGAGCTAGGCCTGAAATCTATCTCAAAGTTCATCATTCTGTGTGCAATATTGAGCCTGAGCTGTTAGTGTAACATGCCTAACTTACCTTAAATTGTTTGTCTTCAGTTCATCTTTACCGTTGTCACGGAAGAAATTCCCTCTTAACCACTGAAGGACACAAACAGTGTTGAAGAGAGGTGTTAAAGAGACGGAAAGAAAAAAAGAGTAACCAGGTCAAGGAGGAGTAGAGACTCAAAAGTGGTTGGATTAAGCTGACTGTACAGACAGTACTAACAGAAATGTCATACAAAGAAAACAGTGAATCACTGGTAACTATTAAAGTGCGATAAATAGTTTCTCGCTGACAAATAAGAGTATATTTTCTCTCATTTACCGTGTCATGACTGAGCAAACAGTTAATCACAGATTGAATCCGCTGGAGATTGACCTCATTTAGGCCAAGACTTTCATCATTAACCCTCCAGAAACTGTATGTAGGTAGTGAGCCCAGCAGGATTGTTTAACAACGATGTTTTCCTATATATAATTAGCATACCACATCACTGAATTAGTCTAAAATGTTACAATATTTTACATTGTTGAGAAGTAGGCTCAAGCATGCTACATCTTCTACACAAATCTGTAGGTTTTTTTTGCAATCATAGAAAGTTAAGCTACAAGAGGTATAATAATGCACGATTAAATGGTATTCATGGATATTCGAATAGTGTTTTATGGCTCTATCCTACACAACATTTGCACGTGTTTACTGTTACTATCTTGTTCAGCGCTCCTCATATTAAAGGAATAGCTCAACAGTCGGAGAAATGTGCTGTCTTGCCCAGATTTAGATGATAAGATGGATACCGCTCTCATATCTGCGTTATCTATGGAGCTACAGCCGGGTAAATTAGTTGAGCTTAGCTTCAAACATTGTGGCCCTGAATGACTTTAAGGCTATGGTGAAATCTATTGAGGCTGTCTGTGTGCAAATGTTTTATCTGATCATTTTAATGTCACTCAAATCTATGTGCTTTTTTGTTAATTCTTGAAACTCTGTTGCTGCAATTCTTGGCACGCTCGACCTTGTGAAAGAGATCCTTCGGTAGGGCCAAGGAAGAACCCTTTTACATTTTGGAGCGGATTTAAGTACTCGTTAGCGATGCGAGACAGAGCATTTGGCCTCAGCATCTGTCAACATAAATAATGTGCATTTTCGATCATTTGTGTCTGATAAACACAATGCTGTCTATTCCTACCATAGCCATCCATCCTTTTGACAAGGCTACATTTTCTCTGCATCAATTGAAATGTAGTATTTTTTCTTACACGTGGGCAGGTGCAGTCATTTATGCATGTGTAGAGTGCCCTCCCACCCGTACGTATTGTTATTAATTATTATTGAATAAGTGAGCTAGATGATGTTACAGAAATTGGCTGGAAATTGCAAAAATAGGCCAGTGATGCAGCTGCATAGGTTAAAGTGCTCACACTTTTCTTATACTATAATTGAAAAGCAACATCATCGACTTATCTTATGATGGCTATATCTGCAATGGCGATGATCTGTAATGGATATGCGGCAATGTAACATCTTTACTGCGGCTTGGCAGCATGATACAGTAGGTCAATAATCCCTGACAAGTCTCCGTCTCCACGTTTCCTCATTCTGCAGCCGGAGAGAAGACAAACTGAGGATCCCCAACGGCTGGCTGTGTCACCTGGCCCCCGAAATAATTCAGCAGCTCTCCCCAGACACAGAGGAGGACAAGCTTCCCTTCTCCAAACAGTCGGATGTCTTTGCTTTTGGGTAAGTGTCATCTCGACTGGTGCCTTTCTTTTTTTGTTTACCCAGACGAGGCCGGAGCCTAATGTTGGATAATCATCGCCCGCTGTTGACAGAGAGAGTTTACAAATCCCAAATGTTTGTGCCAAATAAATTCTTTGCTTTTATAGAGCAGCATCCTAAAACTCCACATCACATGACAAAGAGGCCACTCTCATTAACAGGTTTTCAGATCTCATTATAGATTTTCACTATTTACCGTACAAAGACATAGCCTGTAACAATCCCTGTTTTTCTAAATGAAAATTGTGCTACTAACCATTTAATGAAAGCAGGATTAGACATTTAAATACTTAATTGCTTAAAAATTATCAGATTTGGACATAGACCCGACTTGGTCCAAGATACCTGATTGTGGGGAGGATCCCATGTTCTCAGGAGCAGTGAAGACCCCTGATTTGCCACATGACACTTATGAATGGACCCTTGGTTATGGTGGTGATGGGGAAGGAAATGTTGCACAAACAAGCATTGGCTGCTTGAAGACAGCAAGATACCAGAGAAGCTGATTGGAGTAGATAAAGTGCACACTGATTCGGGATTGGTTCCTCCGAGAGAAGGTTTAGAAGCTTAGTTTTTTGAAAACCGAGAGAGGGAGAGATACCTTCTTGAATTTTTAAACTGATTAGATAATTACAGGAAGAGGGGAAATGTGTGAATGTTGAGGGAGCCAAGAGACATCAACTTATTGATTAGGCAGGATCAAAGAGGAGTAAGCTGTGTTTCTGATGAACGTCTGCTAAGCTTCCATCTCTTGGAAGCTTTTACATTTGGGCCTCCAAACATCTGGTGTGTGGTAAATTTCTTATGAAGTGGAAGTCTCAGCTGCACAGGAGGTCATGGGGTTTTATGTTTGGCAGGCAGCAACAGGCGTTTGTGGGAATTGAATAGACTAATTCAACCTTCATCCACAGAGGAGTAAAAGAATATTACAATGGTCAATATCTCCAGAGTTCCAAATGTAAACATTCAAACATAAAAATATACAAATATAGCGAAAATAGTAACGATCTGTTGTGCAAGTGACTGCAAAGAGAAGCTACAGACAGTAGATTTGTACAGACTGCAGAAAGCTAAGGAACTGTACATGTATGAAAATGAATGGGTGGCAGGTGGGATGTCTTATATTTTTTTCTTTTTGTTGAAGGAGGAGGAAGGTTTTTGGGTCCTAATAATTCACCAATATCTTATCATTTGTCACTATCTTACAGCAGCTGCCGCCTTCATTTTATTCTGCATCTTACAGTACCAGAAAGCCACAGTACAGTAGGAAAACATGTACATTTAGAATAAAAAAACTGACAGTAACAGCTTGTGTTTTGTTTAAAAATAAAGAATGGATGGAATATTTGGTACATTTAGTTAAGTTTGCCAACATTTTGGAAAGCTAATAATTGGGTTAATAATCAACTCTCCATTACAATAGTTGTCATACAGTCCCTAAAGAGAGGACACTCTATTACAGCAGTTTCAACACATTCACATTTCTTGCATTTTGGTCCTTGTTATATTCTTATCTTTTTATTTTTTTTTTTACAAAACTGCCCCAAATGTAACAAGCCCCAGATTACCTTGAATCATTTTTTGACCCAAATCATCTCACGACTCCCGGAGTTATAACATACAGATTGCTTTTCTGAGTGTCCCTCTGGTTTCTCAAACCAAGCTGTCCTCCCTCTCCTCCTCTTAAGTCCAATTTAAAATTTCTCCTAAGGTGATTTAAAAATCCCCTCGGCTCCTGTTCTTCCTCCAATGCCATTACTGATTCACTTGTGGGGGTGGACCCTGCTTTGTTGACTCCAGTACTATTGCATTTTCAGATGGTCACCCATATGGAGGTTTTGTTGCCATATCATTCTAAAGGGAAGAAGACTGCAGTGCTGGCGCACAATGTCCAGCTGCTCTGATATCTCTTGTGTTACCTAGAGGTGACCCCACTGGTTGTTTTACATATTCATCGACAATCAGCCGTCATTTTTTCTGCCTACTCCTGGCAAAGAGCTATTTTTATGCTGCTCAAACTTGACGTGCAGGAGCAGAATGAAAACAACCCTTGTTTGCACAGGGAGGGCAGCATGCTAATTTTGCCTGAGCAGTAATTACAAATGTGCTGTCTCTTTAACTTCTGGATTTAAATCAAAGTTAAAGAAGAAATTCATCCACAAAATGCACATTTTTTGCATTGATCACGATCCAACTGTGCAGAAGCATCATCTAGAACATTGAATTTGATGTTTCATCATTGATGCGACTGGACTCTTGCCTGGTAGTGTTTGCACTGGGAGGGATGGGAACCCTCCATCGGTGTGTTCTGAAGCTGTGGTGTTGTTCTCTTGACCGGACAGTCCAAGCACTGACCATCACTCTGTTCCTCTTTCCTCACAGCACCATCTGGTACGAGTTACACGCACGTGAGTGGCCTTACAAGAATCAGCCAGCAGAGGTGATCATATGGCAGATTGGCAGCGGGATGAAGCCCAACCTCGCCCAAACTGGCATGGGGAAGGAGATATCGGTAAGGGCTTTATTTCTTTTTCATTTGTCACAATTCCTGAGGCACTCATTCTTTTACACTTAAGTCCATTGCTGCATTTGTTTCATATGTAAGCACTCATTGAATCCTACACTAGAAGTGCTCCAACACAAAATGTTGATTCTTACTTTGAAATGAGCTTTTCATAATAAAGGCAATGAGCAATCTGGGGCTAGTTGCGCAGAATTGTTTTCAAGACGATACCCAGGAACAATGAAATATTTCAGAAGTGAAACTTCAACCCAAAAACTTTCTGAAGAGGACAAATAGAAACTTTTTACCCACCTTTTTGAAACGTTGCCTAAATGTATTTAAATTACACTGGTGGCCTTTCCTGTCTTTGCAATGCACAGTGCAACCTTGTTTGAGGCCTTAGTTGCCTCCACCCCTCTCCGTCTCCTTTTGAAAATCCCATATGTTCATTCATATTTCTGACATCATGGTTGGGTATGGATCCTGTAGTTTCAGGCACTAAAGCTGTTTTTGTTCTGCAAGTGTTGACCGTGTTGGCAAGCGGGCCATATCAGCGAGCCAAACTACAATAACTAACTTCCAGGTGTTTTCATGCACCTGTCCCTTTCACCTCATGCAGTGTCTTTGTCTAATATCTCTCCACCCTGCAGTTTTAAAAAAACTCTGTTTTAGACAAAATAAATATTTGAGGAAAGTATATCTCGTCACAGGAAGATCAGACTATTATTTGCCCAATGTGTGTTCATTTAGTAATCATGCCAAATCTAAAAGCTCCTTTTCCGTTTATCTATTCCAGGACATCCTGCTTCTGTGCTGGGCGTACAAGCAGGATGAGCGGCCCAGCTTCTCCAAGCTGGTAGACTTACTGGAAAAGTTGCCAAAACGGAATCGTCGCCTTTCCCACCCAGGGCACTTCTGGAAGTCAGCTGAGTATGTCAAATGAGTTAGGGACACAAAACAGCAAACAATCAGCAACTATAAAAAAAAAAAAAAAAAAAAAAAAAAAAAAAACAGCCGCCATTACTCTACATAAATAACCCACCTCCTTAAAGAATGCACTGAATCCAAAAGCCAGCCCAGTGATGAAAACTGCCCGCGCTGTGTGTATTTTCATGGAATGTTGGCATGTGTGTGTACAGATAAGTTGACTGTCAGGCTTCTCTAAGCAGTCGGGACTCATATTTTCATTGGTTTGATTTAAACCATACTGGATATTTTTTCCTTTTTATCTTTTTTTGTCTTTTACTATTGACTTGATCCCTTCATAATATTTGATTTATTTCCTGGATGTATCTTGCTTGTAACTTTCGACTGATCACATCATCCTGGACTTTAAAAAAAAAAAAAAAAACATGTGTTTGAGAACAAATGTAGATTTATTTTCCCATGTCTTCTTCTGTTTTGTTTTGAATGAGTGTAACTGTTGTACATCACACATTGTATATATATTCATTGCATTGTCTTGCCATTCCTTATGTCTGTCAACTGTGTAGACCATGTTGTCAGTGTTACCTCATGGTCTCTCATGTGTGGATGTCTGTACAGGCTACATGTTTGTCTCAAAAGGTTTTTTAACTTAAAAAAAAAAAAAAAAAATGTCCTCTTATTTACACCGTACCATTTGAATGTGAAGAAGCCAGCATCCCTGTTTGTGTGGGGATGTGTTGGCACAGTTCTTTGATGGGAGAATGTTCTCTGATCTCAGCCTGTGCTTTGAATATTGCCTGTGAACATAAGCGAGACGTTTGAACAATAACAGTCTTTGGGGGGAAAAAAGCCGGTCAGACCAGGACTTCCTCACTTGACGCTGTTCTGGGGAATCGCTGACACTTGAAATGTATCTCGTCAACTAATTACCCTTCAGATATGCTATCGCTAAGCCCCCCATTCCCCATTTCCCGGAAATAAATGTCTTTTATTTTACTTTAAATAGCTAATGATAGATACAGAATATAACAGATACAGATACAAATCTAAAGCTTGCTACTGTATAGTCAGTGCAGTAATTTTGAAGTTATTTTATTCAATTGATACATGAACTGACACGTTCGCTTTCTGAGTAGTGTATGAAAATGTTCTTAAATTAGCTTGGAAACGTAAAGAAGACCTGTTGCTTATGGGCCTTGGTCTGAGGATCAGTATGATTTGGATCTGCATAGGAAAATGATGTGACTGTTAGACGCGTAAAGGGAGAGCACACAACCTTTAAAAAGGCAACACAAAAACTCTGAGAAGTCAAAGTAATTTTCATTAAACTTTTCATTTTGTTTCTCACTTGGTAAAATGTGTTCGTAGTTGCTTAAAAGCAGTGTTGTAGTCACTTTGAATTTATGTTCATCCTGCCTCAACTTGAATTTTTATCCAAAACAATAATTTTCCTTTTTTTCCTTTTACTTTCTTTTGAGATTCAGTATACTCATGAACAACATATTGCGAAGAAAAGTTGAACTTTAAAAAAATATATAATACACTAGAAAGTAGAAATGTTTGAAGATTAACTATTTCAAATCATTCCCTTCCAACTATTGACAAGTTACTTTAATTAATCATTTAAAAATCAGCTGTATCAGGTGTTTTCAGAGTGAATGCAAAGGGAGCTTGATTGAACAGTTACTACAGCACTATACAAGTGACAGTTATGAGATAATGCTGAACTGTTACTACCACCACTCTGTTTAACAGTTTGCTAAAATGCTAAGCTATTGTAAGAGCAAAAGGAGAAGTCAACGGCTCTAAAGTGTGCTAACATTAGCCACCATAAGCTACAGTTATACCAAAACAAGTAAGACTGCAATGCTGCCTTTGATTAAATTCAACTTTTAATTTGGAAGAGGAAGATTTTGTTATTTAGTTAGTTATATGGCTTTAAGGCAAAGACGTTTTCACTCAAATCAATACACTTTCAGTTTACTTTACAAGAGGAATAAAATATAGTACATGCATATACTGTAAAGACACACACACACACACACCCGTACTTCTATCTTTGTTACCCTGTTAACACTGATCAGAAAATGAATGTCTTTTATTAACCATTGCGATAATCTTTTTATTTTTTTACCTATTCATTTAACAAAATAGACATTTTCTTGTCTCTGTATCGACTAGGCTTCTCTTGACTACAACACTGCTGAAAAAGTGACTGTGGAGGAAAAATTAATCTTAAACTTGCCTTCCTGTTTTTTAAAATCTTTGCACATTTTATTCACACAAATCGATAGAGTGAATTATTGAGTTTTTGAGTTATAAAGTTCAAGTAAAAAGTTAGAAACTTCAATCTGGCTGAACTTTCCCTTCAACATATCAGAAAAGACATATCAGGATGCCGAAAACCACCCCAGGCCATTTTCTACTTCATACTGTATATCATAAAATATTTTAATGTGTGTTTTAAAGATATAACAAATCTGAGTCATATCATCATGAATTGGAAGCTGTGGCGTCCTTCGAGCTGTATACTGCTTTTGATTCTCTCTAGCCACGTGGAATAGATAGAGACAATCCAATCATGTTAAATAGCCATTTTCCACCTCATTATATACACATCTGCCAGTGTTGGAAAATGCATACAAACAATCTGCTGCTGTTTTTTGGAGTCTGTCTGTCTATTTTGGAATTGCTGGGATTCAAATATTGTAAGTGGATCATTTATATTTGTACTGTTTACAACTTTCAAGTGCATGAGTTGGACTATCAAAGATTGATTCTTGTTATGAAAAAAAAATCCTTCTACACTATATATATATATATATATATATATATATAAAAAAAGTTATGTGAGCATTTTTCTGATGAACTGTTGTCCATTGAGCAGTTTGATCTCAATACGTAATGAAGTTTTACGTCAGGCTTTGCAGAACTTTTCAACAGCTTTGTTTGAGAGAATGATTGTTTCAGAATATTTATAGATTATATAAATGATTTAGAATAGCATTTCAAATAAAAAAAGAGTTGTGGCCTGTGCACATGCTAGAGTTGACAACAACCTGACTGGACAACAATCAAAGATCTAACATTAGTGCCAAGTGTACATAACAGATTGTAGATTGTGTTTATCGTCACTTGCCGTAATATCAATATTCCTTGTGAATTTTTTTGACTTCTTTCTTTTGAATGTACAAATTGTGTTGTGTTTTTTTGTTGTTTCTGTTTTCTGTTCATTTACATTTATTTTCCTCCATTTTCCTTCTAATTGCATAAGCATTGATGCTGTGTTGTTTCTTTTCCTTGATTCCGTCCTTGTATTGTAGATGATAGCTCCAAAAAGCTTGTATTTAATGATGCCTTATGGTCCATGGCTTAGTGATGGGTAGATTTTGATCACAAGCTCTTTTATTTGCACTCATCCTTTACAAAGTGTATGACAATAAAAAGATGTTTTCATTTTGGATGTTTTCTGTTTCTTTTATGTCATCTTTTATCTTAGCCAACCCTTATCCATATTTTACTTTGGTTGACATTTTTACCACGTCTTCAAAGAGCAAACGTAGTGTTGAGTTAGTGCTTACTACGTAATTAATTGTTCCAAGCTTGATGCGATCACCATCTGATTCTAGTGCAACTTTTGATGCCGTGTGTGTCAAGTTTTAAATACTTAAAGCGATCCTCCATACAAATTCTATTTTACTGTGAAACACCCTCAACCTGAAGGCTTGAACGCTGGCTATTAAAGGCTAGAGAACAGTGCAGTCGGAGTAAATCCATGTCATTTACAATGTTTTCCAGTTGTTTTAATGTCAGGATAGAATATAAATAACCATCCACAGAGAATTGTTAAAGGAATAGCTGGAGATTTTTGGAAATAGGGCTGTTTACTTCCTGGAGAGTTTTCCTCAAGTCTTGTTGTCATCGTGAGGTTGCCAGGCAACCAGCAGAGACTTTAGGGAGTCACTGCGCCTGGCAAAAAAGTCCAGCACACAACCCCTAAATAACTTGCCTGGGTCCAGACCCTTGTGTCGGCCCGCTCCATCCAGTAGACTGATTCGTCTGGCATAGTGACATGAAACGGCGGTACTGGATGTCAGCCAGGTATAAGCCCAGTCTGTACAGCGTGACCACATGAATCACATCCGCCAAGGCCAGCAGGTTGAAAGATTAGCAAACACCTTTTCCTGCTAGTTTAAAACGAGCCCGGCAAAAGCTGGAAGTAGTAGTAGCATGGATTAGTGACAACAACTGGAGACATCGTTGGAGGCGGGGCCTCAGCTCATTCCTAGGAAAGTTGCTCAGTGGCGCATGAAGCCAAAAAAGTTCCACTTCCAAGTATAAAATTATTATTTTATAATTATTATGAAATTGTCCATAGAGCACGCGCACTAGCCTTCCCTTTAACTCCGCCTCCCAGCC
>CALSBV010012215.1:1248862-1348630 GCA_943590825.1 Bovichtus diacanthus | reverse complement strand
GGGCTATGCAAGGGTTCGTACCGGGAAGCTGATTTACATCAAAAAATGTTGCCCACTGATTAACAGACGTCTCTTTCCCAATGTCAGCCTATGGGAAAAAGTATTGTTGGGCCCAATGGCATCACTTAATGTACCTGGAAGTTGCAATTGTTTGGCAATTTTGTCAAATTCACTTCAAAGCTCAGTGCTGTTCCGGGGCTTGAGTAGCGAGCAAGTCTTACCTTGCAAGAAGTGATTTTGTGATCATGTCACAATATGAAATTAGTTTGGCCGGGTGGCAGACTTTCCCAGTCCAGGAAAGCAATGCGATGGACATTTTGAATTCACTGTTTGCAAGGACAATTCTGCTAGCTACTGCTACTTGCTTTTGCTGGGCTTCCTGAAAGGACATGTTTAAAATGTTTCAAGTCTGTTGTAAAACAATAGTCAGGGGTCCATATGGACATTGTAACAGGTTCTTCTTGCTGTAATCATTAAGTTTGAAGTGTAGGGTGGAATTAACATCAGTGAAGCTGTTCAAACAGTACAAACCCCAAGATCTGGTGTGTTTCTGTCTTTCATTTGTCTCAACTCCTCTGTGAACAAACTTGAATACCGACGACAGTGTGTCTGTGCTTGTGTGTGTGTTGGTATGTCCTAGAGTGTCAGACCTGTTAGTCACTGGTTTAAGAGCGAAAGTGAGTTAGAGAGGGCATGGAGCGGGAAAATGGAAGGATAAATAAATAAATGGATAGATGAGAGCTCTTCTCGTCTGCACAGCCAGTCCTCCTCCTTTTCCTTCTCTATCTCCACTCCTCCTCCGAAGTCCAGCCTCGGCCACTGGGGCGTAAAAAAATCCACATCACCCAATCTCAGGGAGGTTGAAGCCTATCGAAGCATGAATGTTTGGTTTCTGGAGAGCTTCTTAAAAGTGTTAGAACTTGATACGGTTCAGTGCATTTCTTGTTACAGTACATATAGGCTCAAATAACGAAAAGTAAAAACAGTCTGAGTTTATAATTGGTAATGCAAGTAATTTGAGTCATGAGAAATTAGATGTTGTAAAATAACTAGTGTAACTCCCTAATATATCCCAAGGGATAAACAGATTTGTTGGCTCCACAGCGTCACAAACTGAAGCTCAAGCTTATGTACGAACTGTGCTGAGATAATGCAGCTCTCTGTATTTATAGTTACAGCTGTAATTACAGGTGCAATGAAAGTAAATTAAGCTAGCAAGTTGAACGTACATAAAAAAAGCGAAAAATGTAATAAGTCATTCAGAATAAATACATTTTTGTTTGTCCTGATGTTTGCACATGACCTTTCAGTTGGAACCTTTTTTGACCTCTTCATGATGTTTTGTTCGTCGTCACCATTTTGCATTTACTCCACTTTTTAAACTGTTGTTCTGTCGAACCTGAAAGCAAATATAAAAGCAACAAGCAGAACTTCAATGAAGGTAAACTGCAGAAATGTTTCAGCTCTCTAAAACATCAGCGGTAAATAGACAAGTCGAGAAAAGGCATAGATAAGAAATCTTCTGCCAATAATGGCTGCAATTGAACAGAATGCATTGCTGCTGCATTGATGCATTGATTTTGTGATCTAAAAGGTGACTATGGATGTTATTTTTTACAAGAACTGGATTGATTCTACATTGAAATGACATTATATGCAACAAAAAAAAAATACAAAAAACTAAACAAAACAAAAAAAGATTTAGTAATACAAAGAGTAATAATCGGCATTGTTTGTCATTCAGAAAATCCTGACAACAGTTACAGGTACATGTCTACACGTCTATAAAGGTGATTATATAATTTTGCTTATGGTAGCTAATGTTAGCAAACTTGTGTTGCTGTGTAACAGGCATTACTGAGTCAGTCCTTTATGACTTTACGCTAATTGTGCTACTGTTACACTAAATGTTAGCATGTCACAGATAATCATTTCAAGGGTTTATTCCAATCGTCTGAAAAGTAAAGCCAAGCCAAGTCATGTTGTCTCTGTTTTCGTCTCGGAACTGTAACCGTTTCACAGTGTGTTTTCAGTTCATGAATGTTGGTTATAACATTTTGGTCGCCTAAAAATGTCTTGTTCAGCGTTCTGTTGTACGTAACTCCAACCTGTCATGAAATATCTGGTTCCAAAAAACTAAGAGAGCGGCGGCCAAAATGCCAAACTCGAAGCTAGACCATTTGTGCAGTCTGTGTTTATTCATCCATAACAGCCAATGAACTGACTGTACAGACATTAGCTGTAGCCAACTAGCATGTGTTTGTGTAGAGTGTGTGTGACAGCTCAGCCTCTAAGTCTTAAAAGCCACATTTTCATCGCATGATATGGCTCTACTCGACTCAACTTTACTGGGGTTTTTTTGGTTTTCCATTTGGAAAGGTTGTGGATAGTACCTGGTACCAGGTACTTTTTTTAATAGCACCTCAGCCAAGTTTCCAAGCGAGCTGAGGCGAAACTGAAAGGTGATGTTAAAACACTACCAGACCACTGATTGGTCAGAGAGAATCGTCACTAGAGCGCCACATCCTGCACAAACCCCACATTTTTAAACTACCGTTTACACAGAAGTTTCAAGTGGCGTCGCTACAGCGATCAGCTGATCGGCCCACATACACTAAGGGGGTATAATCTGCAGTGGAAAACAAAATTCTAAAAAGTACCTCGTACCAAAAGTGAGTCCAGTCGAGAAGAGCCGTACCACACGGTGGAAATGCGGCTTAAGACTCATTCGCGCGATCTCTCTCCTTGTTCTTGTCTTGGTCTCTGTACTGGATATGTGTGATTATTTTTGCTCAAGGATTGGGTTTTCGCCATAACTGGGTTAATTTGCATCTATTTTTGACCCGTCATGTCTTTCTTTTGACTTTGCATGCAGTCGTGCAATGTCTTAAACTTGCTATGCATCTGATAAACACACCTTCAGCCAGGTTGCCTAAACGGGAATAAAATGAAAATCGCGCCACTATCCTGTTATTACCACTTGTGGACACAATGATCGCTGTTACAAAGTTACAGACCCTTGTTTTAATAATGACAGATATTGGTGAGCATGGGGCCGCAGGATTTTCGTTGCAGTAGGCTACTGCGTTTACACAAGTCCCAAGTACAAAATCACAAGTGAGTTCTTCTGAGGATTTTTAACGAGATATTCTGGGAAATGTAGGAAACCGAGTGATGTAGAGGTAGGCAAGGCAAGACACCTAAAGAAACTAATCATAGCACCATATCAGGGAATAACTCCTCGTTTGCATCACGCATTGAAGACATAACGATCTCAGGGGAGTTCATCCTTCCTCCAGGACCTTGAATAGATTAATGAGGCTAATTAGATCAAGTCAGTGTTCACCTTCACAAACATGATGCAGGTCTACAGAAACACACGCTGCATGTCTTTGAAAATAGCCAATTTAGAGCGGCAGATTAGCTCTGCCACATAGCCTCTAAGGACTGTTGGGTTCTCTTTATTCATTTTAAGACACCCACATGGCTTATTATGCTGGAGATGTATTTCATGAGACCAGGAGTTTGGAAGAGAGACAGAGAGAGAGAGAGAGACAGAGAGAGAGAGACAGAGAGAGAGAGACAGAGAGAGAGAGAGAGAGAGAGAGCATAAGCACTACAAATTGTGTCATGTCCTAAAGGTTCAGCTTTACTGAGCCCAAAGCCCGGGTACTAAGGAAACGCTTGTTAAGCCTTGAAGCTATGAAACATGCTGACAACACCTGTATGTACACCGCGATGAATCCCACGCAGCTGTTGGCCTGATTCAGTGAGCAAATGAATTTAACACTATTGCCAGAAATACTCTTGCTCTCAAATCAGGTGGAAATGTCTTACTGACTGAATCATTACAATCAGCAAGGCGGTCCGTCTGACATATCAAGACGTTTTTGGCGGTCAAACTGTGGTGATTTCACATCATGCTCAAGAGCCTGAGAGTGGTTGACTGTCTGACAACCACTTGGCAAACCCACACTGGTTTGAACTGTACATCCCAAAAATAAATCTTACATAATGCAAGAGGATAGAGGATGTGACCCTGTCTTCCCCTCCAGCAGGCCCTATGCTGGCCCATCTGGCAGATAATGTGCAACGACAGTGCCTTTCAGGCTCTAAGTCGGAGATCCATTGTGGTTTTTCCTGGATGCGAAGAATCTGGTCTGCACAGTATGTGGCGATAGATACTGTAGACATTTTAAAGCGAGTCCAGATCGGGATTTCTTTCTAAATTCATGCGGATGTATGTATGTATGTCCTTTTCTTTTTCTTTTTGATGACGGGTGAACATCATTAGTGAGTTAGTTCTGCAGGCCTCCATGTTCTTGTTCTTGTTCAGACAACAAGCCAAATACAATTTGTTTTTCAGGAAGAAAAAAACATTCTTGGTTTTAATGTATTAAGTGTTACTCAGGACACCTTTAGAAGTCATCAGATTTGGATTCAGATGTGGCAAAATTGGGATTCTTCACACTATGTGACATAATGTTTTCCCAACTGAGGCCTACCCATTTCACACCAGTGAAAAACAAAAAATACAGAACTGTCTCGTGAAATAACCTAAAACTGTATCTACGAAAAGTAATAATTCTATAATAAACACTATAATTCATATAAAACCCACGGAATCGTGATGAAGGACGTGCAGGGCTGCCTCTAAAGAAGTCATGTGACTTAGTAGAAAGAAACACAGGAATTTCACCCAGGAGAAACCAAAAGTCAACACTTACATTAATTAATGAATGAAGGGCTTTCATGTGGTTTATAAGAATGAAATGCTTTGAAAAGTTTGAAACACACTAGAATTACGTTTTTTTTTTTTTTTTGTAATTCATCTTGAAAGCCTCACAACATTTTCCAGTCACAGTACAGATAATTTAATGTGTTCATTCCCAGACCCTAGCTTTTCTGGTCGTTGCTGTTCTTGGATTGGCGAAATGAAAAGACCACGTGAAATATCATTTTGTGATGAGTTTTACGTTTGATTTCATGTGCTCTGCGTTGCCGGCTGTCTGTCTGAACATAGCCTGTTAACAGTGTGGTTTCCTGCAGGGCTGTGTGTTAAGACGGCTTCAAATTTAATGTTGTTTCTGTTTTCCTTCCCTCCCCCTTCCTGCTCCAGGCTGTAACGGAGGCATCGATGGGACTGTGTCTTTGCGTGAAGCTCGTCCTCAGCTCTGCTCACATCTGCTCCACCGCCCGCCCGCCTGCCCCACCACCCACCCACCCTCTCTTGCCCCACCCTGCTTCCACAACCCCCACCTTTCCTGCTTTTCCTTCTCTCTCCAGCTCTGACACATACATGTTTCCTCTTATGCCCGATTGGACCCTTTAGCAGTCAGTATTGGCCCACTTTGAGTGGGTGACAAACACAGATTTTCAAACAGAGAGGCCTTTCTCCGCTCTATGCCTGAAGCCCTTCCCCAAAACGACACCCTTGTCTTTCTGTTGAGGAATTTCAACATGCATACCATTCATGCCATGCTGCAAGTCATTTTAAGCTGCAAATGTGTTTTTTAATACCATGATTGTGCAACATCTCATTCTCTAATTTTTTAGGGAGCCCCCGAGAGACATTTTCACAACAGCTACAAAACTGTTAAGTACAACATCTGGAGTGTGCAAATTATGCAAAGGAGTCACTTTGTCACATTTTGAAGTCAGGAAATTTGGTTGCCATCCTTTGAAGACCTTCTATCTCCATAATGTCGACTTATGTTTTAGGTTCTGTCACACTGCATTTGGAATTTAGAAATGATAATGTATTTTTTTTTTGGGGGGCCCAAGAAATAGGAAACTTTCTTTCAACCCTTGAAGTAATTTCATCTTTTAGGTTGTCCAAAAACTTCTCTGAATATGGAGATGCATAGTTTGCATGGGACAGCGAAGCGAGGCCACTGTGCTTCAAAATGTATATTTCTTTTTTTACTGTGCCTGTAACCCCATACAGTCCCACGTCACAATATGTAACTCTGTCTCCTAGAAATTCCGATAATATACGACTAAATTTCAACAGCAGTCTAAGTACGTAATGAGGCATACTGAGCATAATGAAGAAACTATTTTAATGAACGCATCTGCCACCCTTGCATTTCAGTATCTGCTTGTATCAACTAAAGCATATTAATATTTATGGTTATGTTTAAGCAGCACCTGGTTAAGGTCAGGGAAAGACTGTGGTCTTATGCCACATATCCACTGCATGGTACGGCACGGCTCAACTCGCCTCGCTCTTTTTCCTGTTTTCTATGAGCAAACTTGTGGATAGTAACTACTGGTACTAACCCTAACACCGAGCCGATACTAGCAGGTAGAGTTAAACGCTGCAGACCACCAGAGGGAATCGTCACCAGCGGGACACAGGACATCATGCGCAAACCTGCGATGTTTAAATAGCCAAGCTACCGTCAAGTGTCCGCAATTTCTTATTCACTAAACCAGTTTAAAAAAAAATGGCAACCCTCAAAACTACGGCGTACACCACACCGTTCCTCTGTTGGGTTGCCATTGGAAGCATTCGGCGAGTGCCGCTTTGTACGTGGCGTCACTATGCTGATCAGCTGAAGGGATACTATATTCAGTGGAAAATTAAACAAAGATACCGAAAGTGAGTTGAGTCGAGCAGAGCCGCACCATGCAGTGCAAACAGGACATTAGTTGAGTATTGGAAAACTCAAAAGTGACTCGGAACACAAAACCCAACCCTAACCAAAGTGCTTTTTTTGCGACTTCTGTGCAGTACAAAAACGTAGCGTGTTCCTTCGCTTGAAATATCACAATCCAGGCTCCAGGCCGAGCAGCGATTCCGTTTAAAGTAATTGGGAAAAGAAGTTAGTTGTCGGACTATACAGATGTTATTTCTAGAGGACAGGGTTGTCATGACGCAACTATATGAACGTTGTGCAGTTGTGTGAATGCTGGTGGCCACTAAGCAGCTGTGTCTGTGCAGTCAGGAGGTTAAGTGCCTTGTTCAAGGGCACCTTAGCAGCAGTGGCTATTAAGAAAAAAGGGATTCCTTATCTATGTTAGCCAGATTTTTTCAAGTGGATCCCAAGATTTGAAAACGCTTTCTTTCCCTGATATAGTTTTTTAATTGTCTGCTTCCACAATGGTCCCCATTGATACAAGAAAAGCCAACA
Organism: Bovichtus diacanthus; assembly: GCA_943590825.1. Taxonomy (NCBI): domain Eukaryota; kingdom Metazoa; phylum Chordata; class Actinopteri; order Perciformes; family Bovichtidae; genus Bovichtus; species Bovichtus diacanthus. The sequence continues at coordinate 1,341,494 of CALSBV010012215.1, read as the reverse complement.
CTTCTCTTTAGTATCTGTGCACACTGAAAGTCAGTCACTGTTTTGTTTTTCTTTCGAAGAGAAATTGCTTAACTGAAGCTGTTTATCTCACACCTACTTTAAAACAAGCTTCTCAGCTGGACAAGCTCAAGCAAGTCATCGCTTGTGAGAGAAGATGGAGGGGTATCAAGCGCTGGTGGAGGGAATCAAACCTCCCAATGAGAATATCTCAGTTAAATAGTTTCTATTACATGGTCTGATAACTTAGAAATCGGCACACCCATTTGTCTGGAGTGGCAAATTAATCTCTTCCCAGGGAGGGTTGAAGAAAGAAATAAATTCCAAATCTCTGTACCCACCAGACAAATGTTAAACTATCTCCATTGATATTCAATCCAGTGGTATGAATGTGAATTGCTTCTAAAATACAAAATCTCTGAGGAGAGGTTCCTTTGTGAATCACAGCATGTATGCTTTTTGAACAAATTACACAGGCACTAAAATACAGATAATTTGACAGAATATTTGTATGTGTGTTTGTGAGAGACAGTGAGCTAATAGATTATTCAAACTCTTCCCCTGCACATGTAAGTGTCTAATGACCTCAAGGCTATGCAACAAGATAAAAAAAACATACAGTTCAATATTTTGAAAAGATAAATATTTTACTAAAGTGCCAATTTAATAGACATAATTACTCATTCTTGACAGTTTTGAGTATATATTTAACATTTTCCTCGTGGTAATCAAAGGCAAATCCAAGTATTTTTTGTCTTTCAATGCACCTGCAACTTTTACATACATTTAAGGCATCTTTTGATTTTTTCAGGGAACACATCTTCCAATAAGGTCTGATTCTGATACGATAATCAAGATGAAGTATTACACACAGTCTTTGGCGAGAGCACTTGAAGCTTCGTTCCTGTAAATTGCAACGAACTACAGAGGCAACCTGAAATTCCTTACTGGGTTTGATTTGTAGCCCTCAATTAACAGCCACAGCCACCACACATGGTGCAGGATGTACAATGTGCAGTACATCTTCGCTCAAAGGATTCAGTGTAAACATGCTCGAACAGAGTGAATTTAAAAAAGCTCTGGTTTGTCATTGCCCTGCATCTATTTGTTAGAATGGCTATTCTTACATGCACACAACAATGCAACTATCACTGATAATGTGAGCAAAGCAAAAGTCTGAATAAACCATTGGCATGGTTTCATACAGCTCCCTTTAATTAATATTACCATTATTTTTATGTGATGAGATTATGCTAACCTTTTTTTTTTTTTTACCACTCTGCCGCTTTTCAATTTCAAATGAATTACATCTATGATTTTTCTCCAACAAATTCTGCATTCATGATGTATGTGGGATTGACTCAAAAATAAAGTATAGTGTCACCCCGTGCACTTATTTGTGTTGAGACAACAATGGAGGTCTATGGTACAGAGGAATAAACTATCAATACTTGTTCGTAGGATAAATTCAATATTGATTTTGGTCTTTTCATGGGATTTGGATTTTATGGTGTTATGTTGGAGTGTATGATATTTATGGACTTTGCCCTGCTCACAAAATTGTTTTATTCACATTTTTGATCTGCATGCCAAAGTATCTAGTATGTTTGTGGTAAAAAGGAAAGGCAAGAAAGTTTGGCATTTGTTCGTACTGCTTAATAATTTTGATCACGGCAAATGTAAATTCAACTTGGCGCCCACACTAGTTAAAAGTTTGAAAGTCTTTTCCTAACTAGCTCCTGCTGATTTAAAACTTTTTAGTCAATGAAGCTCTGCATGCTCTATGAGTGTACACAGTGTTGGCAGAGGACAAACCCTGTTAGACACATTTTTCTGCAATTCCTCTTAACCTTCCTACATGCACTTGGTTAATAGGGCCCTGTCAAGATCAAACACAGTGGCAGGACATAAAAAAAAAAAAAAAAAATTCACAGAAGAAGAAAGACGGCTGTAAACTCCAAAATGAGCTCCGCTGCTCGCCTATTTCCTTCTGGCTCAACAAAATATTTTCAGGTGACACAAGTAATGTGTGGCACAGTAATACGTGGGAAACCAGCTTTCCATGACAAATGCATATGAGTCCATGCAGATGAGTGGTTGCAAAGATGTTTATTTTCCTACTTAGAATTATTCACGGTACATTGTTGACAACAACGATACAGCAACACGCATGACAGCCTGCAGAAATGTATGGATGCATATGAGCTTGATGCATATATGGATTTTCCCAAAGCCTGTGATTTTATAGAAAAAGTTTACGACTTTGTCCACTGTAGCTGATTTTAATTCCTTAAAAAAGTACATTTTAAAAACATCAAAATGTGTTAAAAGATACAGTTTGATAACCTGCATTTGTATTGGCTTTAAAGCAACAGTTTGACATTTGTGTAAATACATTTATTTGCTTTTTTGCTGAGAGTCAGATGAGAAGATCAATATCACTCTTGTGTCTGTCGGCCTGTATGTAGCCGTAAGCTGGAGCCAGCAGCCGGTTAGCTTAACTTAGCATAAAGACAGGAACATGGGGGAAACAGCTCACCTGGCTCTATCGTTTAAAAAAGCTAAAGCTCCCAAATTCCCATTTTTTCACTTTGGTTTTTGTACAAATTGATCAAATTAGATATAATTTGCAAATCAGCAAAGTTTAGTGGTACTGGATTTTATTAGCAGAGCTACGATAGCTGTTTTCCATTTCTTCCAGGATAAGCTAACAAGCTCTAGATAGATAACTTCTACGTTCATATTTACTGTACAGACAGAAGAGTAGTAGCCATCTTCTCACCTAACTCTTGGCAAAAAGAGAATGAGCATACGTATTTTCCAAAAATATCATACTCTTCTTTTAAAGCCAGATATTCAGCAAGGACGGTGAAGTCTGTTGTGCCATAAGAAACACCAAGAAGTTGTTTCGACTGTTATACCAGGGAGTGCACTGAAAGGGCTTCTCACAATAGTTGTGTCAATATATTTATCAATATTATTTTTTCCGAGTTTTGTTTGGAAAGGTTCAGAAAGGTGACTCTCACTCTGTCGTCAAATCATTGTCATGAAAACTTGAGAATGTACAGGATGATGTCAAATACAAGCAGCTTTTCCAAAAGAGAAGAGTTGGACCAATACAAACAGATTAGCCTAAATATATCCTCCTTTCTGATGACACGGTCGTATTGCTGATTCAAATGTGCTCTGAATCTGCTTTGATCCTGGATACTGTGTGCTGCAGAACTATAGGAGATGTATCTTTGTCCAGGGCTCATCCTTCTGTAAACCATGTCAGTTTTTTTTCCTCCTTTGTTGCCATTTTGTACCTAAAATGCTTTGCTGCAACACAGAATGCCCCCCCCCCCCCCCACACGTTCGTTCCTGACATTGATTCTTAACAAATCCTCAACTCCATCATCAGCAAAATCTCTTCTTCATGAGCATCAGCATCCTCTTGATAAAATCAGCAACACAATGCTGTCCTTGCTCGAAAGAGCAACTCTTTCATTCAAGCTTGTAATGGATCTTCATTTGTATAATTTGTACAGTAAAGTTTATAAAAGTTTTCTACCCTTCCAGAAATTATTTAGTTTCTGCTGTTCAACTGAATGTCAATGAATTACAATTTGCAGGCCTTGTTATAAAGTTTGTGTTTTTTTGTGCAACATTTGGGTTTGTTCTACTGTCCAGAAGAGAAGAACAATTGTCAATAAAAACTTTAAGTGATATTTCATGTTGTTTGTGTGAAGGTTGTGACTCCTCTAAGTATCTCTAAATAGTCTGACCCAAATACAACAATAAATCTAGAAATGTAACAGAAGACAAAAACAAAAACATACGTAACTTGACCTCATGCAGTGCACGTCGCCAAGTCATGTTACGACTTTGTCTCTGTTTGTCTGTTCTGTTCTGTCTCTGTCTTTTTATTTTATTTAAAAAGCAAATAGTCTGACTCATACTGTGCCCCGAGACATCATTAATGTTGCTATTAATGCAGCTTACTTTGCCTTGACAATAAAGTTAGAAAGCTCATTTATTATCCTCTTGATATTGACCAAGGAAGGCCAACTGTACTCATTTGATGCTATTCTATTATAGCTCATAGTAATCATTTGAAGGGTTAGCGCACACTGCATCTCAAATCTAAAACAAGGCATTCTGCACATGTGTTTCTGAAGCATGTTAGTCATCTGTTAAACTTGTACAATCTTAAAGTTCCATTGGAAAAGATGAACAACAGAGTCTGTTCCTGTTCACAAAGGTAGTTCGACAGTATTACAATCATGCAATATTAATCATTTTACAGTGTTCCTAACAGATCAACTGGCCAATCAAGAAACAATTCAATTAAAGGGGTGTTGCCCTCTGGTCAAACAAACCCACCTCCCTGCATATGACACACCTGTGGGTCCTCGCTGTTCCTCCATCCTCAATGTTGGCAGACCTCGATCAATTTACGGGACACGGGCTGGAGGAGGGGAGCAAGCAGAGCATAGCAGACGAGAAAGTATGCTGTATGCTTTGTTCCTCTTATGCTCCCATAATTGTTATTTGTGGCCTGAGATACTATCAGTATTCATTCCCTGTAAATGATGAGGGAATCAATATTGATGCTGCAGTTTCCCTCCCACACGTCTACTGATTGAAACAGGAGGACGACAGATTCTGATGAAAATCGATTTGGGGGGGTCGAGGTTTAAAATGTATAACTGTATGATAAATCTGCATCGATCAAATACACAGAAGTAATAACAGAAGAAAACCAGAAGGACTAATGAGTCCTATAGTGTCAGCACTTAAAGAAACGACAATAATATTGACTACAATAATGACCTACAACACTTTTAAAGCTACAGTGTGTAGAAGAAATACATTTATTCAAACCTGAAACACATTGTTGAGCAAGATGTTAGATATTCAAGTGATGTATTCATTGTAAATAGCTGTGATGAAACAGAGAACTGTAAAGAGAGCTTTAACTCACACTGTTTAAAAAAATGGACTTTAACACAGCACGAGCTGCTTTACAGTTGCTGCAAGATATTTCACAATAAAAAATGCAGAAAATAAATATTTTTCTATGAAATTGCACCGCTTAATGAGACTGAGGTGAACTCCTGCAGCAATTACTTTGCAGACGGCTTCTGAATTATGTGAGACGAAGCGATGAAGAGCTTCACAGCTAATGACAAGTTTGACCTTTTGCAAGAGGAAGAGAGTCGTCGTTCTTACTGGCAGCATTTTTTTTTTTTAAAGGAAGGCAGGAGCAGATGGAAACATGCTAAAATACACAAGCACAACTAAAAAAAAAAAGAGTATGTCTTTAACTTTAATTATCTAAATTAAGATTAAAAAAAAGACAAGGCTATTGCAGCAACCTTTCTTTGGTGCGAGGTTGTTCGTGGGGAGAAATTGATTGATTGAATTAGCACAAGCTATTAAGAAGCAGCATTCAAAAATAGATGATACAGTCAAGCATTCACTGGATAATGGCATTAGCTGGTTCACATCGTCTAAATAATTTGCATTGCTGCTGTTGTTTCCCCACAGAGATTCTAACATCTTTGCAGGAGCCATTACGGTTGTTTGCTACAACCACATCAATTGTTGAAACGCAAAAAAGAATTCATACCCGTGTTCTTTAGGATGGAAGTTTTTGCAAAACTAATTTAAAGTTCCAGTGATCAATAGCACCAGTGGGCTCACTGTCTGACTTATAGATTATGAATTTGAAATTGTTTGCCACTCCCATGGAGCCCATTATTGTGCTTCAGTGGAATTTGGGAAAGTAATTTCAACACTTAATGCAAGTGCTAAACCTCTAATAGGTCAAAGCGGCCCCATGTGGACTATAGTGTATCCTGCCTTATTGTGTTCATGGCCATAGTCTCAGGTGAGCGCCTGGATCTGAGCAGTCGCCAGAGACCACAGTGAAGTGTTTCCTTCCTAAATTGTCATCATGTCCAGCAAATACAATCGCCAAAGGATGTCACAGTCTTTGCTCAGACTTTTCCTTTTGAATTAGGAAAGAAACATTTTCACGAGGCAAATGACTTGTACAAAGGCTCCGTCACTTTACCTCACTGATACACTGGCATCGCTTGCTAGCACACTTGAATAGAGAGGAGCCATTGTTTATTGTATCAGTGACCTGTGCTCTTCCTTCTACGATAAGGCAAAATATCAGCCCGGGATTTTCGAAATTTCTCACCTTCTTGATATGAAGGCGGACGCAGGCTTCAACTGAACTATGAACTGTGTCGCTCCGCCATTAAAACTGATGAATTCATGTAATATTTCTGTTTTTTTCCTTGATTTTGCTTCGAATTAAGACTAAAAAGCATGCACCAATATCCAAATCACAGAGAGAAATCTTTTACAGAAGTTATCGGAATACAACGCCCCGGGACCTAAATTAAACCTGTTTAGTGTAAAACGGCTTCCAAATACAGAACGTTTCAGATTCATTCATTTGTGCTACACATTTAGACTCACTCGGGAATATAATAAAATATTCAAAAATGTCAAGAGGAGTAGGGTAAAATATGATATGGTTTGGATAAAAGACTTCCCACCTCTAAAACACTGCAAGCTCTTGCATACCACCCACGAGCATTTTGGGGCTGACGCCACACAGGCTAACGTTATCATCCCCAACAGTCTGTTGTGTAGCTGAGAAAAGGGAGACAAAGTAGAGCTCGTCTGTGTCGATAATGATTTTAACCGATGACCTCGACAAAGTGCAAACAGCACATTTCCGTGTGCAGCGTTGCTCTTGGCTTCCTCTGTCTTTAGCTCTGCAGCGCTGACCCTTTTAGCTGTGCTCAATTTGTTGGTTACAAGACGATCTCAGTGCCAACAAGGAGTGGGTGTTTTCTTTTCAAGTGAGAGATTTTGCATGAAATGCCCCGGCTGTGTTCCTGCCTCGCACTGGCCCACTGGTCTTTACAGATTTTCAGTTTCACCCAGGAGCTACGAGGTTTCAACAGTGATGCTATGTTTGGGATCACATCAAAAAGAAACAAGCTCTCCACATCATAGCCTGTGGGAAACTGCTGGCCTCATCTTGTTTATATTAAGACCTTCTCATTTTATCACCATTTTGCCTGCACTTGCCTTCCAACTTCATTCCAAATTCTCCAAAACTGCTACACAATCTGTAAAGCGGACAACTTTGTAAGCCCCTAAACCTCATTCTGGGGAGAGAATGTGAAGATGAGAAAATTGCAGGTCGTCTCTGAGAGTTGATGGTGTCAAAATCTAAAAGGATTCTTTGGTCTTTTGGGAAGTCAGTCTTGGTTAGATAGTCCCATCTAACCACATGCATTTTGCAATTTGTAATGAATTGTACAAATACAACAAATCATACATACTTGAAATAGTCATTAATTAAAGGTTTGTTTTGGAAAGGAAATATGCATTAAAAAAAGACTAATTTATTATAATTATATAAATAATAATAATATAAAAAAACAATACAATTATTATTATTATAACAATTATAATAAATGTTGCACCTGTTGCAGTATATGTAGGTAGATTTAATTTTGAGGGGTCTCTAAAGTAATTAAAATGAATCCTGAGAGGGACATTAAAATGTGTAGCCAATTTTATGGAAATCCATCCAATAGTTTTTTGAGATATTTCATTTTAAACCATAACCTGGTGCTTAGAAAACTAGAAAACTCTGGAGATCTATAAAGTCACTAAGATTAATCCTCTGGGAACAATGCAAATTTGTGTCAAATTTCATTGCAATTCTATGATCCGGACTGAAATATCTCAAAGTATTGTACTATTCAAAGTAGTGGACCGACAGACCGACGAACAGACTGACACCATTAGAGATAATAGCATGGCTGCAAATAGGGGGCCAAGGAATGATTCTTGGGGTACTCCAAAAGATGTTGTATATTTACACACTCTGGAGTCCACCAATTTAGTAAGGCCTAGTCAGAAAACAGCTTTCTGGTATTACATGACAAAAAAATTAAAAGTGGATCCAAATACTTACATGATAAAATGGAGAATCGCAAGCCAACAAAATAAACAAACATCTTAAAAGCATGGAAATAGATATAATATTAGCTCGTGGAAGTGCAAAACTCTATGTAATCAGCAATCATTCACTCAGTCCTACATGCAATCACTTCACACAAGTATCTTAGTTGAGCGTTTTGTTTTTAATCATACATAATCCCCTATTCATATTGGTCAATTGATTCCACAATCAAGATTATAAAGTGATTCTATACAATCAAACTGCAAATATTGGCTGTAAACACAATTCATTCATTAAAAATGCTGTTAAATTGTCTCAATGGAGCCACCAAGAAGCAGAAGCATGATGCAAAAATGTTTTATTAAAAGTTGCTATAGAAACAAAAGACAGAGCAATAGTATTCAACATGACTAATTCGATGCCTTGAAAATGTTGGATAAAGTTAAGATGGGAAAGGATCTGCAAAATTGAGTCATCATACTACATATTCACTATAAATTCAGAAATATGCCTGCACTCTTACTGTGATAATGCTAGTAATTCTTCTAAATGTCTAAATCCTCGGCACGCTACATTCGCCACTGAATAATTTTCTGGCTGACGGTTCAACAGAGAACGTAACATGGAAAAGACTGAATTGAAATCTGCAAAATGTGAATTATGCTTGTTCTGGATTACGTGTGTTGAGAAATCATTGGCACACGTATTCATGCGGGCATGAAAAGTATAGTCATGCAAACAAAACGTCTCCTATAGCTACATACACACATGCGTACCACACAACTCTCTTTCTTTTCTTTAATGTGAATGAAAAATGCTAAGGGTCAAAGAGGAAGTGGGGAAGATGTATAAAAAGAAACCAATGTCATTTTAACCAGGGAGTCTTAACTCAGGGCAATGTGCGACGTAACGGAGCTAAGCAGGGGCTTTGCACAGTGATCCACATGGTGTGTGGCTTTATGAGAGGGCAGATGGTACCACTCAAGCAGGAAGTGATTGACATAATGACATGGCCGACCGTGGAATGTGGGTGTATGTGTGTACTGATTGAGTGTGTCTAAAGATACACTCTTAAAGTGGATTCAAAGAAATTCTCTTTTTTTTTTTCATTAAACCCTGCTATTTTTGTGTGTACGTGTGTGTGTGTGTGTGTGTGTGTGTGTGTGTGTGCATGTGTGCGATATCCAGGAATTGCACTCTGTTTTGTCTGCACGTCGACACATCAAGTGATAGCTGATGCGAAGCAAAGGCCAGTCTCATCTCACGGATCATGCATGAATAACCACACACACTTCGACCTCTATCAGATTATATCTCACCATACAGCTAAATAAATTTGAGCACTTTGATTCAGTTGTGCTAGCTAACTAACTAAATGTCTGTGCGTCATCTGCTAGATAACAGAGAACACAAGGACAAGAACACTTTCAGTCGTAATGATAAATTGAGGTAATTATTTTTTTCTATTCTGGGGAGAACCTTAAGAATTACTGGGATAAAAAAGGCTCACTTAGCGGTCACATGCAGAGAAGCGGGGCTGTAATGTGTCGAGTGACGCAATTTGTTAACACTTGGGTAACAAAGTAGGATATACACCGTAATGAGTGGTTGAACCAAATTCTCATACTTAGTGATTAAGTCAAGTGGGAGGCTCCGTCACCTACAGGGGTTGCACAAGATGTTCTGCAACCAAAAGGGCACGTGGTTTATTCCTGAAATGGACTGAAGTGTGTCCATCAGTAGCTACATGTCTAAGTGCCATTGAGCATGACACCCACCCCCCTCAGTAAGTGCATATCTATTCACCTGCTTTGATGCATATTTTAAATCAAATAAAAAAAACGCAGTGGAAAGGCTGGAAGGTCGAATTATCACAAAAAAAGGTTTGAAAGGCCTGAAACGTGACAACGTGAGTAAGCATCCATTGATTGCGAAAAAAACAAAAACTCTGAATGTATAGAAGTCTATGAGAAAATGACCCTACTTCTCACTTGATTCATTACGTTAGTAAAACATTTCCTGATGAGTTTATGGTTTTAATTGCGAGTATAAAGTCTTCTTTAATACAGCGTAATGCTCTTCAGAAATAATGGTCCCATTTAGTGTAAAGTAGACGACTAAGCATGACTATAATAATATATATGACTATAAATGACTATAGGGCGTGGCTACCTTGTATTGAGAGGTTGCTACCACAGTGTTGTCCTTTTTTTAAATTTTTAATTTAAACATTTTGGTTGCCTAAACATGTCTTGTTCACCATTGGTAGTACTTTGCTCCACCGTCTTGTGTCACTTCTGGTTTCAAAAAAACAAAATGGCGACAGCCAAAAAACCAAGATGGCCAAAACCGTATTGAAAACCGTATTTGACAAACCAATGGATGACTTCATGGTGACTACGTCGACATACAGTCTTATGGTTTTTACGCACAGCTGAGGTGTAGCACGCACCCCCTCCCACAGTAAGTGCATTTCTATTCACCTGTTTCTATGCACATTTTACATTTTCACGTAAAGAAAAAAAACCCTAGTGGAACAGCTGGAAAGTCAAAATATCAATTTAAATTGAAAAGTGATTTAGCAAATGAATCATGCTGTATATGAAACATGTGCCTTATTTGTCATTTAAGCTTCCACTGAAGAGACAAAAAGTAGCAGCAAACAAATTCATCAGATATGTGGAGCGACAAGGAGACTGCAACCTTCCTTAAATTAATACACAAAACAAAAATAAATGCCACATCATCCATCACGTGTTGTACGTGGTTTTCCACCCTCTTCCTTTGTAATGGTTTGATGACATTCTGACTAGAGAATTAGCTCCACCAGCTGTTTATGTAAGGTTAAGGTTACTTTATTGTTTCCCATGGGAGAGCATTGTCTTGGAGAAAGGGAAACTGCTGCATCACGACCAGACATCACAACAAAGAACACAGTAAATAAGAACACATAGGCAAACATCAGCCTGAGATAAAAAAAAGATTTTTTTTTAAAACAACAACCATTCCTTATGTTAAGAGCTACAGAAATCAAGGCATACATCTTCAGAACTGTTTCAAGACTAGGTTCATTATTGTGGCGATGGCATCATTTGTTCTGCGATTTGTTATGTAAGGAAACTGGTACTCATCTAGGGATGGTTCCACCTCCTTACGAAGTCCTTCTGTCACAATCCTCTCCAAGGATTTCATGGATGATTAGGATTAGATCAACACAAAAAGAGATATAGGTGGTTATTGATTCCTTGGCCATATCAATGTATGCATCATGAAAGATAATGTCCCAGTCTGCAACCTCTCAGCTTATCTGTATGGTGCCAGACCACACGTTTACAGTCTTAGTTACTGGTTTACTGGACTTAAAAACTGGCTGAGAGGTGGGGAGCAGCTGAAAGACACTGTGATGGACTGGCTGGACTTGTGCCATCCGACCTCTGCAGCCCATCCAGAATGCTGCAGCCCGACTGGTCTTCAACCTCCCCAAGTTGTCCCACACTACACCTCTCCTCCTCCCTTCACTGGTTACCAGTGGCTGCCAGAATTTGCTTCAAGACTCTGGTGCTGGCCTACCGTGCTGTGAATGGATCATCCCGTCCTACATCCAGGCCATGGTCAAACCACACACCCCAGCTCGCTCACTTTGCTCGGCATCTGCCAATCTGCTCCCTCGTTGCGAGCGGGACCCAGATCCCCCTCAAACTAAAGCCGTCTGTTTGCTATCCTGGCCCCTAAATGGTAGAATGAGCTCCCCATTGATGTCAGGTCAGCTGAAAGTCTTCACACCTTCCGTCGCAGACGGAAAACCCACCTTTTTCGACTGCACTTCGGTCAATAAAAAATAAATAAAAAATTGTACTTTTGCACTTGGTTGGCTTATTTCTATTGGTTGTCTTTGTTGCTTTTACTTTGGTTTGGCTTATTTGAAGCTATTGTTCTGCACTTGTATGACTACACCTATTTGAAACTGATGTACTTGCAAGATTCTCGCTGTTTAGAGTCGTATCCTCATGGTTGTTTGCACTTATTGTAAGTTGCTTCGGACAAAAGCGTCTGCTAAATGAACTGTAATGTAATGTAATGTGATCTAAATAACCTCCAGCTTTGGATTTTTTCTAGAAATTCTGTAAAACTGTGCGCTACATTTAGAAGGAAACGTGACTATCGTGGGCCATTCTAGAGCAGAACATTAGTTTTATACCTAAAATGAAAATTATGCAAATTATACTTTCAGATTATAATCATTTGTTACATATTAGCTATTATAATCCTCTGTGGATCCTAGTTAAAGGTCATTGCTAATTAACAGAGATTGGTACTTTTCAATTCATCACAAGGGTGAAACTATTTCATCATATGCCAACAGTGTGTTATGACCAAACTGGGAAACAAATTAGACACATGAAACGAGGAAACATTTTTAGTCACGTTTACTTGAAAGTGAGACATCAGTTAGGCATCACCAGTTAATAACCATTTCCCATCAAATACATTTGAATGATTGCACTGATACTGGAGACGGCTGCTTATTACACACATCAGAGTACATTTAAAAACATATGCTGTATATTTCAAATGATAGGTGCTCAGGTTGTCACACAGAAAAGGCAAATAAGTAATATCCCAGATAACACAGGCAAACAGCTACTGTATGCACCAACAGGTGCTGTCAGGATGAGCAAATGTTCAACCTGTGGCTTGTGTTTGACAAGAGTCATTGTAAGAAGCAAATCTTATAAAAAATGACCCACACTATTAAAGGATCCCGGTTCTTGGAAAATGGTTAAGGCAAAAAGGGTTACTCTCATGTCATTAGTCTTCTGATAAAGCTTTATTATATCTTTGTACTAAACCTCAAATACACCACTTCTATTAGTCTATTTCAGTTGTCTCAATCTCTTCCCTGTTAATAATATCACTGGTAATAACACTAATAACTTTTTTCTTAGCACCTTTATTTATAGCATTACATTTCTCAAAAGGTTGGTAGAACTGCCTATTTACAAGTTTTTTGTTGTTGTTTTTATTGCGAGCTAAAGAGCTATTAACTTCCCTCCCTCTATTTGAAGCTCACTGAATAATTATCTAAAAAGGGCTCCCCTGAGGGCACAATTCAAAAGACCTTGTAAAGGTAAACCCTCATTAAAAAGTGTCTTCTTTTTAAGCTAAGGTTTCATTTACAGTTTTTATCTGCACTTGGAGTTTTGAAGGACTTTATCTCGATGGGATTCTCTTGGATGGATGAAGGCTGAATAAACTTAATACAATCTCTGAAAATGTGCTCAGCCTCTCTGAGTCGGTTCAGGGTCTTCTGGCACTTATTTATCTGTACGCTGAGCAACATGAATGTTGGACCAGTAATGGATTCTTCTCATAAATGCCAAAGCATGTTTTAAGGCTTTCTGGTATGTATTTGTAATGCAAGAAGATGGGTACCATACATTAAGAGTTCTTTAGAGGTGCATTTTAAGTCAAAACCTCTCCCAACACTCTTAACCCTTTCCTATGAGTTTCCTTTACATATCAGTGCTCAAATCTTCACCCACCCACCCACCCAGACTAATCCGACTTTACTGCTTTAAGTTCAAGAAGATCAGAATCAAAAATGTACATGTTGCAGCAGTGACACACCTTACCTTTCCCTCTGAAGGCTCTTGGAGGAGTGAGTGTGTGAGGAGAGTCGGCTGTTGCATGGTGGTTGGTGACGATGGCTGACATAACTAAACCCACCCACAGTTCATTTAAATGCCCGCGCACGGCTCTCTCCCAGCTCGTCACTGTGTCTCCCGTTGCTCTGCGTTTATAAGGCGCCCCGGTGCGCGGAAAGGCACAAGCATGCCTCGTCTCTAGAGAGGCAGAGCGCGTCGATGCGACTTGGAGACGGTTTTTTTTTGGATGAGAGACCTGTGCTGCCGCTGCTGAGGAAGAGACGTGGGAGCGCAGGAGTTTTATCCCAAGTTCACTTCAGCAGGTCGTTGTGACAGCGACCTTTGTTCTCAGGGGTGAGTTTGTTCGTTTTAATTCACCCCGCTCCCTAATGTGAACTAATGTGCAGACCTGAAGCTAAGACAGGATTCTTTTTTTTTTCTTTTTTTTTTTTTTTTACATTTTTATTTTATTTTTGTCACACATAGAAGTTTTCAGTTTTTTGGTTGTGTTGTTATTTGTATTTTTTGCCACAAAAAAAAAAAAGTGTCGACAGAACTTGTTGCTCTTAAATTCAAGCTCGATGGGAACATCTTGTGCATTTTTGCCGATTGCATTGAGGAGAGAAGTGCAAAATGAAACCAAATACCTTTTAATGACGTGTCCGTATTTGTGTGTTGAGTCCTAAAACGGCGTGCTACATGTAAACACCGTTTATTGATGAGATTAAAAATAATGCCATTCCGCTTTCTTTGCATTTTGTGATTGTAGCAGCACGCAGAGCTGTAGCTGCTTGTGTGCTGCGTTTAGACTTATTTAGACAACAGAAATCCGAAAGAGGAAGGAAATTGTTTTTTTTTTTAATTGTCAAGGAAGTTAATTATAATCGCCCAATTAATATGCGTGACCATAACATGACGTATTGATTAAAAACCTGTTCAGGTATGTGATAATGAATGGTGAGTTGTGATACTTGACTTAACTAACCCAACCTGTTCGCCTGGTGCAGCATAGGCACACAGACTGAGGAAAAGCGACCAGTCGGACTATTATCCCCCGGCCCACAGTTTATTATGTGGTCACTTTATGATGATGATGATGATGATGATGATGATGATGATGATGAGAACGCATATTTATTTAGGAAAATGCGAGCTGTGTGAGCAAACATTAAATTATAAAAATAAAGCTGGCCCCCTTTACAAAAAAAAAAAAAGGACACATAAATAGCTAATTATTGGACCCAACATTTGGCTCCTGGATGGTTGCCCACTTTGATAACTCACCAGCGGTTTTATGGCAGAGCAGTAGGTTAATGTTATGTTTAAAAAATATGTGGCAGATTTTTGCCTCCAAATGACCATTTAAGGAAAAAAAAAAAAAAAAAAGATTTTAAATGCAAATTCCTCTGTGCCCAGACAGTAGGCGAAACTAACAACTGGTTCAAACTTTACACCAAGAGGAAATCCTTAGTAGTTACCAGGGAAACAAACCAGGAATGAACTTCTAATTAATGAATAGCTAACAAGCAGTTTCTGAATGACTGTAGATGTGTGTGTGTGTGTGTGTGTGTGTGTGTGTGTGTGTGTGTACATGAGAACAGACTGACAGATCATTTGTTGGTGCACAAATGTACAATGATTATATCTGCAATTCATAGTACAACTGCATTATTAATTTATCCCTGAAGCAGGTGCGGAATGGTCCATCACCAATAATCAATCTTAATTTGCTTTATCTCACAGTGTTGTAGTTAACACTTATTTAACATTGTAATAGAGGAGCAACCAACCCCAGCCAGACACAGCAGCATTCAAAAAGAAAAAAGAAGAGTTAAACTTCATATTCAGAGCACATTTCCATCAATATTCACATCCGTTATTGGCAATTTTTGATCTTCGTAGGGTGCAGCTACAAAGAGCGAGGATTAAAGGGCCGCTTACTTGAGTTATTCCTGTGCCCCAGGACAGTTCAGACAGTTTTTATGAGCGTGCGCCACTTGAAGGAACGAACTATTAACCACAGACCTGAAGTGACCTCTCCAAAGTGGGACTTAACTTATAGGCAAAGTGTCAGTGCTTTTATTTGAATATGAACATTTCCGCCAGCACCTCACTTATTGGGCTCTGGGGAAGTTGTTTTTTTTATATCGCAGCGACATCACACATTCAAGGACATTACCTCTGATTTATAGCTGTTGAAAAGAGTTTTAAAAAAAAAATTAAAAAAAACCCCTCAGTGAACTGTTGCAGAGGAGCAGAAATAACAAAACGTGGAGTGTGAAAACGGGCAGCTTACCAGAGGCTGTTGTAAAGGCGGGGTGCTGACATTGGTGCTGACTTGTTCCCGCTATACGCCGCGTGCCTGCCTGCCTTAGTATACTGAGTGCGTAGCGCGCGCAGAGCTGCTTCAACTGTGTTCTTTTATTAAATTTTTTTTGACGTACTGTACATTCCAGGCGACGCCACCCACGCTGCCAGATGCCACGACTTCAAAGAACAACTAACACGCTTGTTGTGAATCAAAGGGAGTAAAAACACGTTATTGCAGCGTTTGGCAGTGCATGTGCGAGGGAGGGCTTCTTTTTGTTGCTAAAGTTCATTTCGAGTGCAGGGGACAATGAAGCACGGGGTGACATAATGGGGCTCGAGGAGCGGAGGCATCGGCTTTAGTCGCGTGCCTTCTTCTTTTTTTTTTCCGCTCAAAAGTGTTGGCATTTCTTCTGAGTGCACTTTTTTTGTGTTCATTGGAAACATTCATAGCAATAACCAGAGTGGCTGCTCTTCTAATCTCTGTTCATGCCCGATATTACAGCTTATCTTTTCACACATCATAAACTCAGTTATTGGTTTCAAATGTGACTGTCTCTCAACCAGACACTTCTCTGCAATTTACATTGGCTGACAATTGTGGGAAGCAAAAACTTTATGTTAAGCCAGAGGTGGAATAAATACTCAGAAGTAAAAGGAGCAATTCCAGCATGTAAAAATAATCAGTTATGGTAAAAGTCCTGAACTCACACCCGCAAAATATACCCAAAAGAAAAATGACTCATTATGCGGAATACACAAATAATATTAGGTTATACTATTGGAACGCATTAACATGTTAACTGCTTCATATACTGTTTGGTGGCATCTATAATAATGCATTATATTTATAAGTATTTATAAGTATCGTGTTGCTTTTCCATTTAACATCTTGATCTGCTGTAACTATAGTTGTTGAATAAACATAGCAGAGTTAAAGGAGATACAGAACCTTAAAATGGCAATGCCACAAAAGAAGTACCACAAAATTGCACTCAGTACTCGGGTCAATACTTGGTTACTTTTCACCATTTGAAAATACACTCAGTGGCTCAATTTTCCAAATGGTGAGTACTTCCAGTTTCATCAATATTTGCCTTTTAAACATCACAGTTTAGGAAGTGTTTAGTCACTGCGATGCTAATATTGAGGATCACAGAGGTACAAGCAGGTCGCATCGGTTGGATAATAAACTTTTCATGTCCATGACAATATTTTGCACCCGTAGTTTAATGGCACTTAATGATCTGTGTTATATTACACTCTCCTTGAATGACTCATATACCCGCTTTGACTTATCAGCACACTGTAAACAAATCATGCAGTGAAGCTAATTTCCTCTAAAACTAATAGAACTTCTATTTTCTCTCCTCCTTCTGTTGCTTTTCAGAAACATCCCTGGGGACACACATAGACCCAGACTCAAACACACACGCGATCACACACAGGCAACATGCAGGAGTCAGAGCCCACGGTGTGCCAGCTGCAGCCCAACATCATCTCAGTGCGTCTTTTCAAGAGGAAGGTCGGTGGCCTGGGCTTTCTGGTGAAGCAGAGGGTGTCCAAGCCGCCTGTCATTGTGTCTGACCTCATCCGCGGCGGCGCAGCAGAGGAGTGCGGCCTGGTGCAGGTGGGCGACATCGTTTTGGCTGTCAACAACAAGCCCCTGGTGGAGCTGTCCTACGAACGGGCCCTGGAGACACTGAAGAACGTCTCGCCCGAGAGCCACGCCGTGCTGATCCTCCGTGGGCCTGAGGGCTTCACCACCCACCTGGAGACCACCCTGTCTGGAGATGGCCGCCAACGCACAGTGAGGGTCACACGTCCCGCCTTCCCACCCTCAAAGTCCTACGAGCACTGCTCCCCTCTCAGCCCGTTCAGCCCTGGGCAGCAGCAGCAGGTCAACAAGGAGCCCCAGCTTAGGGCCATTGAGAACCTGTCCTCTCCGTCCATCACCCAGTCCCTCCTGCAGAGGGGAGGCGTGCAGACCCAGGACCCCCTGCTGATGAGGGACGGGAGCCGTGGAACCCTCCTGTGCAATGGGATGGAGGAGAACAACGAGCTGCTGAAGGAGATCGAACCGGTTCTGCGCCTCATCAAAAACAGCAAAAAGGAGATCAATGGAGAAGGCCAGAGGAATGCGGGGAGAAGAGATGCCGAGATTCAAGTGGCCTGGTAATTTGTGATGTGCTACTACCTTATTGATCCTTCAGTTGAAGGAATACTTCACCCACAAAATGACCATTTGTATATCAATTACTCACCCCCTGTTACCTTGAGTTCTTGAAGAAAACATTGTTTTTCTCGCATGCCTCCATGGTGAAAAAAGAATCAAAAAACGGAGAAAGGTTTTGCTGAATTTAAGTAAATGGGGGCTGCGTTTAACAACATTTTTGTGGGTGAAGTACTCCTTGAAAGTGTTTTTGTTGTTAATCCCCTCCACAGTGCGGGTTGGAGTTAGGAGCCTAGGTAGAATAAGAACAAGGACTCATTAACAAGGTGGTTATTGGCTGACACAGGAGCCTGCACCTGGTCCTCTGATTGAAAGCAAGTCCCACTCACTTTGACACCCTGCAGTCCCTAAACCACCTGACCCAGCTGCATAGCATTAGCAGCTACAGACAGGCTCTAATACGACTCACTGTACGCTGCCAAGTAATCACTGTCTGCACGCTGGTCTCTAGCAAACTTCAATTAAGAATACATGGCACACAACATTCATCATGTCCATTTAGGTTGTTATTTTTCAATTACTCGGGCTATATGTAGCTTCATACAAACTTCTCTAAAAAAAACAACAACAATGTAGCTTGCCTATGGCAGTTTTTTATATCTTAAATGAAACTTCCAGTCTTGGATCAAGTTCAAGGTTATTTAGTTGCATTCTTTGCCTGAGATTGGTTTGAAAATGTTCAGAAACTGATTAGCATGTATCAGAATGTTATTGCAATCTGCCTTAATTGGATGCTGCAGTTCACATATGAATGTGTTGAGATAGACAGTTGTGTTTGCTTCATTAGTGTGGGTGTCAATTCCCATAATAATGTCACATGGTAGACCCCAAATTAGCATACTACAACAACACAAAGCTTTTCTCACACTTGCAACGGAGCGAAACTTCTTCCAAACAGTCCCTCTTGGCGGTTGATGTCCCGTGCAGCAGAGTTTCAGCAAGCAAGACTTCGTTGAGAAGTGTGAAACTCTGTTTATTCCACATTGTCTCCTTCTTTTCCACATTTAACGAGGAACACTGACAAATGTTGCTCTTAGATTTCTGTTGGTTTGTTTCAAGTGTTCATTCTGTACCAGCTTTTCACAAGGCTTCGCAGTGTGCGCCACTATTCCGTCCCCGACTCTAAATGGTCTGCACAGTGTACTGTTGATATTGGCGTCTCAGTTATCTGCTATTGTACTCCCACGACCAATTGAAATCCAATTGAGACTACAGTCTCCTTGAATCAATATGTCATTCTTGACCAATCCATGCACATCCTCCACTCTTTCACAAATACACTTTGAGTGATTCATTGAATTCTAGGAAGACGTGTGCTTAGAAAAGCATGAAGTCTTCCTAAAATGGCTTTTCTTAATGGGGTTTAAGCCTATACAATTCAAAAGCATGTTGACAGTTGGTCAGCACCAGGACGACGCTATCTACATTTTTTCTTCTGTAAATCATGTCTGTGTTTTTCCGGGCACATTTATGAAATAACATCTCTCAAATCCTTCCTTGATGACCATTTGCCTGGACTCGATTGGCACATAATAACTGATAGATTTTTTTTCAGAGCAGAAGCATTATTTTTTTTTTTACAATTTCACAATCCAGCATGAGGCCGATGATGCTCTTCGTCAGAGCTAATGACAAGTGACACATGCGACATCTCTCCATGTTTCTGCATGTCTGAACTCTACCTCTGAATCGAAGGGATAAATATCCTCATGGAAATTGTCGCAATAAAGAGATACAGTGTGACAAAGAGTGTGAAAGGGAGAAGGGGTGCCCATGAGGATTTACAATTAGCATGGACATGTGCCCATGCGAAAGTTAAAGGGGGGGAGGGAGCGCGAAAGACAGTAGACGGCGATATGTGTTAGGGCGTTTTCAGTTGGAGGAACGCAAACTTGCTGTGTTTATTTATGTCTCGTGCAGTTTGCCACAGTGGCAGCACAGTGGCCTCCCCTCCCCCCTCCTCCTTTAGTCTCTGAGGATCTTATAGTTACTGCTCAGAGTGATACCTTTCTGCTTGTATGGTAAACGGTAACCTGTGTTAAAAGAACCAAAATGCAGTCGTTATCTTGATGTGTTTGTGCAGCCATATATCTGTTTAAATGGCCAAATTAGACTAAGCCTATTGATAATCAACTTGCGGCCTGTGGGCCAAATCTGGCCCGCGATAGGATGCCGGGAGGCCGGTGATGACTTTCTAATTCACATTGACACAAAGTTGATTTTTGTTTTTTACTTTTCATGTAAGTAAGGTGTCAGAGTGCATTAAAAAAAATAATAACTAACAGAGCTTGCTCATGAAAGAAATCTAATAAAAGACTTAAAAGGAATTTTAAGATGAGTTATGCGGCCTGTTAATGTTTATTCATTTAATCTGATAAATATTATAAATATTGTTTAATAGCTGGCCCCTGGCCTCCTGTAGTTTTGCAATAGGGACCTCCGGGCAAAGTATCTGCCTCAGCCTGTTTACACCAGTCCAAATGATAAAGGCAAACGAGTGAGATTGGGACGAGAAACCTAAATGTAGTTTATATTCCTGGATGAACTAGGAACACATAGGCAGGGAAAAGGAAAGGGCTGTAGTAAAAAAAAAAAAATAATCCATTTATTTCCAGAGAACCTAAACAATGCAGATGCAATGTTAATACACCTTTTGCAATGAACTTTTAAGTCCTTGGCTCCCCTTTGTCACAAGGGTGTTTTTCTTTTGAGTTTTTGTGGCTTACGCCCACTTCTTGAGCTGTGGTGAGAAATTATATTGTATGCTGCGGCTGACCTTCTGAGGCTGACCTCCATGTAGGATCACCTTGTCCCACTGCAGCCACAGGTGCAAACAAGAAACACAAGGGAGCCTGATAGATGCAAGCCAAGCGTCGCCTACACACCCACGAAGGCCTGAAGAGAGAAAACACCTATGTGGGTGTGCAGACCCTGTAGAAAAATTGTGCAGGAATCCCTGATTAAAAAGCATTTTGGAGAGTGTACAAGTCCCCGTTTTATTTGTGAAGATGGAAACAAGGCTGCTTGTTCACTGTGTTTGCGTGTGAGTGTTTTTGCATGTGTGTGCGTGGTTTGCCTGGGATGTTAACGTGGAAATAAAAGAGCTATTTTCCACCAGATGTGAGCACACAAACCTGACCAGAATATTGTGTATGACCTCTAGGGACCTTGGCGTGGGAAATGGCACGTCTCCCCAGCTGGCGTCAGATAACAACAGAATGCTGGAAAACATGCCGGTGGTGCTCCACAACGCTGACACTGACAAGGTAAAATGAAACAAATGTTTAACCAGTGAAATTATTCCTCATTTCTAAGCATACATTTGTGGAACTCTACTCTCTTAGATCAATAAGTTGAATATCCTTTTGTCTGTGTGTGCATGTGTTTGCAAGTGTTCATGAGCAGGCCTGCTACAGTAAGTGAATCTCTGCAGCTGCATAATATATGTGCATTTTTAGCTTTGTAGAATAATCCACACTATTGGCACTTTCCATGCTTTCAGAAACTGAGCACGCACATCGGTATTGCTTCTTTGCAAATAGTAGTAAAGCCTTTGCTTAAGATCCCATCACCTAGGCATTAGATGCTTCCGGGGGGAAAGCTGGTGCGGCATTAAATCCAGCTTATGCCTTCCACACAGAAGGGTCTGGTCACAAATCTGAGTGTCTGTGACAGGGATAGTGCCGTAATCTGCACATGGTCCGCGTTATCCACCCACTTGTGACGGTGCTCGATCGCCCCTCAATGGGAGCGGATCTGGCGAAATGATTCCAGGAGGCCTAATGAATACGTGCAGCTGCTGATCCGTCTCTCTCCATCAATTGTGACCCCTGTAGAAATGCTCCAGCCCCTCAGACCTGCAGAGAAGAGAGCATGCTTATGAGAATAATTGTGTGAGAGTGTTGGAAAAAGTAAGAGAGGGAGGGGGGTGGGTGGCTGATGCATGCTTGACGGCATAAGAAGCCATATCTCTGTGCTGGTAGTGTATGCTGAGGAAACATGTGCTTTAAGAAAAGTGTGGGAAGTGGAATCAGTGCATGTGTGTAGCTGTGTGTATCTGTGTCCAGTATATGCATGTGTACTGACTCATGCAGCAAGAAATTCCCCTGCAGGCGTTCTGCTAGACATGATGCTAACTTTGATGGCTCATTGCTAAGTGTTTAATTCGATAGACTCAAGTCAGACACTACATTGTTTCAGAAAATGTAAGTCAAAATTATATGGATTTCAATTGACATGTTGATGGCCTGCAAATGAGTTTTTTCTCACTTTGGCTTTAGCTTGAGCCCCCACCTGGTTGTCAAGTAAAGCTGGCAGAATGTTCTGTCAAACTCCATCAGCTACCTTTTGATGATCCATTGAAAGCAGAGAATATGCTGTCCTTTTTTTCTTTTACATGCAGTGGTTTAATCATCGCATGTCTTTCCATTTGTCAGGTGGTCAGTCTCACTTTCTTCTTTTTTTCTCTCGTTTCCCATCTACCCCCTGCCTTGCGCTCATCACATCCATTTCCCATCAGAAGTTTTAATTGATGGCTGAATAAGGGAACTTTTACCGCATAACTCCATTTACCAGAAAGACTTTGGTCATTACGCCCCGTTATGAAATTACCGTCATCAGATTATCTCCAATTATCTTAATTTCCAGCTCCTTGGATGGAGCTCCCTTCTGTTACATCCACACCTTATTCTTGACATTGAGGCCTGGTGACGCATGATGGGATTTACACGTGTGTATGTGCGGTCCAGCAACTCCCCAAAGTAATATCGACTACACGGGGGAGGACTGTGTCGTTAAAACAGGCTTGACTTACTTTGTGCATTAGCAAATGCATTAACGTGGCAGCTTTACGCACAAAATGTTTACTCATTTCAAAAAAGAAAAATAGGTCCTTGATTTCAGTCCGAGGTAACTGCTTCTGGAAGATTTTATCAGCTGCAGCTAGCGAGCTAATTAAGCTAATATGAGTGGGTTGAAAATGTTTCCAGCTGACTTTTTTTTTGTTTAAACTTCCCAAACTTTGCTGGCCCAAACTCTTAATGTATGTGAGTATTAAGGACCAACTTTTGTTTTGTTTTTATTACGTTAACTGTAACCTGACACACTAATGTTGACAGTAACGATGTGCTGCTTGGCTTCGGAAGTAAGGTTCAGTTATCATTCCCCTTGTTAACCTGCCCCCCCCCCCCCCCTCTCCATCCCCTAGTAGCAGAGAGAGTTCATTGCAGAGGGGTTGTTTAGTAAGTCTGCCTTACACAGTGATCCTTTATTTGACAGACGATTGTGCAAGTCCATCACACTGTCCATGGTGCTGAAGTAGCAGATGGATTTGTAATTGTACTTTTTTCTCTCAGTCCTGCCCTTCTGGATCTATAATATAACTATATCTTATACTAGGTATACCTTTAAAGGTTCAATGTGTAAGATTTGCTGGGGCTTGTTCTGGCTGAGCTCAAGCCTCTTCGGCCGCTGACTAGGGCTCCGTCTGACGGAGGCGGCAGCCGTCTTAAAAACTCAGTTTAATTCATTCCTTACACTTTTGCTTTTGTGTTTTTGGTTTTGGTTTTGGACACCAGTCTTAAAACTCTTTAAATGCCAAGTATTGCCACTTAGCGTGTTGAGAAATCAAAAGCTTGGCTGTGTCTGAAATGACTCCCTATTTACTATATAGTGCATTATATTCATCTGCCATTTTATTTGAGTGTCCTAATTCTGAGTGAGTAAATCTACCCACTATAAAGTGCCCACAAAGTGCCACAATGCAATGAAAAAAGTAGTGTCCATGGCATGAAACTTTGCAGTTACTGATCCCACAATGCAATGTTTTACATTTTTCAAATGTAAAAATGACTGTTGAGCAACTATTCCTAGCTGCGTTGGCTAAGCTATGATTGGACATTCTCTGTTCGGGGGAGGGGTTTAGCAAAATGTCAATTGGACAATCATATTTGACACATAAGTCTCTTCCTTTATCTCTCTTGATCGATTTCTGTCTTGCCCAAACAATTACTTAGCGGTCATTCAACAGCTGACCTCACTCTCAAGGGGAAGAAAGATGTTCGCCCTTCCACAGTGACTCTGACATTTAAAATTGACATCAGTACAAATAAGAATAAGAAAAGAAATAAAGAAAAAAGTTACACAGACTTTCTTAAAATGTAAATGCCAGAGCTATAGCCTCCGGTCAGTGAGCGACGAGCCTATATTCATATTCATACACACAACTGCTCTGCTTTTCCTGTCAACAAGCTTTAATTCTCAGATTTTCTTTGCCTGTTTGACTGAGAGCTCTTTACGCTACAATGATCTTTCTTCCTGTCCACAACCTCAGTGATAATGTGTCATATCTGAGGCGCACAGTGGGGGTTACTGCTGTTGGAGCATGAACACACAGGAACTAAGCTCTTTACTCTCAGTGTGTGCAAAATCAAATTCAATTCAATCCACCTCATTCCTCTCTGCTGTTTGAGAGGATGCGAATTGACAATGAGACTCAACTGGCGTGACTCTGTTGCTAGTCATGTCCTAGACGAGCAGGATGATTGTGACACTGTTGTTCAGGAGGCGCTCCACTGTGCGATTAACAATGCCGGGGGAGCTGGGGAAAGAGCTTCCAAGGTGTGGGATTGATTATTCTGATGTTTTGGAATCACTCAGTGCCTTTTTCTAGGAATGCTTACAGTTGGCTTTGGGGTTAAATTGCAGGCATTCATAAGTCAATAGCTACAGTATTGGAAAACTCAGTGAGCCAAAGTTAGCTTACCATTAACCTGCTGTTAAATGTTGATTGCTTTTATGTTGGAGTGGGAAATAAAACAGAAATGGAGAGGGGAGACAATGTTAGTAGTTTTGGTGGTAGAAGCACAATGACAAACTGATTTTCCTTGAGAAGAAATAGCCGGTAGTCCACAGAGAAAGCCTCCGAATGTTAGTAAAAGTCCTAGTCAAAGTTCTTACATATGTTGTTTATGTCATCATAAACTTGCCAATCAATGTCCATTTAAGTTACGCAAATCCACTTCCCCGCAATGAAAGGCTGTGTCTTTTTTCAGCTTATCACAGTATGACTCCCAGTCACAAACAACTTATCCAGCTTGCAGGAAAGGTGTCTTGGAGGTCAGAACATATTAGCCAGATACAGTACAAAGGCATGAAGTAATGACTCATGTGGGATTTTCTGTGTGCTCTTTCCAGCCCCTGGCCCAGGGCAGGAGCTCACCTACTAAGTCCCTGCAGAATGGAAGCCCCTCCAAATGCCCTCGCTTCATCAAGATCAGGAACTGGGAGACTGGCACCGTGTACAGCGACACACTCCATCACAGCTCCAGCAAGGTAAGGCATGTGGAAATTACCTTAATTAGTGGTTGGATAAAGCCGTCTGCTGCAGCAGTTACATATTTACATTTGTTGCTGAGGCAACCATCCTGGCAAGGATGCGAAAGATGCAATGTCGTAATTCAAGTCATCCTATAATAGCCAGGTTTTATATGCCAGTGGTGAATCTTATGACCATAAACTCGTTAGGAATCTAAAGGTATTAAGATACTAAAGCAATTTTACTTCATTTTAAATTCTGTTGAGTCTACTTTAGTTGTTTGTGTGTTGACTTTAGGGCTGCAACTAATTATTATTTTCATCATTAATTAATCAACCAAGTCAAAGACATGCAAAGCTGCCATACTGTAGGTCGACTAACAAAGGTGACGGATATGATATCTGTGGCTTTAATTGTATCTTAAAGTCACTGATGAACATCAAATGCTGTGTATTGATGGACTGAAAAAACATTTTGCCTACAGACTTACCAACACACGCTTCTCAGGCCTATTCATACATTAGAGAGTTGTTGCCTGAAATGTTGGTATTTCAGCTCGTAACTATTAAGCTAGAAAACGTTTTTTTGTGGGAAATCTTGGTAAAGCTTATGAAACAATAAATCTAACCAAATTTATTTCAATTTATCCAGAGAGGAACATGAATGTGGGCATCAAATTTCATGGCAATCCATCCTATAGTAATCGAGACATTTAATTCATCTCAATTAAATGACAAAGTTGTCCATACCTTACAGGACGACACACTTAAGCATTTTTTGCTCTGATGCTGCTCCACTGCGGACTGGTTGCGGAAAAAAAGTTCACTTGTATAGAAGTCTATGAGAAATTGCTCTCCTTCTCACTTGATTTATTACCTCAGTGAACATTTTCCTGACGAGTTCATGTTCTCAACCGGCAGTTTTTTCTGGGAGGACTGATGGCGTGTTTTTTTTTTGTTTTTTTTGCGGGGCCAGTCTCCACCGCTTTGAAAAACTAGATAAGGTAATTTCACAAAACGTAAAAAACCAAAAAGTTTCTGTCTAGTTAGTAAGCAAGCCTACCAAGCACAAGGTGAACCCCGCTGTTTGAGCATTCACTCTCCAAAACACAGCAGCCATTTGTGAACAGCAAACAGCAGCCTAATTACTTTGGTGACTTATCGGACACAGGCTGCGCATCCCAATGAATGGCCCTTTAATAGCATCTTCAGATTTTATTATAAATCACAGACGCTGCTGTATTCGAGGATGATCCATCTTTTTTGAAAAGGACAGCTGGCTGGCATGAATGCCCAGAGCGGTACGATGAGCGGACGTGCTGGAGCACGAGTGATTCCTTTGTTTTATTTTTAACACTCCTTGCTCTACTCATCCATTACCCCTTTTACTCTGTCACCCCTTACTGTTTATGTTTTTCTGTCTCCGCTTTGTTGTTCTCTCTTGTTGTCAATGATCTTTTCTTAACTTCCTTTTTTTCCTTGGAATTATCCCTTTATTTGTGTCTTTGTTTTAATGAACATTTTCACATATTCTTGTACAATTTACCTTTTTTTTTTTTTTTTTTTCCCCCCCACTGGCTGTGATGTTATGTTTGTTGTCTTGTTACACTAATTTTTTTTTTTTTACTGTCTTTGTCAAACGAGGGTTGGATTTGTTGTAAGGGACACGGAGGGGAGTTTATTTTGGACAGACTGCCGGTCCACGTCTGAGTGTTTGGACAGTGCAAGTGTGTGGTTCAGCGTAACAAGCCAATTTTAGCAGCGCTGGGGTCAGTGTCAAATTTCCTCCACGGCTGCACGCCTGCGCTATCGTTCCTGTCGTCCGCTCTTGCTCATTCATTCGATCTCTCTCCAAGCTGGTTGAAGGCATTTAGGCAAACTAAAGTGACAGCTGACTTCATCTCTAATCATATTAAACTGACCACACAAGGTTGCTCTCAGCTATGAGCAATTTTCTCTCTGCATCTGTCTGTTTACTTGTTTTCTGTCTTTCCTTCTCGCTCTTTCTGTCTTCCTGTCTCCGCTTAATAGAAGGATACCAATCCATGACTCACTGACTTACTCATTCATTAACATGTGTGCCAGCCATGTGTGAGTGATATAATGTAAGAAATTGTAAAACAGTTATGATCCGTTGTATTCATTCATGGTCCGGAACTTAAAACAAAAACTGACTGACTTTTATCTGAATCCAGTGGATCATAATAGGACTGGAATATGTGGAATCAGCGCAATTGGATGTGATCTACCAATGGCCTGTTGTCCTTACGTATAGTAATAAATAAATGTTTTCTTTTTTTCATATTGACACTTTTTTGTCTTTTATGCTGGAAAAAGTAGTGAAAGAGATTTACCCATAGGCACCTTGATAGTGTTAACACCTTCTGCCAAAGGGCTAAAGATGTGTGCAGATTATGGTTCACGCAACAGTTAGAAGAGGAGAAAAAAAAGTGATGAAAATTGGATTAGAAAACGCTTTTTATTTTATTTTGAATGATTCCATTTTCCTAAAGTATAATTCAAGCATGTCCTAGGTCTGTTTCATATCAAGCAGAATCAAGACTTAATCTGAAATGAACAGAGAAGGAAGCTAATGTGATAGCTCTGCCTTTTGTAAATTAAGAGAAGGCCATGCCTCTCTCATTTTGCGTTCAGTTACAATACAGAGATGGATGCCAAAACTGTCTCTTGTGAGTGAACAGGAATCCTGAAGGCCACTGAAATATGTTGAAGAATTCATTGTCCAATGAAAATGAATGATCACCTCTGTGTTGTGCACCAAGGGAGCCAGCATGGCTTCGTTAGTGTTATTCTTTTCTGGAAAGTAAATGTTGTGGATATTTGCCGCTACATTATCAGAGAGCTGTACCATACGCCATGATCACCTGGTTCTTCAGTTGCATTTTGGCACTGAAGAAAAACCAACAAGCAGAATTCATCCCTGAAAAGTCGTCCCTCATCTGTCACAATATTTGTCTCATCAGATGCCACTCTGTACTGAAAATGTGTGCATCGGCTCCGTGATGATGCCCAACCAGCATGCCCGCAAACCAGACGAAGTCAGAACCAAAGAGGAGCTTCTTCCACTGGCCACTGACTTCATTGACCAATATTACACCTCCATCAAAAGGTAAGCACGGCGAAGAGTTAGACTTTAATGGTTTGAGCCAAAGAACAATGTGTTTAGGTCTGGGAAACACTGGGCTGTCCAGTGAAGTAAAAAAAGAAAGAAGATTGAGCAAATACTAGAATTATTGATATTATATTATTAGCCCACAGTAAGCTATGTGGTTCCTATTTAGCCACATATGTATTGCTGACTTGGAACTCTTGAGCTTGTGGTTACGACATGGGAGGTTGTGTACACGATATGCTTGCCGTTAAAGTGGTTAAGTCACAACTGAGAACACCGCTGCTAGGCAACGGCAATACTTAAGGTTACTGTCGGCGTGTAGAAGCCATCGAGGCTACCAATTTAGCAATTGAACTAGCGAGTATACGACTGAAATTACAATATAGTAACTAATGCACCGGAAAAAACATCAGATCAGACATCAGCAAACACATTACAACTCGTGAACTCAGACTTTTCAGAAAATGTCTACTTCCAAGGACATAAATACCACAGTAGGGGGCGTTCATATGAACTGTAAACTCGGTAAACACAACCCCACAGCACATGGTAAATGTTAACAAGGCTAATTGGCGTTAGCTAGGTTAGCTTATTAGCCTGGTGCACCACAGTAGCTAAAATGTTCCTGTGTCGCACAAGATAAGGAGGCAAAGAGGACTAGAATATTTCAGTAAAGTAAAAGTACTGTTGATTTAAATACATTTTATTCAAGTAAAAGGTAAACTACTTGTGTAAATGTACTAGTCGGTCTAGTAAAATGTACTTAGATAGAAGTACATTTTTAAATGGGGAGTGGTGTTAAACTGTAACTGTAACAATAGAGCTGTACAGTTAATGTGCGTTGTAAAAAAGGTGCACAAGTTTATTTCTGCCTCGAATTGGCATTTCTTGTCATGTAAAAAATGTAAAAGTTCATTTACTTATTTATTTTTAAAACTTTCTGGCGTTGATTATTTGTTGTGTGTACTCAGTACACTTGTGGAAGAGGGTGGCTTCGTCAATGTGTCAACAAAGCTTGTAACACCTTTTCAAAGACATTAAAATAGAAAATATGTGACTACATGGAACTACAAGGGATCCTCTGGTGTTGTACAACACTGTATGTATATGTTATTTTGTTCTGCTGCACCTGTGTACACAGGTTTGGCTCTAAGGCTCATGTGGACAGGCTGGAGGAGGTGACCAAGGAGATTGAAACTTCAGGAACTTACCAGCTGAAAGACACTGAACTGATTTATGGAGCCAAGCATGCGTGGAGGAATGCTGCACGATGCGTAGGGAGGATCCAGTGGTCCAAACTACAGGTAATGTACAGTATGCCTAAAATCATAGCAGGCTTGTTAACATGCTGTTTTTGAATATTCAACAAGTAATGTGGATAGTTATCAAGATGGATTCTACATGTCTACTAACATTTGCACTTTTGTACAATATCCAAAATGCTCGGAGACAGAGACAGAACCTTGGTTCAGTCATATATCAGCTTGCACGGAAATATAAATACCGTATTTATTATATTTGTGTATTTAAAACACTTCACTGCGCATAAACCTGGTTTTATTTTCCCGTTTGCTCTCCAGGTTTTCGATGCTAGAGACTGCACAACAGCTCATGGAATGTACAACTACATCTGTAACCACATCAAGTACGCCACCAACAAAGGCAACCTGAGGTAAAAAAGGAAAAGAAAAGAAATCCCACACACACACTGCTCAACTATTTACTTAAGTCTTGTTTCCATTCATTCAACTCCGCTTGTGTTTCTCTGACTACACTTGTCCCTCTCCCCATCTGTCGCTCCATGTATGTCATCACCTCGCTCTCCATCTCTGACTGCCCTGACATGACCCACTGTCCCATCTGTCAGCCTTTGCTGTGTTTCTTAATGCTTTATCCATCACTATCTGCTGCCCGTCTATCTGTCAGTGTCTCGGCACCAATCATTGCCCTGTTGGTGAGGCGGCGGGCCTCGCTAACAGGCAGTCATTTGTCAGACCTGCCTGCTCACTTTCTGCCAAGTCCTGATCACACGTGACACCTCATATTTACTTATTGCATGATGGATAGCTTCTGACTTATTACTACACTTAATCCTGGCCTTCGGAAGGACAGCTCGGATACACATGTTGATAAGAGCCAGCGCAACATCCTCTCTCAGTCTGGCTCGCTTTAATATAAATAAACACAGACACATAGATAAACATGCACTGCTATTGCAACATGTTGCAATAGTCTTGGAATCATTTGGCTTATTCAAAATCACCTGTCAATATTACAAAATATAAATATGCTGTCAGGAAAAGGTGATAGGATGATGCAAAAAAACCAAGACTATGAGTCAGTTGTTTTCAAGTGGTGGATTTTATAGGAAAGCAGTATGTTATGTCTGAAGTGCAATAAATAATTGTTGCAACTGAGAATGTAAAAAAAAAAATCTAAATGTTATTCGATATACGGTACCATTTAAACAGGCTCAATAATATAATCTCTACCAGTACCGGTTTCTCTTCAGGCACCTTTTATCAAGGGTTTATAAGTTGTACTGAATGGCTTCATCAATTATTTACTAAGCCTGTACAGTTAAAGTGATCCATAAGTCTGGAGTGATTAATAAGAACAAATGTTGTGTTGCCAGGGGTGGAAGAATTACATTGGCTGGTGTATATCCTTTGTATTTTATAATAATAAAGTTTTAAATATCTTTTTTAATTGATTCATAAGTGTGCAGGGTTTTAATAAGGGTTTCTAATTTTTTAATAAGCCATCAAGTCTAAAGAGCGGCCATGGAAGGCACGATGAGTCACAGGTGGATTTTCAAGTAGACGGTTTTATTTACTCAAAGGTGAAGCTAACGTGAACATGAAGTGACATAAACATTTATTTAATTTTTTAACATTAAACAGAACTTAACTTAGGCAATGCTATGCAAAGGGGAACATATACCGGCTGATCTGGGGTAATACAAATCCAAAAACTACCACCTAAACTACAAAAAAATCCAGCACAATTAGCCTATCAATATTAACATTTAAGCAATTGACCAAAACAGAAGAAAAAACTAATATAGTTAAATCTCTTAACTAGAAATCCCAACCTCCCTCCATGATGTGGCGGGCACTTGGTACATTCTGATTGGTCACTTCCTGTATTTAAGAGCTCTGCTTTAGGGGGCGCATCTTTTTCTCAGGCCTGCCAAGATGTCCCTCCAGCAGCAGCAACAAGCAGCCCTCAGCACTGGTACATTTAAATCAGCTGTGTGGCAGCAGGTCTTCATTAAACTACATTAAATGTTGGCTACAAGAGGACAAATTAAACTGAAGCTTGTCATTTGCATATAAAGTCTGATAGTACAGTCTGTTGGTTTTACTGTTTACACCAGTTTCCAGGCTTTCCTGCAGATGTTGTTTGATAGCACAACTGGCCCAGATTCTCACCAGCTGCTCTCTCTCGTCAGTGACTAACAACCAGCTTAGCAGTATTAACACTTTCACCCGGTCATGGCATTTAAAAACACCACTGAGATGTAGAGCAGACTAAAGGTAGCTGAGCTTTGGCCCTGTTATGAGTCTTTTGACACCGCATAATTGAAAAATGCTTTTTCGGATTACTTGTAGAATGCCAACCATCTATTTGCTATCATGTTGATTATTGTACTTAAATATTCATATAATCCATCTATTGCCTTTTTGCAATCCTCTCACTCCATACACAGTACATGCTATTGATATAAGCTATGGCAGTGGCAACATTTCAAGTCTCTAGATGTTTTTAAGATTCTTAAAAAGGCTACGACATGTATGTAAATGTTGTTAATATCTACATCATGGACTTATTTGTTTTTTTTCTGTTTGTTTTTCGCAGGTCGGCTATCACCATATTTCCTCAGAGGATAGATGGCAAACATGACTTTCGAGTGTGGAACTGTCAGCTGATTCGTTATGCTGGCTACAAGCAGCCAGATGGACAGATCCACGGAGACCCTGCTAATGTTGAATTTACTGAGGTACACTAGAGGAGATGTATTTTTAAGTCAATGCGGTTTAGCGGCAACAAAAAAAAATCCCTTTGGGATAAATGTCGTATTTGCACTCAGCTTTTGTGGATTTTTGTCACCAGATCTGCACGCAGCTGGGATGGAAAGCTCCGAAGGGTCGTTTTGATGTCCTGCCCCTCCTGCTGCAAGCCAATGGAAATGACCCCGAGCTATTTGAGATTCCCGAAGACCTCATCCTGGAGGTGCCAATCACACACCCAAAGTGAGTTATGCTTTCTCTCTCAAGCATGTATGAAATATAGAGAATATAGCAAAACAAAAACAGAGGGGGATACACAAAAAAAAAGACATCCACCCACTCGCACATCTCTTAACAACAATGGGGTACTTTTAAGACAAGAAGTCTGATTGGGTTATTGTCACAATCAAACTGTTCTGAATGTGCACAGAAAGCACAACTAACCATGCTTTATCTGTTGCTATGCCAGCTTTTGTGGTAACCATGGGACTTGTTAGTGAAGTTTCAAGCATCGCCAAGCTTTTTATTCTGTGTTTACTTTACTTTGAAGAAAACTTTTCTCAAATTGGTAAATACTGTATGAAAGCCACAATGCCCTTGAGATCTTAAGCATTAAGCTGCTACATCTAACACCCATAATCACAGTAAAGAACTGGGTATTACGGCGTCACTATTTTTCATAAATACAGATGCAGACTGAGCTATCACTACATCTCTACACGCTACAGAGAGCATTTTAGAATCCCTTGAAACGCTGATCTCCCTGCTGGACTAACCTCCCCAAAATTGGCATCTCTTGCTCCACACCCTGCGTCAACTGGCCCTCAGCTCTGGCAGCAGCTTGGCACAGGTCGCGACTGCCAACGGCACCTCATCATTACATGAGATTAGACCAATCTCTGCAAATAATACACTGAAAGCAATGTTATCAATCCCCCTAGAGGTTGCAAGGGGTGAGTGGTGGGAGGTATTGACTCCCTGCCTGCTCTGTCCAGCACCGAAAAGCTTTGAAAAGTGGTTCCTTTGCGTTAATGTTGTTTTTGGCTGCACTCCTCTTTTTGTTATGTGTCTCAGGAATACATTTACGAGCTCAAAAAGACAGCTGGAAATGAGTTAATGATGGTGCATATTCTAAATGTTGGACGTTTACCTGCAGTTCTCAGCCGTCATTCCCCTGCTTGCTTTGCCCAGGTACGAGTGGTTCCAAGAACTGGACCTGAAGTGGTACGGCCTCCCAGCGGTCTCCAACATGCTGCTGGAGATCGGTGGTCTTGAGTTCACTGGCTGCCCCTTCAGTGGCTGGTACATGGGCACAGAGATCGGCGTGAGGGACTTCTGCGACAGCTCACGCTACAACATTCTGGAGGTAGTGTGTTGCGCCAAAAGACGGAGTCATGCTCTATTGGAAAGGGGGGAGGGGAGGAAGAATCAGAAGCACAGATTGACGCCTTGTGCCGAGAGGAGCGTGTGTTGTGTCACCAAATGACCCCATCAAAATGCCATTCTTTTTCTAATTGTGCTCACTGAAGAAAAAAGCGGATTAACATCACTTAACATCACCTTGTGCTTTGGCGCAAATGCTCTTAACATAAATTATACATTGTAAAATGTTATATAATTCCAAAATATGTATTTATTAATGTATTATGTATTTTTGCAGTTATTTACTGTATGTTTATATGTATTTGGCTAGGCCAATGGAATTGACATTTTATGTAGCAGTAATTTCCTAAAGAAAAAAGATATGAATGTGAATATAAATATGGCACATAATAAGGGCAATAATCTACATTTGTATGTATCCTATTGAGACAAGTAAGAGAGGGAGAGACAACAATGTGCTACTATATGAACGTCACACTTGATTTGATTTGTGAGTTGCCAACCAGCACAATGACTTTAATATCAGAACTGTCATATGACATTTTCTTTCCATATCATGTAGGAGGTTGCTAACAGGATGGCCTTAGACACCAGGAAGACGTCCTCCCTTTGGAAAGACCAGGCACTGGTGGAGATCAACATTGCGGTTCTCTACAGCTTCCAGGTAGGTTGTCCCAAACACTCTTTTGCCAAACATGGCTGACTATATTTGCCTCTAGTGCAGTCAGCTATTTATGATAGTCAATCATGAGTTGCATCCAATGTAAACAGGTATAAAATAATCGCATTAAATGTAATTGATTGAAAATACATCATATTTGGTTGTGAAATGACCCTTATCTCTATTGATAGATTCTGCATTCTGACCTAACGGGACAAGATTTTGGTATCGGAAGCGTTCCGATTTTTGTTTGTAGTATTGACCAATCGCATGCGAGGAAGCTTTGGTTGAATGCAGGTAAACGGTCAGTGTG
Organism: Bovichtus diacanthus; assembly: GCA_943590825.1. NCBI lineage: Eukaryota > Metazoa > Chordata > Actinopteri > Perciformes > Bovichtidae > Bovichtus > Bovichtus diacanthus. Next base: position 1,306,511 of record CALSBV010012215.1, on the reverse strand, counting down.
GAGAGCAAAAGAGGCTGAACGCATTGATCGAAATGCAATGCAATACGTTTATATCCTCCGACGATGAGTTAGTTTAAAATTTCCTTAAAATTAGATTACAAACTGGCCACTTATGAAACAATCCAGTCGTAGACGGCGTCTCTCAACTCTGACTGTAGCAATGAGCAGCGCACTGATGAGGAAGACTTGGCTCGGATATCCGCCTGCTACACCAGAACCCCAAAAATATTGCCCCTTGCCCCCAGAGGCTTATCGTCATCAGACCGATAGCCGATGGGATGGGGTTCCGAGATTAAAACCCAGAGATTGACCCCACCTTTGAGCTAGAAAGCAACATTTTGCAACTTTAATGCTGTAACTCTTGTCATTTAAAGAAAGTGTCACAGCAAATGCATAGACACCTAAATGTATTCATTGTTTGTGTCCTCTTTTTTTAGGTGTGCAAAGTGACCATCGTAGACCATCACTCAGCCACAGAGTCCTTCATGAAGCACATGGAGAATGAGTACCGGGTGCGAGGTGGCTGTCCCGGAGACTGGGTGTGGATTGTGCCTCCCATGTCAGGAAGTATCACACCGGTTTTCCACCAGGAAATGCTCAACTACCGCCTCACCCCTTCCTTTGAGTACCAGGTGAGGCCATAAAACGGAGATAATAATACCTGCACTGACATTAGCTTCCATAGGGCGTAACGCAATTCATGGGGTGTTGTCATTCTGGCAGATGGCCCCACCACAATTATAGACATGCACTCAAGTTTACAAACTGGTTTGCTGCTGAGCTATATTAAGGAAGTCATTAAGGTAAATTAAAGTTGGGTATCATTAGTAGAAGTATACCAGGCACAATAAAGGAAAGTGTGTACAGGAAGTTTTGAATTGCACTTCTCAAATGCACCGAATATCACAGATGATCTCAGTGTCTCAGTGTCTCGGAACGCATTCGGACCTTGAGCAAAGACAACCTCTGAACTTGAATTTCTTGTCCCATATGCAAAAGCTTGATCCCTGGAATACCCATGTGTGGAAAGGAGTCAATGGGACGCCCACAAAGAAAAGAGCCATCGGATTCAAGAAGCTTGCCAAGTGAGTGTGCAGTCTCACAGCGATATTAGAAAAAAACAATGCTTGGTTAAATTTGTGACTTGCTTTTTCTTCCTTTTTGTTCTTACTGCACTCAAAGAGTCAAGGTTAAATTGCAGCCTCAAATGCCAAAGATAATTTACTGTAGGACGTGTGTATGATAATCTAATGCCAAACTAGTAATCACTTTCCTGACAAAAGTTAGACACATGGGAAGGAAGCTGATGAACTCAGTGGTGAAATCTATTCAATCAACCCCTCAGGAAGTAATCAAAGCTTTGTCAGTTTTTCATCTGTGTATGCATGCACTCGTGCATGCTCATGTTCTGCTATAAATATTTTTGCCTTGAGGATATGGCAAGCTAGGTAATCACAATTGTCATCCGTCCCCCTTGACATAATGTCTGCCGCCTGCTGAAGTGAAACACGCTACCCTCAATAACAAATGTTTTATCAGTCTTCTGGTCATGGCAGAGGAAAAAAGATTACAAACCACTCAAATGAATGGTCTTTGTTTGATTACATTCTTTATCCTGTGTTTTTCTGTGCATCTCATTTTTTTTTTTTTACCGTCTCTCTCTTCGCCTCTGCAGGGCTGTGAAGTTTTCAGCCAAGCTCATGGGTCAGGCCATGGCCAAGAGGGTGAAAGCCACCATACTGTTTGCCACAGAGACGGGCAAGTCGCAAGATTATGCCAAAACTCTGTGTGAAATCTTCAAGCACGCATTCGACGCAAAGGTACGCTTGCTCCTACCTTGCATCATCTTATCCGAAAGTTGGACTCGAGCGTACGTGTCATTGTGCTGACATCTAATTGAAAAAAGAGGAAATTCGAAGACATCATTCCTATACTCCCCCCCTCCCCTCCCCCCTGCTCCGTAGCTGACGAAGCCAAGCAGATGCCAGCTGAGCACAGGCGACGAGAGAGGGTACAAGAAGAAAGTGTGTCTTTTGTCACATTTTCTTCTTCTCTCATGCAGTAAAGTGCCACGGGTTGGAGGCAACATTTAGCCACTGAAGCGTAGAGCAGTGCAGTAGTTTAAGACAAGATCCCGAAGCACCCCAGGCTGTGCAAATCTGTTTAGAAAAAAAAGAGAGAGAGAGAAGAAAAAAAAAAAAAAATGCTAAGCATGCTGCTCTCAATCATACACTGCGTGCTTTTCCTTCAGGTCATGTCTTATTTTCTCTTCCTGTTTTCCCAGTGTGATCAATCATACAAGAAGAGATTCGTGTGTGTGGATGTGTGTGTCACTGAGAGTGGGTGTCTGTAGATGGATCACAGGGGCAGATGCGAGTGCCCGGGGCAAATCTTTGTTGTCGTGGGGCTAAAGCCTGTTTCCTCTTCATGCCTTTGGTCGTGTGTCTTTGTATGTGTGTGAAACACAAGTGAGTCCTGTGGCAGACAAATGCATTCATATCGAGCGGTGTGCATGTATCATGGATGCTCGTTGTGTGGCAGGACAATATTATCATCTCATTAGAGGCGAGGACAGAGTGGTCATTACAACCTCTTCCTCCGCCAGCGGCTGTGTGTTCAGCCTTATTTTACATGCTCAGGTCATCCGTCGTGTGGAGTGTGTGTCTAGGAGATGAGAGCGAGATTAGGGTTCATTTTGTCAGTTTTTCTTCATTTAGTCTTAATTTTGTGTCAAATGTCCTTGTTGGTTTTTTTCTTCATATTTATCCAACCTCGTCCTGTTTTTATGTAGTCACGTTTTAATTGACTAAAAGTCTGTGCATTGTAGTCTTACCTTCGGCAAAGAAAACCTTTTTTTTGTCTATTTTTTTAGTCAATGAAAGCTTTTAACATTTTAGTCTTTTTTTTTTTTACTTGTCAGATTGAATATTTCAGTCAATCTGCTCTAACCAAACCCAATAATTTTGTAATTTTAGTCAAACTTTTTTCACACAAGATTTTATCTTATCAATATCTGATGAAAACACAGGTTGAATCCAGTTGGTCATTAGTTGATGTGCGCCGGGGGGTCAGGCGCACCTAACCGGCCCATTATGAGAGCCAATCTGCACCGCCCAACAGGGAAAAGCAATTAACCATCCCAAACTGACCCAAAGCACACATTTGATGCATTATAGAAGCACAATTGTCAGGACTGAGACAAGGACAGAGACAGACTGAGCTGCGTGCGTGCGTGTGTGTGACAGAGAGAGGGGATGAGAAGGTGGAAGGTGACGAGAATAATTGATATTTTGCTAAAGTTTTTATTCTTTAAACTTCTCGTCTTTGTTCGTCAATGACATTGCATGTTCATATAGTAACAGTTAATGTTTTATGGTGTCTGTGCCGTCTCGTCATTGTCTTGTCTTAGTCATGGAAAAAAAAGGTCGTTGACGAACATAATTCGTCACAGTTTTCGTTACCGAAATAAACACCAAAGACTTCACCAGGATGCTCTTTTCTTTTTTGTGTGTTATATCTGCAGGTCATGTCGATGGATGAATATGATGTGGTGGACCTGGAGCATGAGACGCTGGTGTTAGTGGTGACAAGCACATTCGGCAACGGTGATCCACCAGAAAATGGAGAGGTATGAATGTTATGTAGCAACAAGTTAGTTAGTCTAGTTAATTAAGCCCAGGGCTGATGCATAGATTATTAACAGGCCCTTCTTTGGCTACTGTAGAAATTTGGAGCTGCCTTAATGGAGATGCGCCACCCAACATCCAACACAGAAGACAGAAAGTGAGTTCAGAGCCTTGACCTGCCTGCATTTGTATTTCATGTCAGTTTCCATCTCATCTCTCTGCTTCTCCCCTTCTACTGTCCAGGAGCTACAAGGTCCGTTTCAACAGCGTGTCCTCCTACTCTGACACTCGCAAGTCCTCCAGCGACGAGCCAGAAGCCAAGATTAACTTTGAGAGCACCGGACCTCTCGCCAATGTCAGGTAAACAAAACCGAACCACATGAAACCATAAGTCTCATACAAGTCATAAAATAAAATAAGACTCTGTGAAGGATCTCTGGACATCAAGATAAAAAAATGGTCACGTCAATAAATCTGTTTCTGTCTGTTTCACCTTGAAATAATAGTCATTATAGTCTTTGAAACGCTGCTGAAACTTAAACTAAAATTAAGAAAATTAAGCTTAAATATAATATATATTTAACATATATAATTAACTAACCATATCAGGCGTGTAAAACACATCTCATTTGTATGTGTCTTACATGCATGAATTAAAATCCTCACCATGTATTTTTTCAATGACCTCTTTTGGCGATTTAAAATCGTATTGCAGTGAACAGTTTGATGACCTGTTAAAGAAGAGGAGACTTCAAAAATGTTGCTCAAAACTGAAGTGAGTTGACTGCTGTACAGCGAAGCTGTGGTATGATGACATTTCTGCCCTCAGAAAACAAATCTATTTAATCTTTCCATCTAACAAAAATAAGCAAGCTTCTAACAGGGCCTCGGTGGCGGTGCTTTGCGAAAGTCAGTTTGTGTTTTGCTTTTTTAATGCTACCTGCCTCTCACACTTTTTCTGTCTGTTTCTTCGTGTGTGTGTGTGTGTGCGTGTGTGTGTGTGTCTCTGTTTAGGTTCTCAGTGTTTGGCCTTGGCTCCAGGGCCTACCCACACTTCTGCGCCTTTGCCCACGCTGTGGACACGCTGTTTGAAGAGCTAGGGGGGGAGCGCATCCTACGCATGGGGGAAGGAGATGAGCTGTGTGGCCAAGAGGAGTCATTCAGAACCTGGGCCAAGAAGGTTTTTAAGGTCTGTTTCATGGGCTAAGGCCCTTTGCGCTTGGTTACATTCATGTTGTCGATCAAAATTAGGGGTGTGAATCTTTTAGTATCTCACAATTCGATTTCGATTCTTGATTCAAAAACAATTCCTAGTTCACTACATAGTGGTGTTTATTTCAGCAACTACTCGAGTCCGCTGTGCGCTAATTTGCCTTTGGTGTTGCAAGGTATGGCATAAAAGCAGAGTAAAGTGTGTATAAGATTACGGAGTCAAAGTTATATCAAGGGATTGCAATAATGTAAACACGCAAACCAATCTGAGACAAAAGGTAACATTTAATCATGCTAACCTTGCACAAAATAAGCACTTTTTCCCAAAATGTTTTTTCTATTTCTCAAAAAAAAATGTAAATGCTGCCCCTTAAGTAAATCAAATTGGTAGGGTTAGGCTAGCTGCCTTTTTATTTCTCAGAAACTTAAAAATAAATAAATAATGTGCAAAATAACACAATAATCTTGAATCTTACAAAACCATTCCTACCCACACACCCAATTAAATGGTATTCTGTTCTTGGAATGGGCACACCATACATATAGTTTTTGACTTTAAGTCGTGATTGGCATGTTGATTAGTTGTTAATGTTCTGATGTAAAAATGGTTCCCTGTTTTCTGTGCAACCACAAAAATGAAATCCGAAGTCCCCCTCGGGCCTTGAAAACAACAGTCAAGGTAGCATATTAAAGGTGTTTGGCCATCCATGACCTTGCAGCCCTACTTTGAATGCAAGAGATCATTTTTCGATATTCTTTGGTGTTCCTGTGTGGAGGGACACTTTGAATACTGGTCCTTTTCTTTCCTGTGGCCGTGTTGTTACATGTCAAGGCTGCCTGTGACGTGTTCTGTGTTGGCGATGATGTGAACATCGAGAAGGCCAACGACTCCTTGATCAGCAACGACCGCAGCTGGAAGAAGAGCAAGTTCCGCTTGACATACACAGCTGAGGCCCCGGCCCTCACAGAAGGTAAATAATAAATCTGTAGGAGCTAATTAATTCCTTTAATAAAAGCAGGTTAATGTCTATAGATTAACAGATGATTTTAGACCCTTAATAAAGTAAATCTATGTGATAGAATTGTGTTTCTGTCTGGCAACAGCATTGAACAGCATTCACAAGAAGAAGGTTTACGGAGCGAAGATGCTCGAATCTCAAAACTTGCAAAGTCCCAAATCCAAGTAAGTATGTACTGATGCATGAAACGGGACAAGTTTTGGCACACTTGTGAAAATATGTTTGATTGATCTAATGCACTCCCCTGGTGTCCAACTCCTTCATTCAGTTTGCTGTGGTGCGTGAACTAAACGGAACAGACTGAATATGGTGTGGCGTTGTTCCCTAAATCTCTGATCTCTTTTACAGTCGCTCCACCATATTTGTGCGGCTCCACACAAACAACCACGACAGGCTGAGCTACCAGCCCGGCGACCATCTGGGCATCTTCCCTGGCAATCACGAGGACCTGGTGACAGCTCTCATAGATAAACTCGAGGATGCTCCACCTGTCAATCAAATTGTGAAAGTGGAGTTCCTGGAGGAGAGGAACACTGCCCTAGGTGGGTGATGTTATCAGCAACGTCACGCTACTAAGGCAGGCGTGCAGCCAGGATGGTTGCAGTTGGAATCTGAGCAAGATGTTGAAATCTAAACATGAATGAGAGACAGTCTCTCTTGAATCAACAGACAACATGAAGTCACACACAGTTGTGGTGACACTGGGTGACATAAGTGTGATTTATTTTTATTTTTTTACTGTGACCGTTAAGCAAGGTGTTTCTCAAACACATCATGTGAGCTTAATCAAACTTTACCTTGACACACAAAACCATTCTTGGTGATGGCTAATTAAACATCTGGCCTTCCTCTAATAATTTAGCATTTATTAGCACTGCAATAAGCAAATATAAGGGCATTTTTCGTGTTTTTTTTTAACAATTATAATTGATCATAGTAATCATCTAAAACTAGTGTATTAATAGGTAATGAATTCTTGATCCCTTAGTATAACATAGGCTTTTACATATTTAATGATATGTAATTACACATGAATAAATAATAGTGTGTAAAAACATTGTATGTGTGCCGCTTGGTGCTGGGCAGGTTGCAAACTGTGGGTTTATCAGTGCTGGATCACTGCAAACAGCCACCGAAAAAAAGAAGCTGAAAGAGGCTAAAGCGCTGCGTGGAGTTGAAGGGAGCTGCAGAATTGGGGGCACATTTGTTTGTGGGTTCATTACCACATTCCTTTTTATGTTATACATAGTCCATTTGATCCACTTTCAATGCAAACCATGAATTAATGTAAGCTTAACCTTCCTTTGTGCAGGTGTAATCAGTAACTGGACAAATGAGACTCGTATCCCTCCCTGCACCATCTACCAGGCCTTCCAGTATTTCCTGGACATCACCACCCCGCCGAGCCCTGTGCTGCTGCAGCAGTTTGCTGCTCTGGCAACCAATGACAAACAGAAAAAGAAACTAGAGATCCTCAGCAAGGTAAATTCAGTCTTATTGAGCTGTACTGAGTGCTTAGTTTGGTTCGTGACTAGACCCATTTTGCATTTGCGATGTATGTGCGTAGGCTATATCCAAAAATACGCTCTCTCTTTTTTTTTTTATGCCATTTGCAAGCCAAATGTATGCAGATATTTTTTCCCTTCTAGTTCTATAAAAAGTCACCATGTGTTTAAGACGCAACAATAACCAACACATTCATCATGTTTGCCATCACAATATAGAAGATAGTTTTCTATGTCTGCAGGCCGATTTGATGCACCGACAGAAATGTGTACAGCAGGAGTGAGCGCCAAATTAAAGCTGTTGCTCGTTCTAACTCAGAGCCATGCAGTGCCTCCCACAATTCACTCTCCATTTTTGTCAATGTGTGGAAAAGGCTGGCTGAGGCCAAGCAGTGACTCATATGCTCATACATCGAATCATTGTCACCAGAGCAAGAAGATGTAAGGCTTCTGAATACAGAAAAAGAAACAGTACAGTAAAATCCGCCCTGCAGATCATTTTTATTTTTATATGCCCTCATTTCAGGTCTAAAGCATGGTTTCTCAGACTTTACTAATCTTTTATCATAACAAGCATGAGAGAACAGTTGAGCTGTCATGTTTGTTTTGCTATTGTGCTCTGTTTTCACAAGCATGATCGTCAGAAATTGATTACAAATTCATTGACAATTTTTCAAATAAGAAATATCAGTCCCTGAAAAGCCCCACATCTCCATCTGTGTATCAAGGTTAAAAAAAAACCAGGCCCCAAAGAATTTTTTTCCGTTTTCCGAACTTTTGCTAATTTTGCAAACCACGCTTCAAACAGTGCTTCGGGCTCAGAATGGAACCTCGCTAGGCCTCTTCATGGGCACTGTGTCGCTCATTAGCAGCTCGAGAACAAAGCAAAAGTTGGGGACAAATCAAAGTTTTTATGCCTGGTAGGCAGTGCTTTAAATTCATCACATCCAAATGTCAGTGATGACACACTTAAACAGTTGGGCAGTGAATGGCTCCGCTTGTGGCTGCCTCCTCCTCTCGAGTCAGATATATTTGCAGATCTAAAAGAGGAAACCATTTTCTTTCTGTTATCGTGGAAGCTACTTTTCTTTCTTACTTAGGACAACAACAATTCAACAATTTACCAAGACAGGAATGAAATCTAACAAATACCCACCTGTACGTTTTTCCAATCTTGTCTTTCTCTGCAACGCCCCAGGGCTTGCAGGAGTACGAGGAGTGGAAGTGGTACAACAATCCGACGCTGGTTGAGGTGCTGGAGGAATTCCCCTCCATCCAGATGCCCTCCACTCTGCTGCTCACCCAGCTGCCCCTGCTGCAGCCTCGCTACTACTCCATCAGTTCCTCTGCAGACCTGCACCCAGGAGAGATCCACCTCACCGTCGCTGTGGTCTCTTACCGTGCCCGAGGTATGGACCCTCTACTCATTTGGGGCTCTCTGAGCATTAGTTAATGTATCTCCAAGGATTTTTAAGGCTGTGCGGGTGTATCTGTTGGTATTTTCTGATGACTTCAAGGATGAACTTAAACGCTCACATCAGGCGTTTGAGGGTCTGAAATTGGTCTCTCATTTTGTATTTCCACTTTCTTGACAATTCAGTAAAAAAAAAACACAAAATAAACTCAATTATACCCTGTGTTTTCTAGTAAACTGTATTTAGCAGTGAGCATGGTCCCCAACAGTCCTTGAAATCCTTGAAAGTTTGTGGAAATTTCTTGAGAAGTCCTTGAATTTGATGTTTAAGGAAAGTTTGAGAACCCTGAGTAAGTTATTACTCAAAGTACCAATGAGTGCACATCCTGTAGATATATTTTTCTTCAGTTCAGTTTGTGCCATGGATAAAACACCGTGCTGTGGCTCTTTCAAGGTTGCTGCAAAGACTCTGAAAAGTCAAATGACTCAGCCTCTCTGAGAACCCTCCGATGGCTCAAAGAAAATTGATTGGAAGTTATCTTGGAAAGCCAGTCTGCTTCACAGGGCAACCAGACCTCGACTGTAATTATAAGAAACTTAGATTTAGAAACACGTCAGGAAGATTCTATATCTGCAAACAGATTCTATTTAGAGATATGGACACAAACACAAATGAGAGAAAACTCCGCAGGTATAGCAGTCTGTCTGACAGTATTATAAAATGCATTAGCTATTCAGGTTTCAATCGAAGCTTTAGTGCAAAGTATATCACAAGGCTCTTATAGCTCCACCTTTGCAATTAGAATGTATATGCTCAGCCTGTCAAGTGTCAGCAAACAACATCAGACGTTATCTTCTCTTGCACGTGTAATGCGTACCTGTGCAAGCATATTACTATGATCGTGTAGGCAACAGTTGAATTACTGTAATTTCCCTAGCCTTATAAAACATGTTGGGGCCACTCTTCTTCTGTTGGTTTGTGTTCTTAAAGAGAGTGGGAGTTGGAGAGAAAAAGGTAAAGTGCCTGCTTGATAATAATCATCCCTTTCAGATGGAGAGGGACCTATCCACCATGGAGTGTGTTCGTCGTGGCTCAACAGGATAGAGAAGGGGGAGATGGTACCGTGTTTTGTCAGAGGGTAAATATCACAATGTTTTTCAAAGGATTTTTTTAGAATGTCAGATGAATCAGTATTGTGGCATGTTACAAGAAAGGTTTGACATTTTGGGGAAATAAGATGATCTGCTTTCTTGCAAAAACACACAACTGTCATGTTTACATGCTATACATGCAGCTGGCTGGCTTAGCGTACCACGGAGACACATTCCACCTAGCAGCACCTCTAAAGCTCACATATTAACATGTGCGATCTGAACAAAAACTTAAAAACGCCACATGTCCATTTTCTTTTACCAGGGGTTGTGTGCCACACTACTACCTTGTTGGGGGAATTAACTTCCTGGAGTCTCCACTGGTTGCGTACCAAGAAATATCCTCACTTAAAGCCATATACAACAGCAATTTGTTGTTTTTACACTAAACAAACAAAACATAACGTGTTGATTGGTGAGCTTTAGAGGTTCCATGTTATCATTGGACAGAGCCAGGGTAGATGTTTCCACGTTTTCTATGAGGCTAAGTTAGCCAGCTTCATATTTAGAAAGCAGACACAAGAGCATTATAAAGTGCTGCAGGGATGACTTATTTTTTCAGGCCAACCCGAAAGTTAACATGGCACTGGTTCCCTTCGACAAAAAGCCAATGGGATTCATCCATTGGATTTTGGATTATTGAAGAAAATGAACTCTGTGGCTAGCAAAAGTTTATGGTACTTACACTTTTTGTTCTGCAAGTTAATCTTCATAAATGAACACCACGTTTATGATATTTGAAGCGCAAATACAATCACCAGAAGTTAGGCTAACGTAAGTCTATAAACAAATGAGTCCACGGTCGCATGACTGCACATCATCACCACTTGGCTAACAGCGGATGAGTGTTCAACGTGATGACATTTAGTAAAGTCTCATTTAGCCACTTGTTAGCAATCGCCCTTTTTAGGACGCGTAAATGCTTAAAAATTCTCGAGTGGGGTATTTGCTTACATATTTTATGTCGTAAAATGTTAAAATCTCAAGAAAGCAAGAAAATGAATAAGCGTATTTCCTAAAATGTCAAACTACTACATTTTACGTAAATTTCACGAGCTTTGTCGTCACTTTCAGGGCATTTTTGCTTAATGTAATTTTCTTTTTTTCTGTTGCATTACTTTAGTGCACCATCGTTCCAGCTTCCCAAAGACAACCAAGCACCTTGTATCCTGGTGGGTCCAGGAACAGGTATCGCCCCGTTCAGAAGCTTCTGGCAACAGAGACTATACGACTTTGAACACAACGGTTGGTTTTCTTTCTCATTCCATAGAGACATATTCATTGCTGCCTTTTAGATTTTGAGAGGTATTGATTTTGACTGCTGTACATGGACTTGCATACAGAATATTCAATTTTGATATCTGAATAAAAGAATATCCAGGACAAGGTGTTAAATATACTTATCCAGTTAAAAAGATATCACGTGCACCTCAGATCAAATCCCTGTCAGAGATTTAGATAATACACAAAAAAGCAGACTATCACTTCAACAACACTATTCATAGTATTCGTAGCAACAAAGTGACTCTGCCTGTCCCCTCTTAGGAATTGAGTCGTGCCCCATGATCCTGGTGTTTGGTTGTCGGCAGTCTGAAATGGACCACATCTACAAGGAGGAGACCATCCAGGCCAAGAACAAAGAAGCGTTCAAAGAGCTCTACACGGCCTATTCCAGAGAGCCCGGCAAACCAAAGGTACAAGCGTTAAACTGTTCATAGCTGTGGAGGAGTCAGCTTGTCACAACTCTCTTTGCTGTGTGGGTTTGAAATGAAATGAAAGAGTAGAGAAAGGGCTGAGTAAAGACTGCTGTGGTTATATTCTGGAGTTAGCTCACTCCAATTGAGTCTAATCATGCGTTTCCATTTGACTGTTTTCTCCAGTTTTTCTCCAGGTAAAATTATTACCTTCGCTAAGGAGGTCATGTTTTCAGCTGGGTTTGTCTGTCAGCAGGATTATAGAAAAAAACTCCTGGTCCGATTATCATGAAACTTGGTAGAAGGTTGAAGCATTGGGCCACGAAGAACACATTCAATTTTGGAGCGGATCCGAATCACTGGGCCGACACACAAATAATGTTTAACTTCTGTTAACATCGCGAGATAGTGCATTTGTGCTGCACTCATCGGAATAATATATATATATATATATATATACATATATATATATAACTGTCGGAATAATCTAAAAAAAATGTAGTTCCCTGGGAAATTCACGCCTTAAGTCGGATCAACAACTCAAAAACAGATATCAACATGTTGTTTAAACGCTCTGCAAAATTAAATACAACAAATCTTCTTTTTGGCATCCATTTTATTCTCACATAACGACTTAAAGCTCATGAACACAACTTGGGAGATGGGACCATCCGAGGAGCACGTGAATGCACCGTTGGTTTTGGTCTCCGAGTACCATTCTAGTTAGCACATCTAGTTAGTTTTGTTAGTCCTCTTTGTGGCTTCCTTTGCTGTTCTAAAAAATACAGAATATAGAAAAATAATTTTCCAAATCCAACAGTCTTGGAGCTTACAGTTTGTAAATTCTACCTCATTTTACTTTATTCCCAATGTCCTGCTCTCCTGACAGCTTTTTCACATTGTTTACTTCCATTACTTTTCTCACACTTGACTTATTCATGCACACTCATCATTCCTCCTCTGCCTCCCTTTCAGAAATATGTACAGGATGTACTGCGCGAGCAGCTGTCAGAGACGGTGTACCAGTGCCTGAGGGAGGAGGGAGGCCACATCTACGTGTGTGGGGATGTTACAATGGCTGGCGATGTTCTCAAGACTATCCAGCAAATCATCAAGCAGCAGGCCAACATGACCCTGGAGGACGCTGGCTTCTTCATCAGCAAGCTACGGGTAAGAAACAGTTCAGGTCACTTTGCAACATCGTCACCATGATGTTCACCATCCCAGCTTGGAGCGATGGTCCTGTCAGGGAAGGGAGGGTCACAAGTTTAAATCCTAAATGAGATGTGAAAAAAGTGAATATGAGGTGCTCTCCGCCATTGCAAAGTTGCCTTTGAGAAATGCAATCAGCACCCAGTCGAAGAGGCGAGGTTCTACAGGGCAGCTTGTTTACACAAATGTATGTAACTGAGTGCGAAGCTTGGAGCTGCTGAAAAACAGAAGGCGTGTTGAGTTAAAATGAAGGTTAAAGAACAACCCCACTGGCTTGTATTAATGTGTGAACTCAACGGTGAAAAGGCTATAAATAGTACAATGACACGTGTCACAAAGCCCACAATTAACACACTTACCTGTGTGGAATACAAATGGACTGAAGAGTCGTTTTTCACTGTTCAGTGAATCTGTCAAATGTAACGACTGCAGGCATGTAAACACATTTAGTATACCTCTGTTCATACACTCACATTGAATCATAAAGCAAAGTCGCATCGTTCTTCAGTGTGAGAGTAGATGGAGAAAACATTTTTTAAAATCTATTTAAGTTTAGAGTTCAAACATTTTGAAATACTTTCCGTGGTATTAGGACCTCCATAGTGTACTAAGAGATGCCATAATATATTTTAATTGCATACTCTAACAGAAGAAGGCCATTTTGGCTGTTTTTAAGATTTGATTATAATTTCTCTTATTTGTCCTTTTTTGTTTCTTTGAAATCAGGTTAGTCATTCACTGTTAAACAATGTCCATCTCATACTTGCGTCCCCTTTTCTCTCTACTTTCACCATTCCACCATATGCAGGATGAGAACCGCTACCATGAGGACATCTTTGGTGTCACCCTGCGCACCTATGAGGTCACCAACCGGCTTCGTTCAGAGTCCATAGCCTACATTGAGGAGAACAAAAAGGACTCAGATGAGTAAGTGGATTTTGTCATTTTCCATTTTCCATTTTCCTTAGGATCGTTAAAGAAAGGTTTATCCCATATTGGCAAAATGGATGTAGCAAGAGCATGAACTTTATCTCTTTATTCCACAAGTTTTGCCAAAGTGTGCAATATTATATATTATAATATGTTGGCTATTCTGTTTAAATGGTGTTTTAGGAGACAGTCCGACTTTTGTTGCTGTGCTTTTATGGGCTTCCCGTTAAAAAATAAATAAATCTTAATCGTGTGTAACAGAATTGTCTTGTCTCTGTAGGAATAGTTTTACGATTTCAGCTGGAAATAGTCGCTCTGGAAATTTGACTTTGAGACCACAGGCCTAACTTTTTTCTAATTTGGTAACCTGCTGACTCAGTCATGAATCATATTTTTATTTTATTTTTATAAATAGCATCTCATTCACCAAATGAAATGAAAATTCAAATATAGAAAAATAAAATTCATACATAGAACATTTTATTCCCTCCTTCATCGCTTCATTTTTAGTCTATTCTTCTCTGAGTGGATTTTAGATGGGATGCTTAAGATCTATGATGTGTTTTCCTATTCATTCTTTAAAAATGTTTGTACTTTTTTACCTTCTCTGCCACTTAAATTTGCCCGCTGGTTAGCTCACGTTATCGTACAGAAAAAAAAAAAAGGTTTTGGCACAGCCCGTTTAGATTTATGCCAGAGATTACTACAGCAGCTCTGTCTCCGAGAGACGTTTGTATAACTCCAATCTGCAACCTGTAGTTGTTGGCGACGCCGATGTGTTATCACCCATCGTTTCAGATGAAAACAGAGTGGGTAACCATAGAAACCCACCGAGAGGGGCCTTTAAACTAACAGGATTAGAGTGAAAGCGAGTGGGTCTGCTCCATTTCTGTTTTTGTTTCCAACGTCATTTGTGCACATTGAAGATTAGACACTTCATATACCCTTGCTATGAGAGCAAAACAAGGGCCCTACATATCCACTATGGCTCATTAAGCACCAACATAATGCATCACAGACGATGGCTCCTGTGTGGATTGTCACTTGAATTTCACATTTGGCCATCAAAGCCCCTGTTCGCTGGATGAGTAATGACTGTAACATCTCTATTTCCATGTTTCTGTTGCTCTCTCTCTGTCCGTTCTTCTGTCTCTCCTTCTGTCTTTTCTCTCAGGGTTTTCTGCTCGTAGGTCTGTGAATCGGGGGCTTTCTGACAAAAAACCAGTCTGGAGGACACAGCAACACTGGTTAAAAAAATACTGTGCCAATTTTTGTACTGTTAAAAAAAAAAAAAAAAAAAAAAAAAAAAGGTTTCTTTCTTTTTCTTTTTATACCACTTTAATGTTTCTGTTGGGCTCTGCGATTTTTGTCTGTAGCAAGTTGGAAATGTTCTGTTCTCTGAGAATCTGTTTTGCTCGTTGATGATACTTCCAAAAATTATAAATTGATCATTTTGATTCATAATGTGTGCACCTAGTGTAATGACCTGCCTCATTGTGAATGCATGACCAAGATGAGAATATACTCAAGAAATATAATATACTCTGTGTTATTGTTACAGTTAAAAGGCTTTTATTGAGGTTTTATATTGAAGGAAAAGTGTGGCAGTGATGACAAACTCGCAGACATTTATGAAGTTTGAATTAAGTCGACTTTGCGTTTCAGAAAAGAATCAGGGCTGGTCAAATCTATTTGGGCTGTTTTTGTTTTTTTTATCAAGAAGTTTCAGGAAAAGTTCAAAGGGGAGAAATAATTGAAAGATGTACAGGCATGCAGATAGAAAAAACTGAAAGACAGATATTGTGCGAGCAAATTTGGCGTGTTGACAGGTCGCCCTGAACTATGAAAACAGCGATTCTGTCACAGCCTCAACCAACATATTATCTAGCTCTTCACTGGCAGTCCATCAAAATGCATCAGCCTCTGTGCCAGCTCTCTTTTTAGTGGCCTGTCCATTCTCTCCCTAACATCTCAATGTTGTCGTGTGTCCCAGCTGGTGCTTGTCCAACCCACAGCGGCTGCATAGGAATGTGCAGGGCAGCCATTAAGGAAGAAGAAGCCTGAACCTGAGTCGAGACATATTTAAATTAACTCTAATTAATGACAAATGAAAATATATTTAAACATCTTCAGGGCTCTCTGAATTTAAAATATCTAAGTATTGATGTGTTGAATACAATAAAAGAAACGTCAAAATCATATAATCATGGTCGAAGGACATTGTTTTGAATTGCAAATGATTATTCAATGATTTAAAGTTAAAAGTAATTTTTTTTTTTTTTGTGGCAGGGGAATTACGCTTATTCTCTTTCTTGCCAAGATTTAGATGTGAATATTGATACCACCCTCGTGTTTTTAGGGTAAATTTGAAGCTCTAGCCAGCAGCCGCTTAGCAGGCTTTTAGACTGATGGAGCAAGGGGTTGCATTGGTGGGGGTGTGTTCTTTCAGGTATGAGTCCGAACCTGGACTTAGCTTAGCATAAAAACTGGAAACAGAAGGAAATGCTACAGTATCTCCCTGCCAGCGCCCTAAATATGAACTTGTTTGCCTCCTGCGACCCTGCGTCCTCATAGTGGGACATTACATTTTGGGTTTGCTGCAGCTTTTACTTCATTCTGCTGAACTTAGACCGGTTGCCCTCATTCATAGACACTTTTTTTCTGCCATCTAGTGGTAGCAAAAGCATTTTTACACTTATCAGTGTAAAAACAAGATGGCGGTCATCTCAACCACGTCAATCTACAGCCAATCTTGAGAAAAAAGTGGACAAGTTACAAAACTTCATCAAATTTTATAGTTGAGACTTATCTATTTATACTTAATATTTTGTTTTTGTTTGATATGGCGTACAAGATTGACACATTGTATCAATAGTAACAAGCTCGGGATAAACTTGAGGACTTTCTTACAGACAAAAAGAACACTCCTGGTTTGGAGTATGCAAGCAACCGTACATACTTTCTAAGGGCAGCTGCAGTACATACTAAAAGTAAAAAGAAAAAATATGCGATATGGAACGCAGCCTATGAGCTGGACTTTTTCTTGGCTGGAAGCAGGAAGTGCTCCGTTTCAATTAGTGAGCTTTAAATGTGCCGGTATAAAGATTTAGTTATATTTGGATAGAGCCAAGCTAACCGTTTCCCCCGTTTCCAGTTTTTATACTTAGCTATGCTAAGGCTAAGGCTCCTTGCTATAGCGTCGTATTTACTGTACAAAAAGGTATCGATTTTCTCCTCTAACTTTGTCAAACTATTCCTTTTTAAAAATGACGTATCTCTGTAATGAAACATTGTTAAGTGATGCAAAAATCTGACCTATTGAGCTTAAAATGTGCATTTATCAAGATCATAACTCCTCTGCCTCTTGCCTTACATTAACTCTGCCTACATACAGCACATTCATTATTTCTTGTGTCTCTCTGCATGATTGTGCACAACCCTACGGCTCACACGCCACCCTTTCACTGTGACCTGACACCTGCTCAGTAGCATCAGTATGCATGTGCGTGTGTGTGTGTGCGCGTGCGTATGTGCCATAGAAATCATAAGTCTGCGCATCTCTATACGAGTGGGTGTAAAACATGCATGTGCTCAGGTGTATGTTTTTACATGATTATTCTGCTTGTTGTCTGTTACCTTGTCAAACTGGTCACATTTAAAAATAAGCATGAATTTGTTGCTCTGTGAGTCACACAAAGCCTGCAAATCTTACAGATGGTGTTTTGGTACCAGGAAACTGCCCACATGGCTTTTTTAGTTTTGATCTCAGCAGTTCAGTTATATTGTAATAATAAGTTCCAGTGAAGTTTTATCATTCAGGGACAAAAGGCAATCACTCTGCCGCTGTGATCATTTGCTGCTTTCCAATGAGTCAGGGTTGTAATTTTAATATATTCGTGCAGGGGCCACGTTGTCTATTGATCACCTATTGATCTGCAGTAACTTGTGACTTTTCTTGTCAGCTTCTGAGTCTTGTTTGTTCCCTTTCTTTGTCTTTGATTCAAATTAAAGATAACTGTTAGCATGATTAACGGATTTCAATGTGATTTTCAAACGTCCCTCACAGCCGCCGAGAATATATTTGTTTTTTGGGGCCGTTTTTTTTTCTTTCTTTTTCTGAATCAACAATTTTTTTACTGTCGGGAGAAAATGGGCGATTCCCCATGTCCCCACTGTTGTTCATTCTGGATCAATGTCTCCTCTGTATAATTTGTTTCAACATATTTAGTTGAATTGGAATGGGAGCCGTCAAGAAAAACGTCTGTGATGTAAAATGTGCAGCAGGACAACAATTGATACAAGTTATAGCTTCTATATATAGCTTCTATAGATATATATTCAAAGACAAAGTATAAAATATAAAGAGTATCACTTCGATCTTTTCTAAGAATGTATTTTGATTATGTAAATGAGCACTACGATACTGCTTGAGTTAAAAGAAAGAACAAAAAAAGGCCTATTCTACGGTGTCTCTCATATCCTTTAGGTATGGGGATAAAACAGCAGCATTAACTAAATGCATGGTGATCTTCTCTCTCCTGTTCATATTTTAAAAGCTCTGTCTATTTACCAACACTGTGTCAGTCAGTGAGACTGTATTGTGAGGTTGTCCGGCCTTTCTCACAGGGCTTTGGATGGGGGAGGGGGTTTATTTTTCTGTGTTTGCATATCGCTGCTGCTATGAACAACTCTGATCCAATCAGCCTCTGCTATAATGACCTTTGTTGTGTAATTGATTGAGGATATTCCATTTTAATGCATCAACTGCAAGGACTTTGCATTTACTTACAAATAAAGAGAAACATTTACAGAACATGTCAACACATTTGTTTGGTTTGTTTTTCTTGTTTGTGTAAGAATGACGCAGGACTGGAAAAGTTTATTCCTACAGTAGAAGTTGTTTAAGGTTGAAGTGTTTTAGTTTGAAGGTCAGATTTCCATGTTGATACAGAGGAGTCGCATGCAGGAGTCGCATGCAGGAGTCGCATGCAGGAGTCTGCAGGAGTCGCATGCAGGAGTCGCATGCAGGAAGCAAACTAGCCATTTGCTCCCCTTCCTCTTCCTGCCTCTGTTAGTGCTGGTCGTCATGGCTCGGAGAATTGGCACGAGGAGCACAGAGATGCCTGGAAACGCCATGGAAACGTGTCAACACAACAAGCCATCCAAACTTTACACAAGGACTCTGATTGGTGACTGGCTATGAGAAAAGAGAAGCAGTGGCTTTCCAATTAGCCCAAAGAGTTTGACCCTCCTATTGAGCAAGATAGGTTGCATGGACACATACCTGCCGGTCAAATGCAGTGCAGGGATTTCACTCACAGCATTTCAACGCCACATTGAATCTGATAACATAATTCGATATCAGTAGCAAAAAATATTTTCCTCAATATCAATATAACCATTGCTCAGCGTCAAAGAAGTCATGGTTCAGGGGAAGAAGTTGGCCAAGGAGACGCTGCTGCCTTCTGTGCTGGAAGACGATGATGCAGAAAGTGAGAGGCTGCAGCTGGGAGAGGTAGGAAGCTGAACATCCTGCTAAATCGATCGAGCAAGGGAAGTGTGAACAACCAAATAGGAAAGTGGAGACTTGTAGGACTTGCTGAGGCAGATTTTTTATGAAGTCTGAGATCGATTGAGATCATAAGAGAGGGATTTGGTGAGGACTGAAAGCGTGCTATTGACCTGCAAGAGTATATTAAGCTTTAGAGATGGAGGTATTAACCATTACACCGTCTATAGACACGTCTGAGTACTTTCCTTGCCTAGGGCAAGTCTAAAAAATACAAGCTAAAGACTTGCTTTTTCCTTTTTATAGTTTGCTCTTTTGACCTGTGTGCGTGCGTGAATCTGTTTAACAGAGGGGACTCGGAGTGTCACCCTGAAAGTCTGCCTTGATTACACTTTTATGTAGTTTAATCACAGCGCCTGCACGCTCTACTGTACGTGTCCGTAATACGTTGGGAAGCAGCTTATTTTTCAAATACAAAACATTTTGGACGTCCGCACAGAAATTGCCTCAGAACAAGTATTTGTGAGGAGAAGAGAATAACAATGTATGGCATGGCTGACTGAGAAATGCCGTGACTATGTCTTAGGCCTAGTGAAAGACGGCTCAAACAGCCTCTGGCAGAAGAGGTTGAAGGGAGGTGGGAAGGGAAAGTAAGTAGCTACAAAGAATGGGAGGACAGAGGGATACAAGCTGAAAGTTAAAATTGTCCATATGCATGGACTCGGTTGTCCAAAGTTAAGGTATCAATTTTATCCTCCTGGTGGGAAATCCACCAGATCTCCTCACTCGGGCTGCCGACACAACAGCTTTGTGGAGTCTCACTTTCTCTTTCTCTATCCAGCAAAGAGTGAGCCGGACAGAGGTCGACGTGCGTGGGCCAAAGGACCAACGCTCGAGTCCTGACGGGAATGTGCTAGACGGAGGTGAAAGAGAGGGTGAAGAGGAAGAGAATGAAGAGGAGGAGCTGGGAGGAGAAGAGTGTGTGATCTCCGATGAGGACTACGACACAGATTTGGAGCTCGAAGGTAAAGAAGAGAGATAAAAAGGGTGGGAAAGTTATCACATCTTATAATAAAGGGTGTGATGTTCCCTGTTATAATAATAAAAATAAATAAATAAATAATGAAAGTGGGGAAACAGCTTCATGATGAGTCTCATGTTTGAAATGAACAATTTCATCCTGATATTATATTCTAAACCAGGCTCCAGCAGCACAAGGTATTTTGATTGTGAATCTTAATTGGATCTCGATCAGAACGTGCATTGATAAAGCGAAACCCTCCTGTCACCCCATCTGTTAATCTTCTCCATTCTGCCTTTATGTTTTATCAATCTCAAAATTATTTCAGGACGACGGAAAAAAAATAATAAAAGAAAAAGAAAACAGTAACTCCTACGCGCGCCTGCTGCCCACACATGTGAAGCCCTGTTCTGCATCTTAATGATTTCATCTCAGTCTTTGTGTCAGGCTTCCTTTTCGCCACAAGTGAAAACCATCTGGTATGAATGAGCTCCCCTGACAGGGCGAAATCAGCCACGAGGGAGTTTTCAATATCACACTCAAAAGGCCCTCCTCCGGGGGAGAGTGCCACATCTCTCTTTTCACAAAGAGGTATTGATAGCGAACAATTCAGACAGCTAGTGTCTTTATTCCTGTTGCAGATAAGGAGGAGGCGTACGATCCGACGGGCTACATGGAGGCGTGTGAAGCATTACAGGTGGTGCCTGCCTCTAACTTCCTGCGGCACATGCACAATAGCGAGCTGTCCATGATGCATCGCGGTCTGGGGCCTCAGGTACTTTAATCATAAATTAGAGATTGAATGAAGATTATTAGTGGGTGTGAATTGTATGAAGGTTTTGTATTTTTTTACAAAAGGGTAGTCTTACTTTTGGGGGAGAGCAGGTGAGGTTTTTATTCATTTATATATTTTCAGTCCAAATCTCATTATTATTTTTATTCTATTCTTTTATTCATTTGGAATCCAGGTGCGGTGCAAAAATATATTTCCCTATTAGTCCCAATGCAGGCACTGAGCTGCAAGCTGTGGCCAGTTTATCCCTTCAGTGACAGTAACGACTGTTCATTTAGAAAAAAAGATAATTTATTCAAAATGTTGTCTAAACTTTAGCAATTCATAAGCAGTGTCGGGGGAGCTATGTTGAGAGCATGGCTTCGCAAGCTACCGATGACTTATTACTGGCAGAAGTTGAGCCGCAGCACAGCTAGTCTGATGTAGTTCAAAGAACTTTGTTAAGGAAATGATCAAATTTCACAATGTTCACGTGATACCAAATTGTAAAAAATATATATGATATAGGTATTCGAAATGAACGTGCCTTGTTGAAAGAGGTCTACAAATATTTAACCTTCTTTACTCTCTAACGCTGTTTCAGATCAGCCAATGATTCATTAATTCAAAGTCACATTCACGTCCAGGGAGACTGCACTGAGCTCTGTGTTAACTCTAATGCTGCTGAGCTTCAAGGAGATTTTAGTCTCCCCCCAGGAAATAGATCATGCATGTACATATCTTTGCAATACATTCTACATATAAAAAATAAAAGTCTAGTTTATTATATAGATCGTCACATGTAAGTGTTTAGCCCTTCACAACTTTGAAGAGAGGGAAGGCAGCTGGCATTGATTTACTCAGAGATAGCTCATCTAAATGTTAATTATCCACCGGGGAAACATTCTTATTTTTCATCCTCAATGACAGTAATGACAGAAAGCAGCTTTATTATTTTGGTCCTGTTGGAGCATAAGACACTATGTCAATATTGTGTCTACACGTTTTTAGCTCTTACACAACCCAAAATATACACACACACATACAGATCTACAAAGACATAATCAAAGATGCTCTTGGCAGGTTTAGACCAAACAGGAAATCCATTACTACATGTTGTATTTAAGCGCCTTTGTTTGTCTAGAAAAGCGCTGTATAAATGAAATGTATTATTGTTATTATTATTATTATTATTGTTAATTAATGGATCGTATTAAATACATGTGTACAAAACAATTCTTTGTTTACTTTTGCCATATGCTATCCAGAAAAGCATAACAAAACAAATTTTTTAGTACATTTTTTTACACTTAAACCCTATGTATTAGATGTCTTTTTAACGGTAAATCAAAGTAAAATTGTTCTGTGGTTGTACATCTCGGAGCGAAGAGTACATGCACTTCAAATTTGAAAATGCATTTTATGGAGCTCTTAGCAACACAGTTTGACATTTTTACAGGCTTCCACTGGTCCATAACGCTGTAAATGAAAGTTGTAAGAGTAAATCCATTCCTTAACAAGCCATTTCCCAAGGTTTCGGCTCCAGTGACATCATTCAGACAGATTAAATTGGATTTTAAATAAGTCTTCGCCTGTCAATCACAGAGAGCAGAAGTAAAGTAACAAAGTGCAGCTGCCAAAGGTTATTTCTTCAATGTCTTGCAGATGGATGGGCTTCTCAAATCTTAGAGAAAGACACTCTGCATGCATTTCAACACATTCTCCTCTGATGGGGCTTTTTAGTTAACATAAGGCTCCATGCAGCCAACTTTCTCATTAGTCGTTCTAGAAATTATAATTTTCATGTTCTGCAAGCTTCATTTCTGACCCACGCCTCCACACAGCTCCCTTCTGCTTCATTTGTCTCACACAGGTTTAATATTCCCCTCTCTCTCTCTCTCTCTCTCTCTCTCCGTCTCTCTCTCTCTCTCTCTCTCTCTCTCTCTCTCTCTCTCTCTCTCTCTCTCTCTCTCTCTATCTATCTCTCGCGCTCTCTCTGCCCACCTGCATCACTACATCTACTCTTCTAACTGGAATACAGATAAGAAAATATACTGCAGTGAACAAACAGAAGAATTTCACTTTGAAGGGGGTTGGTTGTGTGTTTGCAGGGCACCAAGGCACTGGCAGTTCCCCTGGTAACCAACACTTCAATACTGAGGCTGAACCTGCGAGATAATTGGATGGAAGGAATGGGCGGAGCTGCTATAGCCGAGATGTTAAAGGAAAATTGTTATATTACAGGTAGATTCACTGGGAGCTCAAGCATGCTCACATTTTCTCAGATTTTTCCCTCGCTTTGCCTCACCTTTTTCTGGCAAAACTGCCAAACTAACTCCCACTTGTACACACTCTCACCCCATTACATGCCATAATATCTGTGCTGCATGTTTAATATGTGTGCAGTTCAGGAACCTATGGAGGGATCAACGGAGAATGACTCCTGCAAGTCATGCAGGTTCTTCGGAGTGGCGTTATTTTCTTTACGTCCTTTGTCATGCACCATGTCGCACCCAATAATGTGATCATTTTCTGAAAGCGTTTGAATAATAACGCCTGAAAATGTAACAAATTTGTAGTTAACCGAACCTGAATCGAAAATGCATTGAAACTCAAAAAGGTAATAACTTGACCAACAATGTAACAAAACGTTGTGGTCAAGTTATTACAAAACATTTTCTACCCTAGTACATTATGAAATTATTACATTTCCAGGTGGATCTTTTTGTTGTTGTGAGGGTAAAGCAGAGGTTCTCAAACTTTTTTGGTCAGGCCCTCTTTATAAACTATAAGATCCGTGATTAGATCCCCCCCTCCATCGTTACTGAGTAAAAGTCAAAATGTTTCTACTTTTAAATGTACTCAAGCAAGTTGACTCATGAAATCACATTTGGAGACCGATTCGACCTTTTTGTGTGACGTTAGCCATCTTCTGATGGTGTCGAGAGCCACTCTGATCCAACAGAAGATCTCTGCACATGACCAATCATCATGGGTTTGTGCGCGTTCACTTCCCAGTGATAGGGATTTTAGTTTAATGCATCTTTGCCTGATGACACCGTGCGTATTTGTCATCTATTGTGAATTTCCAAGTCTCCATAAAGCCTCAAGTTTACATTTCCAAACATGAAATCAGTGTCAAATGTTATTGTTTTCAGCAGGCGAACTTGACACTAACAGTATTATAAATTCTGTATATTTTCACACTTTTCATTTCAGAGAGAAAAAAGTATACTACCATATTACATTATCCAAAAAAAGTTACCACCTGGAAAGTATTACATTATCAGTCAGGACAGTTTATTATCTTATTAGTAAAGTTATTACATTATTGGGTTCCATTACATTTTTGATCATGTTAAGTGCAACTTTTACAAAACTTACAAAGTTAGTTCTCAAGCCGTTCGTGGAGCTAATCAAATGGGTCTGTATATATATATTCTAATGAGCTCACAAAACACTGACTGGGCTGTCTAATTTCACAGCTTGTGGGTTTGTAGGCACTCTAGAGATCCAAATGTATGTGCACAAGCACTGAAAAAGTAGGTTTTTCATGATAGGTCCCTTTAAAGTGAACAAAGGAAAAGGGAAGGAGTGACCAATAATATTGGATGTGGACTTAATTGTTTTGTAAAACGCTCTTCAGCAGTAGTCAGGCTACCAAAACTGTAATAAAGACAATTGGCAAACTTGAAACAACTGATATACAGTAAAAACGATAAGGCATCTTTAGAATTGAAGAAAACTGTGTTGCTCTTCTTCTCTTTTTCTAATTCTCTTTTTGCGATGGCAAACACATTCGCTTCTCCTGCCGGTATATTGTTCTTTTGACTGGCCCCTTATCACCGAACATAACCTGTGTACTTGTGTGTCAATCCCAGAAGTGGACCTATCCTACAACAATCTTGGGGATTATGGGGCCAGAGCCGTTGCTGGCATGCTCAAGGAGAACAGCACCCTGGTGAACCTCAATCTGTCAGGAAACCATTTCACAGACCGGTCCGCTGAACACCTCGGCCCAGCACTGGTCACCAACTCTCGGCTCCAGAACCTCGACCTCAGCCACAACGCTCTGGGAGAGCGAGCAGGTAGCACAGCAATTAACTCTGCATTTGTAAAGGTCACATAGTTTCCGTGAGGCCCTAGCCTTTCGAGGAATGAAACCGTACCCATGGCTCCCGTTTTTAATAAGTAGGTGTTAAAGATTTACACGGGAGATACATAGTTTCACATACTTTGCATTAGCAGCACCAGATAATGAACTTCAGGACCTAGAAATTGTACCTAGCATCAATAGATAGCAAGGGACAATGAAGAGGTGTGAGGAATGAGATGTTAATGAGTCCTGTTTCCCTGGACAGAGTTCTCTCTCTCTTCAAACAGACAGTTTGCCCTTCAGCCCAAAAAAAACAACAACACTATGTAGCCAAAAGTATGTGGCCGGCTGAACAAAACATGTGGACACTCGGACATTACACCCATACGTGATACGCGCAAGGTTACGGAACGATGTTGCTTCTGGTAAACTGGATCATATTTTACGGAGGTCATATTTTGCTCTGTCTCGACTCTATGTATGGATATTGCTGATGGGCAGAAAGCTTTCTTGTTGCTCAAATAAAGTTAACCGCCACTAATATTAGATGGCTAGCTACTGTATGTCTCGGGTTGTTGCACTTGCTTGATGTTTGGTTGTGTGAGCACACTTGTCGAATTGCTAGTTTTTCATCATAAATAATGTAATCATAACAAACGCACGTGTAATGTGACAGCTGTCCATTTATACGACTGCGGTGTGTGAGTGAATTGTACTCTGAAACTGTAGGGCCGTTAAATCACAGAAACACTGAATACTACGTAATGTTGCTGTGAACTTCATACTGTTTTGGAAGCGCTTTTGTCTAAAATATCACCGTATGCTGCAGCATTAACATTTCCCTTCATTTCCCTTAAAGCACATGTGGCCCAAACCATGTAAAACAGCACCAGAGCAAAAGAACACAAACATATGTGGACACATAAGCATACAGTAACTAAAATGGTCAGATACTTTCGGCCATATACTATAAGTTAGACTGTTAATGAAGTCATGAACTCTTATAACTTTTCATCTCCGACTTCTGCAATTAATCTCAAATTTCAAATATTTGTTACACTTGTCTTAAAAGATTATAAACTTTCCATCTATTCAAAATGGCTGTTTAGAGAGCAGAATACGAATACATTTCAGATGGGCACTCTCTTTTAATTGTCATGACTGACATCATTACTTAAAACAAAAACTATTTAATCATGTTCTTTTGTTCGCACATGAATTAATCACCATTTCAAAACTACAGGTAGTTGTTGAAAGCAGCTGTGTAAAGGACTCTTTTCTGCCTTATTAAATGATAAATGAATCCAAGACAAGTATCCATTTTATTTTACAGTAAAGCCCTATAAATTCACCAATTACTTTAATGAGTGCATCATAATTTAATATACGCGATTACAGGCATCTACAGTTATTAGATTTTTGGAAACCCATTCTCATGCAGTCACGGGACAGCAGGCAGCAGCAGACTGTGGCATTCAAAGGTCGAGAACATTTCGCCTTCATTAAAAACGTCTTTTAATTATCATGTGGATGAGCTTTGTGACAGGCACCTTGTGGGAGATTATGGGACCAGGATGTGCATCTGATGTATACATAATTGAAAATAAATCTGTTGGTAGGAAAGGGACACCACCGTGTCTCATTGCCATGTGTGCGGCGGCTATGATTCATCCCCACATATTCAATTTTATTTTCTCCACTGCGGAAATATCAAAGGACATCCTCTTGCTTTTTGAGTGCACTCTTCCATAGAGTAAAGAGAAAGTGTACCAATCAGACACTCTGACATTCATGCTATGGTTTTATTGCTTTTTCAAGCAAGCACAGTGTGAGTGTCTTTTTCTGTGGTTATGAACCACTAAGTGTCGTGCACATTCTTATCCTCGTGATAAAGTGGGTGAGATGATGAAGGGGCTCTTTCTCTTTGGGATCTCTGCCTGTACAGTCCTCACTCGCTTGAGCTTTTAGGCCGTGCGGCACACAATCACACTATCTCAGTGGAGACTACTGTCTGGAGACGAGATAGGTTGCTCCCAGAGAGTGCTTCTGCTTGTGTCTTCTTATTACTAAAATATCTAAAATATCTAAAATATCCGTCACCTGAGATATCCCCCAGTCAGGATGTGAGTCTTTTTCCAAAATTACATTTACACAATTTCGGAAATTTAACAAATGCTTACAAACTGACTGATAACAATGAATTGTTTTATTAGTTTTGAACAAGTCCTTGTAACTTCCTGATGATTTTAGACATTTCTTTTTTCTGTTACAATGGAATAATGGAGCTTTTTATTTTTGTCCTACTTCCATTATTTATTTGCCAATTCTTTTTTTCCTATCCTTTAAGGGCAAAGCCTGGGACACTCTCTGTCAGAGAATACCGGGTTGAGATCACTAAGTCTGGCCTGGAACTGCATTCGAGGCAGAGGAGCTGTGATATTGGCCGACGGCCTTGGGGTAATCCACCCGGAAATTTGAAGTTTGAACACCATATTAGTTTTTGAACTCTTGCAAACCAAAGAGGATCTACAGGTCATACAGTGAACGGTTAGACCAGGACAGTTCTTTGAGCTCATGTCATATGAAGCCAAGTCAAATAAATATTCTATAATATAATAATACATTAATACAATCTATAATAATACTTTTGATCTTGAGGTTTTGGTTTTGTAAGGCCACAAAAAAAAAGGTGCTATTCTACAAACCTTTTAGATGCATATATATATATATATATTAGCCTTTTGCTCTTACAGCAAATGCTCGACTGGCTATGGGGAAAGTTTTGGACACACCATGGAGGATTTTCCAGAAGCTAGTTAGTAAAGTGACTGTAAAGATCATTCTGGTGAAACTGTTTTAAAAATGTTTTACATTACATTACAGTTTATTTAGCTGACGCTTTTGTCCAAAGCGACTTACAGTAAGTGCAAACAATCCTGAGGATGCAAACTCCGAACAGCAAGAGTCTTGAAAGTACATTAGCTTCAAATAGGTAAAATCACTTAAGTGCAGTACAATAGCTTCAATTAAGTGCTACATACAGAAAAAATCTGGGTTTTTTATTGTGCAGTCAAAACAGGTGGAAACAGTTTTGTGAACAAAACATATGTATTCAGTTTAACATTATGATTCAGTTATGCTGGTTGACAATTGCCACTAAAGGAAGTCACTTTATCATAATTTGTCTAACTCGCTTCTCCTGTTCAGTGAAACCGCCTCCTGGTCAGGTATTCATTAAGCATCTCACAGCAAAACACAAGTGTAGATGCAGTTCTCCCTTTTCTAATGATCAAGAAGTTCAAGGGGACCCTGATCAATAAGCTGCACTGACAGGTTTGATTGATTCAGGTCCTGAGAGGCTGATTATATCAGGATCTATTCTGCTGCTCTCCCATGTTAAATGAAGGTTTTCCTTTGGTTCTCGCTCAGTTAATCGCATTAGAGAACTTGTTCAAGTTGTACGTGTTATTGAATTTGAAATCGTATTGTACCAAAGACTTTTCTGTTTTTTAGGGAAACATTTTCCTCAGAACTTTGGATCTGTCATTTAATGGCTTTGGTAAAGAAGGAGCCATCGCTTTAGGTCAGGCTCTGAAAGACAACACCATTTTGGAGGAGTTGAATGTGAGGTATGAATATCTGGTACTCAGACATTTTCACGCTAGGCCTAACTGAGTTGCAAGTTCAGTTTAGATCATTCTTCTCACAAATGAGAGCGAATAGCATGTTTTACCTTGTTTGGTGCTAACTGTGAGGCAACACTACAAAATATTCAACACAATATATACGACAAAATATCCTTAATGAGACTCCTGGTGAGGCCAACTTGCTCTACCAGATTTGTAGTTTTACTAATAAATCCTAAACGGTGGTAACCTTTTTCTCTTAAAGCGAGGTCGCCAACATAAACCGAGTTCAAGGAATTCAGTTTATTCTGCCTCTCTTTAACTTCTCAAGCAAAACGAAGCTTGCCTCACAAAGTTCCCGATATTTATGCTCCATGGATGAATAATGCCATTATAAAAAATAACACTTTATGATTGCTTTCCTCACACTCCAACACACATTTATTTTTTTTTTGTTCTCTCCATTTGTTTCTCGCCACAGTAACAACCGAATACCCCCTGAAGGAGCTATCCACCTGGCCATGGGCCTCAAAGTAAACAAGACAATCAAATCCCTAAATGTAAGCTGTTGAAAGATTGATTCTGGTTTCAAAGGCAAGGCAATGGGGGGCATCAGTGGATAAAATGGGATAAATAACTGGTTCACCGTATTTGTTTTAATGCCAGCGCCACATGGACACATCTTAACCGCCTGAAACATGTTATTGATTGAAAAGAAGTTGTGGTGAAGAATTACACTGATTTTGAGTTACAGCGCTGGCATTTGATATTATCTTCGTGTGCACTTCTGAATTGAAAAAAGAGTTTGAGTGAAATAGAAAAGTCTCACTATGATCAGCTAAATGTAGGAAGTTCACTATTTCAACTTTGTGATTCGCTGGTCAGTTCTTAAAGGAATAGAAAATAAGCTGATTTCTTTCTGAAAAATACCTACTTGGACGTAGGTCTGAGGCTCCGGATGTCGCCATCCTGGCAGTGACGAAACCGCCTAACTTTTGGCCTCCCTCCACAAGTTGCCATGAACAGGGAATTAGCTATAAAGTCCAAACTCATTTTTGTAACAGGCTATTTATCTTGTCTGTGAAGTTGGCCATTTTAACATGGGAGGATTTGGGGTTGACTCGCTTTTGGAGCCAGCCTGAAGTGGTCGTTTGAGGAACCACAGTTTTCGGCAATTCCGCGTTGGCTTAATTTTTCAGCACTGTAGGTTGCCGCTTGCAAGTTTCCCAAAATGCTGAACTATTTCTTTAAAAGTTGCTATGTCCAATAGGAGGATTACTTTCATATGACGAAAGGAGTGGGGATCAAACCCCATAATAGCCATAACACCGTATTTCATCACCTGCATTTGTGGCAATATAACCATATTCTTACATTTCTAATGTTTGTCTTTTGCCAGATGGGTAGGAACCCCATGCAGAATGCTGGGTGCTATGGGATCCTCAAGTCTGTACAGGAAAACTCAGATTCAGCCATGGAAGTGATATCGTTTTCAGTACGTCACACATATTCCACCTCTATGAGACTTTCTGCGAGTCTTCTCCTTTTCAAACTTATTCCCTGGCTTTTCTGTATCACTCTCTCTAGGACATCACAGTGAACCAGGATTTTGAAGATTTGTATACGGCAGTGAAAGAAATATTCCCTGCGCTTACAGTAAATCACGGGGGCAGAATTGGCACATTCAGAAAAGTAAAAGCTTGAAAAGTGTTACTGTAATTGCTGTACTTTTATGCCAGAAAGGATGGGAGAAGTCTTGTCAAAGCCCTGTGGACGTTTTCATCGACAGATGAACCAAAGGATGGATGCAAGCAGGATATCATTTTAAAAAGATGGAAAGCGTTTTTTTTTTTTTAAAGACCCAGCAGAGCATATTCCTCTGAATGAAATGCATTTGTATGAAATAAAAGTTGTTAAATACCTAATGAATTCAAAATAAAGATTATTCAGAGAAAGTTTCTTCATTTTCCAAAAGAAATAGTACTGCATGTGTGCGTGCTTGAAATATGGTGTTGTTAAAGTCATTGAACACAGGCATACAATACAGGTATTGAGTATGATTCTTTTTAGGTATGATCTGATTTGATGTTATATAATGTCAGTGGGTAGAATGATGGAGAGGATCAGAGAGCACTGCATTGTGTATGAAAAGAAGTGAAAGTGGGTTGCACAAAAAGGATTTAAGTACTGCATGACTAGTCTAATAGAGAAACCAGCTTTGAAAGAATGGTCCAGTGTTAGATAAGAGACGTGTTTACTGCAGCAGGACAACTCCAACAGTGCTGGATACAGTAAGGTGTCATCTTTAAATGCAGGCATGGAAAGCAGCTAAACATTTCTGTCAGTGCTGTTTTTAGGTGAATTGTTGAGGTACCTGATGTTCTTTACTTGAGTTTTGTATATTTTGTGCAACGACATGGTTCAAGGCAAGGACAACAGGAAATGTTGGACACTACCTTCATCTGATGATTTTTTTTTTATTGTTTTAGCAGCAAATAGACTGGCTGCAAAACTATACATACAACCATTCAGATAATAAACTCAGTAATTGAATGTAACTCTCTGAAAGGTGTCACCCCTCATAAAGAGTAGGCTCATTGTACTTATGATAATATACATTTTGTTGCAATGCTTTACTTTTAGGGATGTACATTACCAAACTGTGTGCTCAATGCAGGAATTTGGTTTGAATATTTCATAAACAAGACATAAGATAGACCTACTTGTAAAAATATTCAATAATAATAATAACACAGATATCCAAAGCATTGCCTAACCTAGACTACGGGGAACGTATATGCGAATAATTACAATCAAATGAAATAAAGCACGGATGTTACGCACACAATTGAAGCATGACATGTGCTGTGTTTCCAGTACATGATCTGATGACGTGTTTTAAAAGTTCCTCCTCATCGTTGAAAGACTCCACTGTCGGATCGATTGCGCGCATTGATCTGTGCGTACTGCGTCACAGAGTCACGCGTGTTTTTAAACCTCCGGCGGGCTAACCGCTCAGCAGTTGAAGGGTTAGCCGTCAGCACAGAGAGGGCACCGCGGAGGTAAACATTAACCACACCGCTGTGTTTTACGTGCTCAATAAAGTGTTGTACTTTACAGTGCAACATGGCGCCGCCTGTGTGGTCCAAAGGACAGATGGTGTGTCGGTATTTTGTGAATCTGCACCAAGCGACCAGGTAAAGAAGTATATATCTATATATATAGTAAATGTACAGTAAGCTAACGCAGCGTGTATTAAAAGCTCCGTGTAACGTCATGTATGGCTGTCCGGAAGCTCCGTGGAGTAATGACTTTGAGATATAACCTAATATGGACAACATTTGCGTTGGTTTGCTACCTAAATCAAACTAACGTTACCAAACTAAAAGACAATTAAACAGACTTGTCTGCGTTTGCTATAACTGTTACTCTAGCAAACTTTAACCGTCTTTCCCCCCTCCAGCCTGCACATTAACATCATATATACTCGTCTTCACTCCAGTGTAAGAAATGATAGTGGCTAACTGATAAAGTGAGTTAACGTGTGGCTGTATTACATTATGCTCAAGTGAATACCTTTCTATGTAAAACATCGGGGTCATGACAAACAAAACAACCAGGCACTTTTCCAAACTAGCTTTAATCATTTGCTGGACGTCTGAACTTTGTCCCGTGACGCTACACGCAATGTATCCAGCACAACATCCCATCTGCGCCCCCACACTGTCACTGCGGCTGCCTGCTTTCAGAAATAGTTCATTTAATACCGCTTTTGTTGTTTTTAAGAAAGAGCCATGGCACAGTCTAATGATAGTTTCTGATTTAAAGCCATTGGCCCTTAAGGTTATTACGAGACAGGTCTCACTGACCTTGAAAGTTTGTGTATTTGAGAGTAACAAATAAAGCCATAGAACAAACAACCTTGAAAGTGCTACATGCAAGTAAACATAATATAGCTTCCTAATCCATAAGTGGGCATATAGCAGCTATTCTCTTTGGGCTGTTCTTGGTTTAACACTTCTTCTCACCCTATGAAAAAGCCTGAAATTGAAGTTTATGTTGACATTGAAGCAGCTTTAAAATGGTTTCAAAATGATGAGTCTATTAAAATCATTAAAATGTCCTTGGATTTGACTCAAGTCGAGTGTGGGAGCTATATTTAACACTCTGTATATACAACTGTATGTAACTTATTTAAATACCAATGCAATTTTTGATAATATTTTAGGATTATGAGCATTACCTAATTAAGTTTTACCTTAATGTAGTAGTATTATTACTGGTACGATAGTCCCCGTTTGCTTTAATGCCACTATTATAGTTCTTTCCGCTTTCCTCTCATTTTTTTTTTTTTTTTGGGACAATTCCTTAAAAGTGCCTAAAGACGCAGCAGAATAAACTTTGAGCTCTCTGCTCTCCGACTTTGAGAGGCAGTTATTCATGTTCAAATACTGATTGGAGCCTCTTAGATTGTAACAATAGTTCTTACAGTGAATGAAGTTCCCCTTGTATCCACTCCAGAGTGGGTGAAAAGAAGTGTTATCCTGATGACAGAAGCTATGGCATTCAGCCCACTCACTCATACAGTATGCATGTTTTTCATATCAAAGGATATTAGCATGACTATCTTTTAGCCCATACGTCGCGCAAATCTCCACGTTCCTTTTAAGTTTTCCTTTTTTTTTTTTTTTTTTTTTTTTTTTTATATTGACAACTTTTTATGCTGTTGCTTTGAGCCTTTGTGAAACTTTCTTTCATCTTGTGTCTGTGTAGGAGGTTTTCCGAGAGTGCCGACAAAAGCTGGTTCCGTTCCTTATTTGTGCACAAAGTTGATGCCAGGAAAGATGCCCACTCCAACCTGCTGTCAAAGAAAGAGACCAGCAACCTGTATAAAATTCAATGTAGGCATAAGATCTTTTACTTACTTTTAAGTGACGGTTTAACTTCATTGAACGTAAGGTTGCAGGAGGCCAAACACAAGGGAATGTGATTCATCATACTATAATAAAATGGATTCTGTTTTGAGTCTCAGCCGTCCAATATCCATTTGTGTCTGCAGAAAACAGCTAAACAAATAATGCTCATTTAATTCAATCCATACTGGCCTGAGTGACCTCACAGAAAAGTACCACGAGAGAGAAGCAAAGGACTGCACTGTAACACGTTATTTGTTATATCACTCACGTGAAACAAACAGGTGGCAACAAGTCGCTCTGTAATAGTGTGATGAATCAAGTCTGTTGAGTTTTGAAGGCCACATCAAAACAATGTGTCTGGTTTTTTTTTGAGTCTGTGGTGATAACTGTGTCTGTCTCTTATAGAGAAATCTATCATTCTTCCCAGGACTTTGATCTTTTTTTGTGCCGTACATTCGCACCATGTGGGGATTTCAATTTGAATAGTCTATCGGCCGTAGCCTATAACCTATTGAAAGCGAATCAGTTCTGTGTATAGAAGCCTTTTGTTGAATCGGAGTGTGAAATTACTTTATTGAAGAACTTGATATATTTAAAGAAGAAAAAAAAGAAGAAATTCTGATAAATCTGGCTCTCCTTTATTTTTCAGTTCACAACGTCAAACCGGAGTGTCTGGAAGCATACAACGATCTAGAGTGAGTGTGTTCACTGCTTTTTAAAACATTTCCTGCATTCACTCCAGCCATCAAGTTTTCAATCCTTTGCACTTTTTTATCGGGTTTCTGAAAATTTAGAAACCTGCATTTCCATACAATCGAAGACAGACTAGGCAAGTTATGCTTTGAGCCAAGGAGTTGATACAATTTTTCCCAAGTTCACAAGATGGACATTATTCCATAGTATTCTTCCAGAATCACACAAGTAATGTAGTGCAACATTGAAGTAGTGTCTTTAGGTGTAACAGCAAGTTGGATAATTTTTGACTGTATGCGCTCTGAGTGCCCTCTAGTTGGCCATTCTGGTGAAGTGACGGTATATTACAACTGCTGGCACATTCACACAATTTGGTGTGTGAAGAATTCATATTTTCTCTTATGCTGCCCTCAGGGCTGAGGTGCAAACCAGGCTCCATCAGGACCAGGATTATCCATGCGAGGTGGTCGGAAGCTGGAATACCTGGTACGGAGAACAGGACCAAGCTGGTAAGCAGCAAGTGCAAGCGTAAACAGAAAACATGATGATAAAATGATGAAAAGTGTCGCCCCTTGTTGCTCACACTCACCGTTTTGCGCTGAGGACTGGATTCACTTTTCTGTGTCAAGGCCTCATGAATGCACGTAGCTGCAGTTTGGCTGCAAATCGTTTGGCAGATCATCACAGAACAATGTACAGACACTATCAGATGACTCACCGCCAACACTTCGACATATGATCATTTGCAGTGTATAATATACATTAAGAGCATTCGGTGAAGGCAAGAAGCGATCACATGGTGATGGAGGTACAAGTGCATCTGTTGGCTGTGTGGGTGGCATCGGTCCTCACACAGTGCTGCAGTGACACCTGCTGGTCTGTTTCTTGCAGTGCATCTATGGCGATACCGAGGAGGCTACCCGGCCTTGACTGAATGCCTGAAGAAGCTGAAAGATGACAAGGTTGACTATGAACCATTTCTTCATCTTTTACTTTGTTGCACCAAATAAGAAGAGCTGATATTTCCTAGTGCAACTTACACTGGTTTGAGTTTCATCTCAACTTTCCAGAATTTACTTCACACTTGAGCAGGCTAAATGCACTGAACAGTTAACTTATTAAAAACATTTTTTTTTAAATTATTTTTTTATCTCTTTACAGGCGTATTTAGAGTTTCGGAAAGAGAGGGCCAAAATGTTGGTTTCAAGGCGAAATCAGCTCCTCTTGGAGTTCAGTTTCTGGAATGAACCCATGCCCAGGCCAGGACCAAACGTCTATGAAATGCGAACCTATTGCCTCAAGGTATCCACATGTATTACACATAACTGCATGACTTGCATGTATTTGCATATTACTCTATATATTTTATTTATGGAATTATGGAGACTTTACACCGTCAATGAGTCAGTTCTCTTAGTTGTGTTCTTTCTTAAAATAAAATCCAAATGTATTGCCTTTCTAAATATTAAGACTACAAAATGACAAACATCTTAAATCAAAAGTATTCAACCCTAAGGATTCAAGGTTTTCTAAAGATCTGGATTTATTTATAAATCACATTTTATATGAGTGACATAATCAAATCTTCTTCTTCTCAATTGTTCTCAAATCTTTCTGAGTAGCAGGTGTAATACAGCCATGTCATAATTATTAAACCCATATATAATGCTGTTTTATTAATCACTTACTAATATGTAAGGCCACCAAATATTTCCAAAACACAATTAAGCTTTTGGGAACACAAATATGTATGATTACACCTTGTTTGCTTGTGTGACACGGCTTAGTTGATATGTTGATCAGTATAATGTCTTGCAGGTTAGTTTAGTTGATCAATTTTGATTGCAGCTATATGTAATGTAACATTTTGTGTCACACAGCAGCCTCCCCACCAACTGAATGTGGGAGCCATATTTTCTACATTCAGGAGCCAGTATTATTAACATTAGCACGACAGCCTGAGCTTATAGTATCACGGTTTCACACAGTTTTGGGTTTATGGTTGTATACACATCACCATCATTTCACTTTTTTGCACATGTTTGGGCTGCCTGTTGTCTTGAAGGAGTGATGCAGTTCTCCTCTTATCTCTCTTTCATCAACGATGTTTATTCATCTCTTGGATCAGCCACAAGGATGCATTTTGACTGACATCATTTTTTGGTAAACAAGACACTGCAGTGCACATTAAAGCCAAGAGGTTGGCTGTTGTGTCTGGTACAATCATACTATTCTCACACCTTGCCCATTCTACAATTTTTTTTCCCCCTCCAAATGCTGACCGTGTGATTTTACACTGACTTATTCACAGTTGAGTTGAGAGGAGTGAGCTGTCCACAAATGGAGACGAAGTGGTTAAAAAATTCCAAAACATAAAATATGTGCGTAACCAACTCTGGAGTCCTTCCTGCATGTAGATTCATGCGGCACATTGAGTTTAGTCGGCCTGTGTAAAATAAACAAGCTAAGTCATGTTTTGGGTACAAACTTTGTTAATTC
Organism: Bovichtus diacanthus; assembly: GCA_943590825.1. Lineage (NCBI taxonomy): Eukaryota > Metazoa > Chordata > Actinopteri > Perciformes > Bovichtidae > Bovichtus > Bovichtus diacanthus. Next base: position 1,269,615 of record CALSBV010012215.1, on the reverse strand, counting down.
TTTACTTCCTCATATGTGTTTCAGCCAGGAACTATGATTGAATGGGGAAACCACTGGTAAGGCTCCACAAGCGTCATTTGCTCAAAATATAGATGGTATCAGCTGCCTGAACTTATGTAAGCATCAAGTGCTACAGGTGTTCAGGTGATCATTATACCCCTGAGAATAACATGTCCTACAACAGGGCGAGGGCAATCAGGTACAGACAGGAAAACAAAGAAGCAGTGGGCGGGTTCTTCTCACAGATCGGCGACCTATATGTTGTTCATCATTTGTGGGGTGAGTATTCTATGTTTGTTCATCATCTCAGGGGTTTAGTTTTGGGTGTTTGGGGAGTAGTCCAGCTTTAATACCTGTCTTAAAGGAAAAAAGTAGCTCAACAAGCTCTAACTCTGTACAGGGAGACGGAGTTAAAACTGCTGGTAAATGCTGTTACGTGGTGTCTTTTTTTGTGTCATTTAAAAAAAAAAATATTTATAATAATTTTGCGGGTTGTTTCATTAGAAGAGGGTGATAATGGGGTGGTCCACGACAGATTCTAATTGTATCATTTTGTCATACTGATGGCCCATACTGTCATTTTGCTATAGTGGTGTATTCAGGATGGGATCCAGGATGTGAGTGTGTGTTTTTTGTGAAGTTTTTCCTGAATTGAGGTGCTGAGGACAGAGTGTTTCTTATGCTGTACAGATTGTAAAGCCCCTTAAGTGCAAATTTGTGATATAAATAACATTTACTTGACTAACATTGTCAAAAAACAAATGTAGAACATTTTGAATAGCACAGATAACGTAGTTTAAACTTGTCCAATTATTGTTGTTAAGTAATAGGCAACCATGTCAATCTTTGACTGGTATTTCAGTGACGTTGTAGTCAAGCCAACACAGTTTTATTTTATTCAAGAAGGGACAATGCACATTAATTAACATAAAACTTGAGTCCATCATGTAAACGTGCCAGATTTAGCCATGCAGGCTAGTTTTCTGTTAGTTGGAGAATATCACAAAGTATCTAACTAGCACAGATGGAAGTTGATGTTGACATGCTACATGATAATGTATGAATGCAAAATGACATGCATAAATGATGGCCTCTGACCCACAAAAAAAGGCATATTAAATATCCCTCCTATAGGGAGATAACTATATATACCGTAAAGCCTTCTCAGTTTGGCTGTAGATGGATGAGTTAAATCACAGCAATTTTAATGGGATTTATATATATTTTACAATACGAGTTTGCTTAAAGCTGTTTTGCCTCCTCTGTGGCTCATCAAATTGAAAAAGGGAAACATTTGATTGTATTTTTCTTTGGCTCCAGCTCCTGAGGTTTAACACAAGAAATTAGATTATTTCTGCTTCCATGGTAATTCTGCCTCTAAGGGTTATATGTACAGCCCAAACTAAATTTTGCTTGATTTTGTAAGAATATTAAAGCTTAATGTTTTATACGAGTGGCATAAATGTATTCACACTTAATGTAATGTATGGTTTGGTTACATGTGTTCGCAGCTTATGAAAGCCTCCAGTCCCGGGAGGAGACCAGGAACTCTGCCTGGCTGAAGGAGGGATGGGATGCTAATGTGTATTATACAGGTAGGAGAGATGCAAACTAACTACACATATACTCCCAAGAAAGAATATCTACCATTGTAGCCAAATGTGATGTGTGCCTCCATACGATGATACTTACTAGCCAATATTTGTAGCATTTGCAAGAGGGATTTGGATCAAATCAGTGACGGAAGTTGTGGGTTAACTTCATTGGATGCAATAACAAGTGTTGCTTCAAAATAGTATAGATAGGATTGCATATAGATGTGATGACGGCTTGTGAAAGTAACTGCACACATTGTAGTTCACAGAAGTAGTGAGTACACAGTTCAGACAGACAACTTGTGTATTAAAGTTTGCTGCACTATCGCTCCCTGTGAAGTGTATTGAGCAACAGATGAGAGTATAGGAAGAGATCAGTGCAGATGTTCCTCAGTGGCTGTGGAGGGGAGAGCCCACAGGTGGATGCTGAGGAAGTGGAAGGAGCAAATATAATTCATTTATCAAGAGCAGTCTTGCAGCAGCAAAGTGAGCAGGTAAGCACATGGTTATATGTGAGTTGGCATATTAGGGAGGAATCGACTGGATAAAATATACATAGAGAAAATGGTTTTGCAGTGCCACACTTTATTGATTTAATTTCCACAGTATTTGTTCTCTGCCTCAGCTCAATAAGACACATCTATAGCTAGATAAATGTTTGGGCAACAAAGAAGTATAATGTGGGAAATGTATGTAAAACATGGCGAAGCACAGTGAGCATGACATGATGACGGTATTCTAATGATTTATTTAACTTTACTTTACAATACAAGTGCTGACCGGTGACATGTGTCCTATCATAATATTGTGAAGTTGCAACTTCAGAAGTTATACATTTTTTTTATTAATTTGTATCCTTTTGAAATGGAAATGATCATTAATTCCACTGTCTCTCTTGGTCTGTCCTCAGTGCCTTTGATCAGAAGCATGGAGTCGAGGATAATGATTCCCACCGAGAGTTCGCCTTTACAATAAGAAGATGGCTGAAGCTGGGAGCATCTCTTTGACTAAAACTCATTCACCTACTGCCAGAGCAACATGTAGATTATTTTTAATCTCCTGGATGATCTGTGTTACGTTCAAGTATGTAAACTAAAACATTTTCTGATTACATATTTGCACAGCAGCCAGCCAGTCATGAAAAGTAATGATATAGCGTAGAATCCTGTGTTTCATGTTTCAAGAAGTTTACACAAGTATTTACACAAGTAATACGTGGAATGACAAAATGGCACGATGAAATGCCTTAAACTACTTGCATGTATGTTACACTGTGGATTGAAAATGACGCAATTGTGTAGAGCTGGTTGCAGTATGTTTCCTGCTTTTTGTTTTTATCATGAATTATGGTAATAGGCCCGTGTAATTGTTTTTCCCAATAGTCTCCACCCAGCCTTTTATGATTGCATTTTTATGACTGGATATGAATCACACTTACTGATATCACACTGAGCTTCACAGCTGTGCCTGTGAAGCACATGTTTGATAAAATAAAACTTGTCAGACATCAATCATTAAAAATATCTGATAATTTCCCTGTTTAAAATGTACAGTGGCTGTGTAACTTCTGGTATGAGGTGGTCAGTATTTTCAAAATAAAAGTTGACCAACACACAGCAATCTGCCAACCTGCGTCTCTGAAGGTCACTAATTAACATGTTGTACATTGTTTGTTTAATCCATAGAAAAAAAACTAAGTGTAAAAATGACACTTGGCGGTTTTAGGTGGTTGTTGACCAAGTGCTTTGCTTGGCAAACAGTGGAAACTTCTCAACCCAGGAATAGTCTGGCACACAACCCTGACTGTTAAATCACAACTTGTGGCTTTTAGATTGAAATCAAAGCGGGAAAAAATGCGTACACATATGCTTGGTGTATGTGTACTTGCATTTTAAGGAATTAATTTTCTGCTAGCATCTTAACACTTGATATGCACGCGCGAGACGTTTCACATCAGAAACCTGCAGCTTTAAGAGGAGGGGGCGTGTCATTTGTGGGGCTGTCCCTTATATTTGAATATACAGTAGTTCAGCGAGGCTGGAGTCGGATTGCGTCGGATGTTTTTCGCCTTCTGAGACGAGCACAGCGGGACGTGGTGGTTATAGTCGTCGGTAATACTCATCATCGAGGCCTATATTTAACAGTTGAATGATATTTAGCAGCTAAGAAGGCGTTTTCTCCGCTGCATGCACACTTGATGAGACTGCACTGCTCGCAACCGACAATATGGACTTGCACATATTGGACCACAGGCTCCGGGTCATCAGCATATCTAAGAATGGGCTGGTGAATTTCACACACCCCCTGATTAAACTGATATTCCTCCGGAACAGGACACGGTAAGAAGACTCTTATTGATCGAGGTCAGATGTTTGTGTCGCGCCGGTGTGAATCACCCCGGTAATCCAGTAACGATCTGAGATAACCCACAGCGCCTATTCATTCACTGGGTGGCAGAGCCATTACTGAGGGTATTTGCCTGTGCATGCCCTGCTCTGCCTCCACGAAGGATCTACTGCAATGCATGTAGCTGTTGGGAATTACTGTAGTTCATGACATATATTTAACGTTTGGAAAACTGCACGCCAGCCAAAATATAATAGGCCTATTCTTTAGGAATGTATCCTTACAATGGGGAATATGATTGCATTAATTACACTACCTTATAATCAAAGCTGCAGCATTTTAGTTAACTCACTGCATTTTCATATGTCAAAGTGCATTTATTTTGTATGCCTTTTTAAAAAAAAAAAAAAAAAAAAAAAAAGTTATGCATGACGACTGTGCAATGCATGCTGCTTCTTCTGAACGTATGACCAGCATTGATCAATCGTCCTAAGAAGCATGCAGAGCATCTCCACTGTATATTGGTGGGACATTGTTTCTCCAGCCCAAACTTGACCTTTGACCTCCTTTTACCCAAAAGCCAACATCCCGTTTGCAACTTGTATGGATCTCATGTTTGCATTTGTACCAGTTTTCAAATTAATCCCTGGATATCCTGTCTTTGTTATGTAATTGTTTATTGCTCTGGCTGCCCCACATATGCATGGCTAGAGCTCAACATCTGTCTTTTGAGCTGCCCATGATATAGTACAGGCAGTGGCAAGCAAATGTCAGGGAAGATTTTCCTTCTCTGACCGCGCTCTGTTGACTTCTGAAGTCTAGATAACACACTGTCCTCGAGGATTTGCTTATCTAAAGCAACCTATGAGTATCATCAACACAACAGTGCTTTTTAATATTCAGTTTGTAGGCAACAGGGTTAGCCCATGTCTGCACGAGTGAATCATGATCCTTGAAAACTGTTGCTGTCCATATCTTGTCAACTGACAGAAAAATGAGATTTATATCTTGTTCTGTCAAACACTTCACATCCTTTCATGCCTAGCTGCATCCATCAGCACGCATTTGCCTCAGAGATTTGGGCAATACAGTAGGTTAGGACATGTCCATACCAGACAGACTGGCATCATGGCTCTCACTACCTTTTTCATAAACTTCTGGGCCTATACTAAGCAAATAGCCACTGTGATTAATGCAAGGACCATAATTGCGTCCGTATTTCTAAGGTACGGGCCAACAGGTTCCTACTGAGCAAGCAATTTTAAATGATCAGTAACTGCACTGCCCAGACACAGTTAGTGTTTTTTTATTTTTTATTTTTTTTTATTTATTTTTTATTTTATTTCAAAAGTGTGAGCCTACGTTTTCATTTTAAATAGGCTCTATGATGCTGTCAGTGTCTGGGGGGTGGAGTATGGAGTATGCTGCACCCAGAATGAACCAGAAAAAGCATGCAGGCTGCACTTCCTTGGATTAGCAGGCCTGTCTGTTTTTTAGTGTGTTGTTGTGCATGCTTTGGAGTTATGTCATCATACTGTGGCATGGATGTGTTTTTCCTGTTCTTTTTCTATAACAGGGTTTTGTCCTGTGGTTTGCCTGTGGTAGAAGATTGAGTTCATAGCAACTCAAAACAATGGACCAAAACAAGCCTGATTGCTTCGGTTGGTTTAAGCCATCTCCCTCTTTCAGGCCCCTGCTATTCATTAGAAAACAACTCCCCGTGAAGGCGCTCAAAGTGATTTAAAAAGCAGTCCTGAGCAGAATCTTAAGGAGGTAATCGCTTATAGGAGCCAGACCTATCTGAAATTGTAAGAAGGTACATTTTCCTTCAACCTCATCCAATACAAGGGAGGGGTTAAGACACCTGTGGTACAGAGGATGAAAGTAATCAGAGACTTTGCCTCGTCTAGAAATAAGAACCCTTATTTGATGAGGCACGACTTGCCCACTATCGGCTATCAGCAATCTGTGAAGGTCAGCTATTTTTAGTTACTTGGACTACATGTCATCAAAAGGGTTAAGGTATGAAAAAATATCATATGTGAGTTAGTTCAGGCCTTGGGTTTGGTATTCGGTTGGTTCGGGCTACGAATGACGCAACATCTGCGCTGTAGTCGTATGATTTATAGGCGGGAGAGAATGTTTGTGTCTATCTTGCAAAAAGTCGCTGCCATGTATTAAAGCTTCTGTTAAACACTGAAGTGCGTGAATGAATCCCCCCAGTAAGGGGACAATACATGGACACGTTTGTAGTCTTATTGTAGTTTGTTGTTTGGAGTGTATGGGTGTGGTGATAATCAAAGCCCAGTACCATCGGCCCAATATATCGGCCTTACTGTACCGTGGATGCAGCCCCGCAGGCTCCACAGAGTCCTCCTGTCTTCTGTTCGGCGGCTCACTAAAGAGAGCATGGGTTGGAACAATGCCTCGGCTGAGCCAGAAACTTGTCTGCTTCAGTGATCTGTCGAGGTTTGGGCTCTCCCTCCCCAAACGTACACAGGGCTTGCCCCCCTCTCTCTAATAACATGCAGGGATTTTAAGAAAAGAAAAACCTTCCCCATTGTTCTGAAAAAAGAGTAGGCCGTGAGAACGCCACAGTTCGGTGTGTAGGAAGCTGCAAATGTAGCAGACAACTTGGTCGTCCACTAACGATGGGGCCGAGGTTACTCGAGGATCACTCCTCACGCTTCAAAAACATCAGTTTGCTCCGCTCTTATCATGTTTCCTCAGCTGGAGCATCGGTTGCAGGAACCCCACCAGCACCTATACCGCCCATTGCTTTGTGCAGCTGGATCAAAGTCCAGACTCTTGTATGCTTGGTTTTCATCTTCCACACTCGGCCGCTCCCTCGCTACCTGTTGATTCCTCGTTCCCTTCGGTTCTTTTCCGTCTCCTCCTCTTTATGTTCCCTCATGGTTTTTTTTTTTTTTTTAAATAGACTTGCTACCACCGGGGATCACACACAAGCTACTGTATGTGTCACTGTTGGAGTGCTGTACCAACATGTTTGATTAGTCGATTTATCATTTGAGTTTGGGAAATTTTCCCACTGCCAAAATTAACCAACAGTCCAAAACCAAAGAGCATTCCAATGACAGTGATTTTATATAACTGAGAAAAGCAGCACATTGTCGCATTAAAGAAGCTGAAACTTCAAATTGATAAATCAAATGGGCTCTTAGTTCTGGTGCTGTTATGTTTTTTTGTGTTTCGCTAAAGCTGAACATGCCTCTTTAGTTGAAGATGTGTGAGCACTGTTAAACTGCCGGTATGCGTCTTCAGAAGTACGTGTCTGATGTTTGACTAGATCAGGAAGAGGATAAAATAATGTTGTTGGGCAAATTTAAAAATGTTCTGTTTGCGTGTCAGTATTCAGCAGTTGAAGCTTCAGCGAGACCTCTTATCCGTCTTCTCTGTACTTCGCAAACAGGAAACCAAAGAAACACGGATGGATTTCCCTCCCGTCGTTTGACAAAAACACAACCAACACATGGGCTGAGGTGTGTCTGCCGTGCAGGTGTAATATATAAGAGCCCTAACCATCTTCTTCAAAAACAAACCGCATGTGATAGAGCTCTGCACGTTTATCAGTCTCGCAGTCGGGATAGATGCTTGGCACACACTACCTGCAGGAAACTGCGAGCTGGGGAAGGTGAAGGGTCGACAGGAAATGAGGGGGGTATTATAACACAATGGGCTGGCTGAGCTTGCTAGCACAGCTGGTAGTTAGTGTTACAGTGTTCTCTCTCTCTCTCTGTCTCTCTCTCTCTGTCTCTCTCTCTGCCTCTCTGCCTCTCTGTATCTGTCTCTCTCTCTGTCTCTCTCTCTTTCTGTCTCTCTCTCTCTTTGTCTCTCTCTCTTTCTGTCTCTCTCTCTCTCTCTCTCTCTCTCTCTCTCTCTCTCTCTCTCTCTCTCTCTCTCTCTCTCTCTCTCTCTCTCTCTCTCTCTCTCTCTCTCTTTGTCTCTCTGTGGCGTGATTGTCCCATCTCATGGCAGGGATTACTTTTTGCTGAGTCAGGAGTATTGCAGTCTCACTCAGGCTTCCACTGTAATAGCCTCAGCTGACTGATAAGCAAAGGAAGAGGAAGGTGTATGTCCAGTGAGACGTTTTTGGAAAACAGAAATATGTAGCGCTTCCTTTTTAGGGATTTAAAGAAAACAAAGGGAGGTCATCCATGTATAAATATCGTATGTCTTCTCTCTACAAAAAAAGAATCCATGCTCAATAACAATGTTTCTCTAAAGGTTAAACTATCCCTTTTTTTAAATTCACCCAATTCGCTCCTCTAGAGTTGCAAAGTGGGATGAGCCTCTTTTGAAAAGATGTTACTCATCATAGAAACAGAAATGTCTCCTGGATCATTAAATACTAAAACTAATACTATGTTTCTGGAGGAAAAAAAATTCTCCCCTGTATGATGGATTTGTCCCCGTTTGTCAGAGATGCAAATATGAACTCGGTACGAATTGGCGCCATCGTTTCAGAATTCATTTAAAATTCACCCAGATTGTGAGAATGTTATATTGAGTTTCTACAAAATCTAATCCTTTTGCTTCTGCTTGTTGTTGGCAACACACACACAGCATCATTTTAGTTTCTAACCAAAGTGCTCCTTTTTTAAACTTGTATGTTTTGAGTTTTCAACAAAGAACCAGATGTTCCCTAATGCGGTTGAGCCTCTTTTATACTCACAATTCAACCGGGAGAATTTTCCTGAAGTCTTGGAAGTGCTCCAGTCAGCTAACATTGTCTGTGACGGAAATAAACAGGACCTGTACTTCAAGAACCCCGGAAGCCTGAAATAACTCTTCTTCCCAACTCTATTATATTAGTTTGGAGCCTAGTAAGGGGTCTTGACACTGGTAGCAAAATCTTACCCAGAAAGTGAAAAAGCCCTTGAAGCCCTCAGGAGTTTGAGTTAAGAGTGTATTGAAGGCTTAAAGCCTTAAGTCTGGACTGGCCAGTGACTATTTAAAACCTGTTTTCCTTGAAAAACTTGCCTTTTAATGTCCAGGTTACAGGGAAAAACCTAATCCGTTCTCGCTGCCACAAACTCCCCTAACAATTAAAATCTGTCTCCTTGTTTTTGCTGTTGCACTTACCAAAGGTATTTCTTTGGATGTAGAACAAGAGATATCTCTCCCGTCCAGAAACTTAATTTCAAAGTATAGTGCCTTTTTAAACGCTGATGTAATCCAAGACCATGTGTGTGTTTAGGCCCAGTTCTTTCCTCAACCCATACCAAATCCCATGGGCCTATTTACTTTAAAACATTTTTTGTGGTGCTTTATTTTCACAAAAGGCAACATTCAATAGAACGGAACACTGTGGCCGGGCCAAGCAACGGCCTTTTGAAAGCGAATGCTTTTGGCCCCAAGCCTAATGAAGACGCAAATACCACACCGGAGAGAGAAAGTATAGTACATTGTAGTCTGGGAATTTTGAAGGTTCAGTCTTGTAGAGAGCTCTTCTGAGATCCCAAATGATGATTTTCGTAGCAGATGCATAATCGAGTTCTGAAACTTGAATATCATAACATTTAGAAAGATGGTGCCCGGTGTTTCCTTGAATGCACGCAGCAGTGCCCCAGTTTGGTGTGTTCCCCACCATTTGCTGTAGACAAAGGAGCGACGCTGGCATAACGCTGAGCTTGGGCTTGTGCTTATTGAGCGACAGCCAGCCCTGAAACCAGTGTGGATTTCGGAGAACCCCATTTACTTGGTTTTCTGGTAACCGTTCTTATTAAAATCTGAGCTTCCCTTTTGTTGGTTGCAAATGAATAACTTCTGTTCTTCCACTCTCTTTCTCTCCTTATCTCCTGCCTTTTTTCATGTTTTCTCAAACCCCAACCAAATGCCTCTCTCCATCTGTACTTCCTCTCCTGTTTTCAGATGCAAGTTTTTCAGTCTGACAGAGACACCAGAGAACTACACAGTTGTCCTTGACGAGGAAGGATTCAAAGGTAAAGCAGCCTAGTGCACACACATCTTTCATCAGCCAGGGGTTTGTCGCTTTGGTCCTAGTTGTACACTTTTTTGAAAGGGATACCATAAAGTATACACTGTATACTGATCTTTATGGTATAGTGTTTGGCAGCTAGAATACACAAAATAAATGCACCTTGGCTTAACATGTTATACTAACAGAAAATGATGCAAGACGTGCGCTGCTGAACGTCAAACAAAAACAACGATTTTAGGGAAGCTACTGACAATTTCAGATTTGGAAACTAGAAGGGGATTTTACACTTCGAAATCTGTTTACTAGTCACGGGGAGCATTACGTTAAAACAGTTTGTTTATCTCGGCATTGGTGTTACAAACAAAAGCAACACAAGATGCTATGGATTTGCATTATGGGAATTGTAGAATCCAGCGATTTTGGAGTTTGACCCATAACGGGGACTAAACGTCCAGTAAATCAATTTTTACTTTATTTTCATCTGTCTTTGGTGAGTTCCCAAATTGTGTGGAAGTTGCTGGAGTGCAAAATGTTTGACCCCCTTTTTTTTTTGTCTATTATTTGTTTGAATATTTCTTAATTGTGAGTCCAACAACACTGCTCCCAAAAATCAGGCCCATTTTCTCTAATGACATAACACTAACCATAAAACGTGTTTAGCTAGTGTAGGGTATTCTTGAATTGGGCCACAGCATAGGGCTTTGTTGTTTAACTAGGCTAACGCCACTTCCTTCAGGCCTCACGGGGTAGGATGGGTCTTTACGGCCATTATTCTCTAGAAAATAAAGCTGTATGAGAACAACATCCATGCAAAAACAAGTTGCCTCTCTCATCCCTTTTGGTATAAAGCATCACAGACGGAGAAGGTTGGTGCTGTGGGCACAGTTTAGCCGTTGCTGCTACTCAGTGCCTCCGACTTACAAAGGTCAAGTACAGTTTTACGGAAAAACAGTTTCTTCTGGTGTCCTGTTCTATGGGATGTAAAGGTCAAGCCACACTTATGGTTAAAACCCTAAATAAATGATTTGTCAGGACTTCAAAATTCTCACATATCATTTTCTTGGAAGCAAAAGTCAGCACAAAAAAAAAGGCTTTTTTGTCATTTAGTCTTTTTAAGACTGTTTCTTGGTCTGGATTTGTTTTTTAAATATTTTGTATACACTGAACAATTGTTAGACCAAGCTAAAAACATAATAGATTGATTCATCACTTATTCAAGTATTTGTTTTCCCTCTCTATAAATGTTTTGCCTCAAGAATGAACCCTTCTGCTCGACTACACTCTTGGGTCGGAGTCTACAGTAAACTTGCTGTGTACGTGCTTTAGTCCCGCCCACTCCTCATCCGGCCAGTTTTGTCTGTTCCTTTCACACAGATGTAGTTGGTAAAGGCATATATTGCCTCCGGGAGCTCCGTTTCTCTCTCTGTCTCCTTTGCTCTCCTTCTAACTGAGTTCCTATTTTAAGAGGTGAAAGCTGGTGTAGCGAAGCCACAAGGGGCCGTCTGTGACAAATTATGCCAACCAGAATAGTGGCTCTTTGAAGGAGACTAAGGGAAAAAGCAGTATTCACTGCAGGAGGGAGACACCCATTTGTTCATGTTTTTTGTTAGTGCAACGGTAATGAAACCATACCAAAAAGTTGTGTGCCTCCTCTGAAGGTTTCTGAGACTTTTTTTTAATGAAGACGCGTGTCAAACATGCAAAAAAAGTTTCCTCTTCTACTAAGCATTCGGAAGCTCTGCGCTCTGTTGTCGAGCAGCTAGGAAGCTATTAATGTGTTCTTCGTTTAGACACGTTTTTTTTTTTTAAGTGACACTCATAAAGGGTTGGGGTACACGTTTCCCTAAGTCATCACCCCCCAGTATCGCTTTCTTTCAGCCTCTTGTTCACTTCCTGGGTAGTGTTCCTGTGTCCCAGGTAGCTGCCAGCTTCCACTCAAGTCTTGTTTTGGGGGCGAAAAGTGAAATATTCCGCTTTTTTTACATTTTGGCTTACACACTGGTTGTTACAGCTACATCAAAGGGATCACCCCTGTTTGAACTTTGAACCCGTCTTTACTACCTGCTAGGAGCCGTAGGTCGGAGCTAATTAATGCATCGGTATCGGGTCACGCAAGCTTAAGTTTTAATGTGTGTTTTAAAAATAGCGGGGGCGTTTTAGGTCTCCATGGTGAAGGAAGTGGTGGGGGAGAGGAAGTGTCTGTGTGTGACCCGGGTGCCTCAGAGTTTACACCTTCACAAACATAAAGATTACATTTGCGGTAACATAAAGTTGTTGTTTAACACTTCCTTGCTTTTACTTTGAAATAACCAAGTCACTGTTGTAATCGCTGTGTAAATGTTGGTTGCATGACAGTTGGCTGTATACAGTATGTCTGTCACATCCCAGGGGGCTTGTTTTAGCTTGGGACCGCTGTTCCTCTTCGCTGGTGCAGTTTGGCTGTGTTTCGGGTGGCATACGACTGAATAATTGTTCAGTATTTTATTTCATTCTATTTTTCATTTTGTTTGTTGTGATTTCCACTATTTCAATTGTCAAAACTGGTGGAGCAAAAAGCTGCTTTTTCAGTCTCTACTATGGGTCAAGTTCCAAAAGCACTGCATCCTTCATCCTTCGGGTTCTATTAAATATTTGACATGTTAAGCCTATCACAAAATGGTTTTGCTAGACTCAGAAAGCCCCCTCCGGAGCTACAGAAGACATTTTCACGGGTTAACTGTGTAGCCCCTTCCCCACTTGATTAAAAAAAAAAACCCCACCAACAACCAGGTGTTCATCGGCTCCAAATGGCATCGGCCCTTTTCCAGCGCGAAGCTATATATATAACAAATAAATCAACAGCAATTTGGACAATAATTATAATTTATTAAAATACAAAACATACAATTGATATACTCTCCTCAAAGTCACCACACTGCATTGACAGAAATAGTAATTTTACCTCGCTGATCATCGTAAAACACACTTCAAACTCGACAGAAACACAAAAAAAACTTATTTGATCGTCTTTTCATTGTTCCAACAATCAACAACTCTCGAACAACTGAATAAAAAAATAAGTAACCACGGTAACATTTACACTGCTTCTGGTGCTGTCCAGCACAACCGTGATACACCAGAAAAACTAAACAAAAAAGCATACTTGTCTACTGCCAATGGTCAAGGAGTCTTTCGCCTATTTTTAGCAGGTTTCCTGCATATACACGCTAAGTTTGGTGGAAAAAGGGTTTAATGCTGATCTCTGTCCCCTGTGTAAAATAAGGGGTGGAGTGCCCCTTTTTATATAAAAAAAAAAAAAAACTAAAACAAAAAAACAGCATCTGAATGGCTTTATTTTAATGTGTAGTTAAAACCTGCTGCACATTGAAATGTATAATAGTCCTTGAAATGCTGTTAAAATGGTAACCTACATGTCTTTACAAATGTAGCTTTTGTTGTTTTTTCAACCTGCAAATCACTGTTAATTGGACATGTTCACTAAAAGACAGAGATATGGATATTGTGACCAACTTTCCTCTCCTTTACCCCCCTCAGAGCTCCAGCCCTCAGAGCATCTCAAGGTCGAAAGCTCCATCTGGCTGCCCCTCAACGTGGTCTCCAATGGCAACGCCTCCAGCAGCTCACAGGCTGTCGGCGTGACCAAGATCGCCAAGTCGGTCATCGCCCCTCTGGCCCAGCAGCACGTCTCTGTCTTCATGCTCTCCACTTATCAGACCGACTTTATCCTGGTGAGCTCCGTCTACTTTAGCCTCCTTTTTTTAATTTTTTTACTTTCTCAGCCGTTGCTCCACTCCAGTCTAAGTATCCTGTTAAAATGAAAGAAGCACAGTAAGATGTTCACTGTTGTATAATTTAGAGACGTCTGGAGCAATTTTTCGAACTCTCTAAATGTCATAAAAAAAATTCTCCCAATCTCACAGTGTGAAGCCTTTCACCTACGGAGCTCTGCCAGACAAAAGAAACCACAGTGTCTGCATTTTGTCCACTCACCAATTGCATTAAGGAATGAACTCCAGACAGAGCTGAGGGCACTAAAAAAGTTAGTTGATGTGTTACATGTTAAGTGGATAACAACTTGACAGACGTTTGTGTCAGCAAGAATATTAATAGTCGACGTGCCGGTTGAGCTCAAGTATCCCCCTTAAAGTGAGCCGGTGTGGCCTGAAACGACACTGACCTGGCATGGCAAACAATCTCACTGTAGATTATACGATTTTCATGCTCCTCATCTGTGTTGTGTAGGTAAGAGAGAAGGATCTGTCCGTAGTCATCAGCACTCTGGAGGAGGAGTTCAATATCTACAAGGAGGTGGGAGGAGAGTCTGTCCCTATGCATTGTCAGGATGTCGCCAACGGCCTCCAGAAGAACGGCAAAGAAGGTAGAGGTCACCGTCCTGCTGAGCATGGGTTCACTTACCTGCCGGGTATTGATCGAGCTGGTCTCAGAGGACGAAGTTAAGGTCCTCTGGCACCACCTTCAGGTTCTTTTTGTGCAAAGTGTAAAGAGTTGCCTTGAGTTGAGATGTCACGGGTCACTAACAATCGAGTGAAACGTCCATCGTTGTTGTTTCTCTGGGATACGAGGAGCAACTCAAGTAAAAGTTTTTTTTTTTTTTTTTTTTTTTTTAAATATAATTTTTCTGTAGAAGCCGCTTTGGCACGCTGCCTTCTAAGGTCTGAATAACATCCTGGCTCAACACGGCTCAAATTTGAAATAACAGAAACGGCAAATGCAAGGTCTAAACATAAATATGCTTCATATAAAAAATGTATATGCAGTATTAAATGCACAACCCGCCGCTTCCTTCTTGAGACAGCAGAGTAATAATTTTCACATTTACACTAGAAAATAAAAGTTGTTTTTAATAAACCACTTTATAAACCAAAAAAAAGCTATGCATAAGCCATTTGAAGTTATAAGAGACATCATGGAAAGCATGCGTCTCCCCTCAAAGAATGCAATTCTACATGCAGAGTGTGTGAGATTATTGTCAAATGGGCGTAAGGACTTAGTTGTTTTTGCTCCGTAATCAAGCTGTGGACATGAACAGTGATTCAACTCAAACAAAAGAAGTTATAGCAAGCCTCTTTCCAGATCAATTCAGTGATCCTCCTAAAATTGGTGACAGTATTATCTCGTTATAAGAGCTTTTCTTTTCTTTTTTTCTTTCTAAAATAAACTCTACTTTAATGAAACGCCAAGTTATTTCATATTCAAGCCCGGCCTTTCTGACAATAATCAAATCCTGTGTGCCATTATTAGGAAATGCGAAATGAAATGCGTATTTATAGCAAGAGGAACCTTCCGTTCGAGGACATCTAACGTGCTTATTAACAAAGCCATGTTTGACTTAAACAAACATTGCAGTATATGACATTATATAAAGGAACAATGCAAACAGACTGGCTCCGCCCCAGGTTTCATACTGTGGCCTTTTACAGGAAGTAGTTTTTTACGAAGTACAGAACATGCGGCACGAAGAGAGCAGAACATGCTGAAAATCAAATGTGTTTTTTTTTTTTTTTTATCTCTTCACATGTCTGACTAGTTTAGAATCTTTTCACCCACCAGCAGCTATGCCGTTTTGTTTTGCAGGACGCAGACCGCACTTACTGACAAACTTTAGGCACAGTAGTGATCTAAATGCAGCCCCACACTTGTGCAAGACTGAGCAAGAAGAGTCAAAGGAAGTTTAGAACATTTGTTATGCATTAATGGAGAGTTATTGGTTTCTCGCGGATAAAAACTTTTTTTTTTTTACTATGGCCTCTATGGTGAAATACTAAGTTAACCTTGATTTAAGGCCCATGAATCAAACTATTAAACATGTATGTACATTTTCTAATCCAGCAGATATATATATATATATATATATATATATATAATCTTATAAACCAGATAGAAAACCTCACAACATCACTGAGAATCAACACGTTTTTTTTTTCTTTTGTTCAGTGTCGAAGTAATCAAGTGATATTTGTCTGTACATCCATGGATGAATTCTAATAGCCAATTCAGCAGACTTTGAATGGTGCCAATTTGCCAAAATGTAAACAAATCTAGACTATAAGAAACCCTCAAGTTGGGCACATATGAATGTATTTTATTCTATTTTATGCAATTGAAAGCTATAAGAAAAGATCTAGTGTTGAAGAATAGCCACCGTGCATCCGTCTCTTCCAGCCATCCAGCCTACAGTCCACCCGGTGCTGATTCCCCAGAACCAGTTCTGTGTCATGTCTCTGGACCCGGACACACTGCCGTCCATCGCCACCACGCTCATAGACGTCCTCTTTTATTCCAACAGGTGAGAGAGACACTTGCTCACTCTGCTGCAGTACCTCTCTAAAACACAGGGTGGCAGCACATGATCCACTCTAGGCTTTTTCACTTAAACATGGCAGATAGTTTAATGACATGATTTTTGGAAACTTGAGTATGCGACACACTTTCCATACAAGGCTTTTATTATTTTTTCTTTTTTTTTTCTTGCTTTCATTTTCTAGATTTAGGATCAAAGTATTTTTTTTTTTTAATCCAAGAAGTTTTTGTAAGAGAGAAACGAAGTTCCCCTTACTTAAATGACAATGTTTTAAATGAAATGCAAATAAAACATGGAAAATGAAATAAACTTTCATACCCTGGACTTCGAGACATTTAGCCACGTATCTTTAGCGCGCTTTGATTATAATATAAATTTGGAGTGTGTGTATAATATATACAAATACAGTATATTGTTTCAATATCCTTTTGAACTGTTCCCCCTGTAACAGTTCTCTGTGTCTTGACAAGTAATTGATTGTGTGACTTCATGTTTTGTTATAACATAAATCTCCTTTTTCTTTTTTCTTTTTCCTTCAGTCCTAAAGAGGATGCACAGTCGGCTCCCAGCCAGGACTTGGACTGTATCAAGTTCTTCTCCTTCTCCCTCATTGACGGCTACATCTCACTGGTGATGGACACTGAGGCCCAGAGACGGTAAGGATTCTTACACCGAACAAAGCCCACCTTCGACACCTACATAAATGCACACTAAAATGCTGGAATGGCACAAACGAATGAACACCATCAAGCAGTTGTAATGTAATGATCTCTGTCATCACGTGAGATGGGAGCTGTTTTAGGTTGAGAAAAGTTAGTCTTGTGTCTACTTTACTGACCCTTCTCAGGTACGGCTGAGCCCAGTCCTGCAGTTGTTGGACAAACTGCATTTGAACCACAGCAGCTCTATAATGATTCTGCTATGTTTTAACTATTTGAATGTGGCTATTGACGTGACTTTACTTCATTGTTGCACTTTTTTGTTGTGTTGCAGTGTCAGTATTTGCAAGCTTTTTGTCTGCCGATTGCTAACGGAGAGTATTCCCCTGTCCATCTCTGAAATGGTCTTGTGTATGTTTGCATTTGGTTGCCTGGCAGACATCAGCTTGTTCTTTGTTCTCTAGGTTTCCTGCTGATCTTCTCTTCACCAGTTCCTCTGGGGAGCTCTGGAGAATGGTTCGTATAGGGGGACAGCCGCTAGGCTTTGGTAAGGCAACTCCTTTTTATTTTTTTAAATTTTTTTTTTTTAAATGGGTAAGTATTGAGTAGTGTACTCTATATATGCAGGTCAGAACACATCAGTCATATGGTACAGTCCAACCTGCCTCTGGATCCGCTTCCCCCCACTGGGATTGATCAGGTGGTGTCAAATCTTTCAGGGTATACACATGGTCCAACTCTGACCCCCCATCAGACATAGCAAGCTGATGAGTTCCATCCCATGGTCTCTCTGTGCCTTTTTTAAAAACTTCTCAGTGATTTGCACTGCCAGTCTACAGAACCAATGTCTTTTAAAAAAACTTTGATGCAAAAACTTCTGGCTTCTGCCAATTGGAGATTAAAATGGACGGAGAAGCTGTTTGAATCGCTAACGTGTGACTGGAATGTGAAATGATATACTCAATACTTCACTTTACTTTACTCGGTATGTCTGTAATACACCTAAAATATAGTTTTTCAGGAGTTTTCATTTTACCAAGGTGTAATTGCAGGTGTCTTTATTATCATTGGTTTGTTAGGCTTGATGTTGACGTAGATGTGATTTTTACTTACTGTGATTCATTAATTTATGTTGTAATAACGTATTTAATATTTTGTCACCAATCAGTGTATTTCCACTCTTTGTTTTTTTTTTTTGTTTTTTTAGATGAATGTGGTATAGTTGCCCAGATATCTCAGCCTCTGGCTGACAGCGACATCTCTGCCTATTACATAAGCACCTTCAGCTTCGACCATGCTCTGGTGAGTACAACATCTTCACGTCATTAGTTAGGCCACCGCCATCGTTGTCATGGAAGTCAAAACTTGGGACAGATCTGTGACTCGAAAAAGGATTACACTTAGCTCAGATATTTAAAGATTTCAGGTTTGGTTCTGGTTTCTTAATGTGGGAGATGTAGAAAGATGAGATCATGAATATGTCACATTAACCAGCATTCCTGTGTTATGTCATTGTCATTTTGGAGTCGCCTGCCTTCAGCATTACTCATGATTAAACACAGGAATGCTGAAGGCAGGCGATTCCAAATCAGCTTGACGGTGTTTTTACTGATACAAGCGTGTCTGTGAATTTGAGAAAAAATTTAGTTGGTCTCGTACGTTCGGAAAATGAATCAAATTATTTAGAAAGTATATGATTAGAAAAACCCTAAAATGCATTTGTTCGTCAGCAATTATTGCACACATTGTTTTTAAATCTTATCACGTTTTCACTCTTTGCTTAAAACATGCCTGTTCTGGAGTCTGAATATGACCAAACTTAATGTGTGTGTATATAGTGTAAACACTATGACGTGTTTGAACATGTATTTAATTGTTAAAAATAATTTGTTCGTTATTAACTGCCCATTGCAATCCATGTATGGAATGTATAGAGACGTTTTATTGAACTATTTAGACAATAATGAACGTTTCTTCAATGAAGGTTGTATTGGGTTAGGCGAAGCGTTTTTTAATGTAAAGCCTTCAGCAAAAATCCTTTTCAGCCTGGACCAACTGAACTAACTCTTGTATCTGTGTTAAGCAGCGTGCCTGTGGTGTTATGTAAATTGAAGAATTTTCCGTGTACATGTGGTTTCCTGATCTCGGTATTGATTTTGATTTCCTCCTTCACCCACTCCTGCGACTTGTCATCTTGAAAAGTACCAAGAAACCTTTATCTGTTTATTTGATTGCCATTACCCAGAAACTTATTGCAGAATCTCTGTCACCCAGTGACTCCGCAAAGCCACATTTCCCTCCCACATCAATGTGATGGATGCATTTTTACTTTTATTGTCACGGACGTAGACTCATCTCAAAGCCTTAAATATTAACCTTTAACTTAATTTCTGGGTTGAAGAGTTTTCCATAAACAAATGAAGTTAAATAGAGTGAACTATCAGACCTTTCGGCAGTGAGCGTGCACCGGTGATGAATTATGTTATGAGTCTCCTATTGCTGCTTTGATCAAAGTCCTGTATCTTTCTGCTCTTTGCATAACAACAAAACACAAAGTATTAATACAATCTTCTAGTCTGAAATAGCTTAACGGTTTGCTCAACCTACAGTAGTCATCCTTCTTTTTGAAATTGGTCGGCATTTGGTGAACAATGTGACGTTGAATCTTTGGGTATTCCACAATAGTTCCTTTTACTCCTACTTTCAGAATGAGTGTGTAACTCACTTTTCATGGCTGTATTATGCAATCTAGCATTTCATTGAGCTTAACATAACCATTAGTGTGATGCAAGGTCATTGCGTGTAATTGTCACAAAATGCTATTGTTAGCAGAACTTTGTGAACATGCGTAGATCAGTGTTAACCATAGAGCGGCTGAATCGTGGCAAATTCCACTGAAAATCAAACTAGCTGTGACATCACAATGGTTTCCGCTTGTAAACTTCTTGTAAATAAATGCTATTGGGAACTAATCTTTACAAGGCGCGTTGGAAAACCTTATAGGTATACATTAGATCTTCTTAATTACACTGCAAAAAAATTTGAAATGCAACTTTCACATTTGAAAATCTGTGTTTTTTTCAAGACCACTACTCAATGGGGGGTGAGGATCAAACCTCGCTCGGTATCTCACTGTGGGAAGCCTTCAGGTGTGACCAATCATGGAAGCTCCAATAACACCTCGTCTGTCAGACCAATCTTTTGTCCCGCTTGTCATTCTTGCTTTCTTCCCCTTGAAGATCATACAAGCTCCTCAGCTGACGCCATGGGCGTTCATAAAGGGGCACTTCCCGTAGTAAGATTCACAGCCAGGTTATCGGAGAGCTGGGATTTTCCTGATAACCTAATTTTGTATCCTATTAAGGTGTTCATTTCTAGGCTTTTGGTTAACCTTCTTTTCATAATCTATATTTGTGTTGCAAAAGTCGGCACAGCTACATTCTTGTAAAGAGGAAGAATGAAAGTCATTTCAGCTCTTGAGCAAGTAGTTGCAATAGCAAAAGTAGTAAGAACAAAGCTACGTCACTAGAGCATGTGAAAGAGCGCATGGAATGATAGGTCACTGCCCGGTTATTATTGAGTGAATTACTCACTGAAATAATCACAATCGTTTTAGTTTTAATAAAGTCACTGGAAACTCCAGTTAAAGGAAATTAATTTCATGGAAACCACTCTGTGGGAGATATTGTTCTATCTACACAGAAGTTTATTTTAATAGTGATATTTTGGGACTGGGAAATCAGTGTTTGCAAGACTATTTTAACTTGGGTTAAAGTTAGCCCTTAATCACAACAAAGTATCCGTGTTGAACAGGCACACGTAAGGCAAGAAAATACACATCAAATATTATATATATATATATATATATA
>CALSBV010012215.1:1229376-1248462 GCA_943590825.1 Bovichtus diacanthus | reverse complement strand
TTTGATTGTATTATATTGCATTTTATTTTCCAATTCCACAAAATAGTTTTGGTATGCATAGTGGCATTTAAAAGATAAAAACCACAAATTCTACGACACATTTTTTTATCGGTTGCTACTGATCATACCCATGCTGGGTTGTAGGTACTTTCAGCTAATTGTTTTGGTTTTATGACCACAACTTTACTCTTTTGGTTCACTCCTACAGCTCTTAATAACTTTGTTCCAGCCCAAATGGGAAGAGGTTGGTTTTTTTTCTTTAGTTTTAAAAAAAAAAAAAAATGTATTATTGTGAAAGCTTTGATAAACTTACTGTACACGACCTGCCCAACATCCAGACAAAGTGAAACATTTAGCAGCTAAAGAATCTGATATTTGTCCGAGGGTTACGGTTTGGACTTTGCTGAAAGCACGCCTCCAAATGAGGGCTAATGGTGTCCCATGTCTGCGGGATGTGTAAATAGGCAACTGTTTGTTAACACGTTCACCATTATAACTTTTATAAAGTTAGAATATGTTGTGTTTACAGCTTTTTCTAAATGAACTAACATTGCTTTAACTTTCTTCTACTATTTTCTAGGTCCCCGAGGAGGACATAGTGAGTGTGACCGACATGCTCCAGCATCAGAGGAAAGATCCAGCTGCTAGTTGATTTCTGAAGTCCCGTCTGAGCTGGATGATCCTGGCTCAATACGCCGCCCCTCACTCCAGCTCCAGTGGCCAAGGGGGGCAGGCCAGCAGGAAAAAGAGGCTAACCCTGTGCCTAGACTAGCACTGCATCGCCAGCAGTATTAACTACTACGAACTTGCCATGAACACCAGAAGCGCTTCTCTATCGTGTGCATACACAGTTTGTCTGTGGGGCCTCCTGTCTTACCTATCTGAGGCAGGATGCACTGAGTCCCAGGGGGCCCACAAGCTCACACATGCACATCAAAATGCACAATCACTCCTAAACACATACACAACAACACACACTCGCACATTCAAATTCACAAGCACAAAGTCAGATATATGACTCTTTCTCTCTAATGCAGATATCTCGTTGTGTATGGTCTGAAGTTGAATTGTTCATAATATTATTTAGCTGCAGACAGCAGAACTCCTTTACATACATTTCACCAGTGCTATAAACGCACAACTTAGTCTTCCAGTAATGTTGTTATCATAATGCCATGTGTCTAAACAACCTTTTTTTTAAATTATTTTTTTTTAATTATTATTATTATTATTATTCAGGCCATTCGCAAGAATTCACAATTTTCCTTTTTTTGAAACTGAAAGTGCGAAGCTGGAAATGCAAGGCATTCGTGAGAATGTTGATCTTAAAATAATTTTCATGCAAAAGAAAACTGAGAATTTCTATTTTTTTGACAACAGGGCTCACTCGTTTGGTTTGAGAAGAATGTGCAGGTAGTTGTTATATATTCAAACTACTACAGATGCTGTCAAGCAGCAGGGTAGGCTTGCTCAGTTTTTTTTTTGTTTTTTTTTTTTAAAAGAGGTTAGCATTTCTTAACCGTAGTATTACCCAAGGTCAATAACACTATGTCTTATTTTTTTTTTGTTATTTGCACATTAAACTTTTTATTCAGCTCATATCACTTAGACATTTTCTTTGGTACAACTTTTGTACAATTTTGAAGTAAACGTATTCTGTAAACATTTGTAATTTTTGTGCCGCTTCATTCAATAAAGAGTATTGACAATATGTACTCTGTGTTGACTTCTTGGCAGGAGAGAATTAAATTGTTGAGGCATAAACATTCATAGCACAACTGCTTGTTCCAACAAATATTAACTACCGCATGATCAACCGGTTTATGCAATAACATCTGTCATTCATCCCTCATGAGTCAACTTTCTCAAGCAAGTTAGGTTATTCGTGCATTTAACAGGAATTGAACATGTAAGATGAATGTTGTAGTAATAATAATAATAAAAATGACTTTCCAGGAACTTTCCTGTTATTTAAACATGAGTCTTTCCTAGCTTTGAAAGGAAGTCTCGGGTCCACCACCTCTAAGGTGTCATCGCCAGGTATAACTATGAGACGGGATTTTGCTGCTTTTCTTAAACTTCTAAAATAACCAACAATTTGAATATGTCGGTATAAACTATCAGGGGATACTGTAGGAGGATGTATATACGTATGTGTTCCCTGACATCTCAAGTCTAATCCACAACAAAGGAGTGGAAATTGTTAGGCTGGTAACCTCCATTACGTGATTACTGTTTAGTGACATAAATGACTTCAACGTTCATTTTCTTTATGTTTTACTTGCGTCCACCTTAAATGCAGCAATGTCTACTTATGACCCCTTGTCTAAATGTAGTAACCTGTGAGGGATTTTTCCTAAATCAGATTTTAAAAAATGTATATATTTCTGATAATGGATGAAACTATTCCACATTCAACAAGTAAATAGCAATGATTTTATTTCTTTTTTTAAAGTCTGAAAAATGATTTTGCGATCAGAGAATGCTTTTTGATTCATTCCCACCCTGTTCACCATCTCATCTCATTCTCAAACTTACACCAATGTCTGCATCCTGTGTGTTTATAACTATTTTTGAGTCTAAACCCTTTCTGCATGATATTATCTGAGGAACACATGACACATTTAACACACCTCTGCAAAAAAAAACAAAGGGCTGAGACAAACAGTACACTCAGTCATAACATAAGAAAGTGTCATGGAATTTATCATTCCTTGCAAAGTGTGAGTTTGTGTGTGTGTGAGTTTGTGTGTGGGTGTGTGGGTGTGTGGGTGGGGGTAGATGACCGAGCACTTTAAATACTGTATATAGGCCAGCAAAGTTGCACCTTGATATTTTTACATCGTTTGTTTATCAAGAACTGCTGAAGATTAAGCAAATCACTGACTACTGTCACTATGGATTATAAACTCAATGGACTTCCAAGGCACTTTGGTAAATTTTCTTTACAATAATTCATACTTTTTTTTTCTTTAAGGCGAGCTTTGTTATTTGATGTATCTAATAATGGAGTTCAGTATTTAGCTGCTTAGTTAAATGTCCTAAAAGTAGTACTTAACATAATGCTGACAAATTAAATGTTGTCTTTGTGAGGTGCGCACCTGTTTGTTTTAGTAGTCGTGTGAATGTGCAGGTCTTTATATTTGGATATCAGGGGGGACCGATCCTCCCCAATTTAATGTCTTTGTGTAATTCTTGCGGCATACTCTTTACAGGTTAACTAGGCCTGTCCTACCTTTGAAAGGAAACTACACTCTAAAACGTTGTCTTGGTCTAAGGAAATACTTCCAGTGATGTTATTAAAGGATTTCCATTTCCATCTCGTTAAATTCTTTAAGTAATGTCGCTCTTTCCTGTTTTGTCTTAAATCATAACTTGAAAGAAATAATGAGCTTACATCCAACTGCCGCTTTAAGCTGTCCCTCTTTTATCCGAGCCACAGGTTCACAACGTTGTTGGCGTGTGTCCCTTTGAAAGGAACTAATGTCTGCTTCCCTTCCCAAACATTCAAAGAGAAATCCATCCTGAAGGATCAGAAATCGTTCAACCTAGTATTCTGTGTCTGCGTTACATTTTGCGTCACCTGTATCCACATGATCTATCCTTAGTACTTGTCTTGATGCTCCTGGAAATCCAGTGGAGGCCAGTGTTTCCTGCTCCGAACTGCACCAGCAGTGACATAGACCACACTAAGGCTCTCACCCACATATTGATACATGAAGCAAAAGAGCTACTGGAGGAATATGTAAGTGCCACCCATTTTGTTCTGTCATGTTGTCATTTTTGCTGTACATAGTTCGTTGTTAGGGACATTTCAATGTATCTGCTGGTCTAAAACCATTTAGTTACTCAGTCGAAACTCCTGTGTGATCACGTCTTGGACAGCTGTGTGGGACATAATGTCTGTGTTACCTTGCAGACAAAGTGATCTAGTTTGAATTTCCTCCTCCTCATGCTGCCTGCTCTAGAGCGTAACGGTGACTTCAAAGGCTTTTCTTTTTTTTTGTAACGGCATCTCTGATGTGTTTGACCCATGTATTTACATGTACCGTACCTTCATTCACTCCCAAAAGTCCCTATGACTTGTGTTAATTTGTAAATCAAGGATCTTATTAACATACTAGTTCACATACTGAAATGCCTGCTATTTTGCTCTTGTTTGAATAAAAAAAAAAAAACTTGTATTTTACATTGATCACCTTCAGTCAGCCCTTTGTATGGTGAATTCATTTTCATTCACTTTCTTTTTTTCATAGAACAAATCTCATTCACTCGGGAACAATATGACTCCAGAAGATGATCCTGACTCCACAATATCTGGTGTCAACATTTCTGAGCAGCTGCAGGACATCTACATCAAGAATGTGCTTTTTTATTTTCACATTGAAAATGTAGAAAAATATCAGAAGGACCTTTGGAAGAATCCAAAAAATATTGCGAAGCCCCTGTCCCAACTCAAGGGAAACCTTTTCAACCATTTAGCTAAAATAAAGAATATTCTCAAAAGCATCGACTCTTTGCCGACAACGGCAGCCCCACCACAGTTGAACCACAGTCATGACTATGAAAGAAAAGTATATGGATGCCGTGTCATAGTCGCACTGAAGGTCTGGCTTAAACGTTTGCCACACGTACTTGAAAAGGCAAAACAGTTGTGTGACAAATCGACACAGGAAGGAATTCAATACTTTTAAAGGTGCACTCCGGAGAAGTCTGAGAAAATGATGATGTCACCTGGTATCGCCAGCTTCTCTGGCACATCCATGCTTCAGATTTTCTATTTTATTTAACAAAGCCCCAGTATGATCAGAGAGTAGAGTTACATAACTGGGAATTTAGAGATGCAGAAATTTTACTTTTCCTTCGTTGTTATTCATGGTTAAATTGTCACTGCTATAATGTCTGCATCAATTCAGTTGACTTTTGCCCGCAAAGCCTGGTGGAAAATTAGTGTTGTGTGCACCGTTATGGCTCAAGCAGCCGCCCCTGATAGCACAGCCACGCTACCCATTGGAAACAATGGCTTCGCTTTGCACAACGTTCATTTTGTTATTGCTATTTATGGATATTTATTTGTTTTAAACGTGAATTCATATAAATTAAGGGCTTATGGCCTGCAGACTGTGATGTAGCTTATAGGGGACATATTATGAAAAACGCACTTGTTGTATCTCGAGTGCCTGACCACCCACAAACTGTGAAATATGAAAAAACAGTCCGTTTTTTGTGGAAATGGGGTAATAAAAAAGCCATTCAGGTTTGGCTTCCATAGCAGAGAGGCACTAAAACGGAGCGTTTCAGTCAAAGGGTGAATACAGGTGTATTGAGACAGACAGTATAAGAAAAATAATGTGTTTTCTGAACATTAAACATGTAAACATGTTCTAGTAGAAACCCAAAATACAAGGTTGAACCTGACAATTAGCATGATATGTCCCCTTTAAAATTTAGGATATTTATTTATTTTTTTAATGGGTTGATGAAAACAATGATGATGTTTTTTAAATTTGTATTATTATTATTATTATTATTATTATCATTATTAGTACAACAATTTATTCATACAATGTAGCACAAGATGTATTACAAGCCTATGAAAAGCCTGCTCCTTTGTCTGCATTATACCCTTTATTGTAGTCCAATGTGTGAGTTCATCTGTTATTTATTCACTATCATTTATAAGTTAGGTACCATAACGCAAGTGTAAATTATGTTGTTTTACTTTTTGTTGTATTTATTTCCCTGTGATGTTGGTGTAAATCATCAGAGATGGCCTGTGCCGATAAGTCATTTGTGATGCAGGCAGTAACTAAGAAATCTGAAGTTAATAAACTTTGATTATTATTTTGTATTATTAGATGCCTGGTATCTATTGAGCTCAACCATATGCTTACCTGAGCTGGTGGTATGTTCCAGGTGAGGCTGAGAAGGTGAAGAAAGTATTTGGCAGCTTCCTGTGCTGCTGCAAGTTTTATTTGTTGTTCTTTTTCACTTTTCCTAACTCAAGTTATTTTTTTCAATTGAGCCGTTCTTATGTTTGAATGTGACGGTGTTCTCTTTGTTTTTTGATTGCTATTTCTGTTACAAAACGTCACTTTTCTGCACCAACGCCTGTTTTGCAGATCTGCTGCTACGACATCTCCTTTAACGTTTTTTAACAGTTGCCCTTTACATGGCATGGCAACACTATAAAACATTTCATATTTATATAAATTAAAAAGGGTGTAAATATATATGTTTGATAAAATACATGTGTTCCATATAAAGCAACTGCAGCCATAAACTCAGGCTCTGATGAAGTTATTTTGTGACTAATGAATAATTCGGATGCTTCATTCATGTTACTCTGACTAAACCTAATAAAGCAATTCAGATTCTGTACAATTCTGTGTTTGTTTCATTTGTATTTCCTTTGCTAACTAGAAGTAAAGGTTTTCGTAATGGCAACAAAAACTAACTTGAACTTAACTTGACATGAAAAGATATCGTTGAGCTTGGTTCGCCTCACATCTATGCACAGGAAGTATTGCTTCAGGGGGATCAGAGAAGGAATCAATGAATCATAGAGTGAATACGTCAGCACGAACAAGTATGTGATAAAAAAGATGAGGTGTATTTAAAAAAAATGTTGTTTGTCAGAGTTAGTTTTTAACCTGAAATTATGTAAAGATGACATGGTTGTTTATCTTTGGCTTAGGGTCCAGAGTCAAAATAATTGTGGTGAGTGTGGATCATGCGAGGTGAATAAAAGCCTCACAAAAGAGTTAAAACTTCCTTTGTCCTCTCCATAAACAAACCAAAGACCTTTCTCAAAAAACAAAGTTATGTAGGATAATTCACTTAGATTTGAACAAATGGATTTTTCTCATTCAGTTATTTGCAAGAATGTTTTTGGGTTTTTTTTGCACTGGAACCACACAGTTTGTTCACCAAAGGATAAGGCTGAGATAGAGGTAAGGGGAAGTTTATCTTCAGAACTCCTTTATCACGCCTCTTTCGAGAGGTTTGCGAACATAACAAAAACAAATAATAATTATTGTGTGGTTGTGATTGCATTGATATAGGAAATAGTCCTTTGCTACATTTGAAAACTTTTGCGAAGTCAGAATGGAATACAGAGCAAGTGCAGTGTGCCGTGCAGCTCACATTCTTCATTACACAGATACACATACATGTGTCTTGCAAAAAATCCTGGCACGGATTTAAAATGATGTGTTTGCTGCACTTGCATTTGCAGGTGTCCCGACCGTGGTGTGTGCCTGGATGCTGATTCTGACGCGCAGTGTGGATGCAGGACGCGCGCCAGAGAAACACGCTGCTGCTGTTTCATGCAGACCGAGACAGCTGACGGCCCTCACCAAAAGTGTGCTGGAAGAGAGCGCGACAGCTTTTGTGAGTAACATAATGCTGTCTCTGAAGATGGTGTGTTACAGGGCCCTGTCGCACACGCATTAAGTGTGTTGTTATTGAAAACTCTAATTATTTAGCGTTATTTAGATGGACAGCTATTCTTTTTTTGTTTTTATGTTATACAAATCATTTGGTAACCATTAACAAACACTTAATGTACTTTATGAAATGTTATAATGTGTGCAACAATCAACTGTAATAAATAGCGCACTAATGTAATCAGAATGTACATGGTATCGTCTCTTATCAGCTATGAAGCAGTCATTTCTAAAGTAATTATTTCACATTGCACAAACTCATGATGAAGTAAGATCAATTATAGCCTTACTAATAATTGGTAAACATTATTCATTATCCATGTAATTGTTGTTAACAGTAAAATAACTACAATCAACTATCAATTTGAATGTTTATTAATGATGGTTATTAAGTGTCACCTCATATTCAGTTATCATATTATTGAAATTATTTAACTGATCAAGTGCAACGTAAGCAGCACTTTTAAGCAAATCGAAGCCACTTTCTGTGTTATAGAAATGTAGGTGTTATGGAGATGCATTGTTGTAGATTAAACTATCTAAATGTAATCAGTAGAAATGCAACTGTGGTGATAGGAACATTTTGATATGTAAAGTAACTCGTAGCTATAGCTGTAAATATAAATGTAGTACATGTAAGCTAGTGAAGTAAAAGTGCGATATGGTGGGATTGTGGAATACAGTATAAATATATACAGTACTATCAGTAAAGACAATTTATAACATAGTTGGATGAGCTCACTTGTGGGTGTCAGATTATTTGAATAGTTGTTACTTACTTGTAAGACTAATAACATAGCTGCCAGTAAATGACTCCTAGCATTTATTACATTTGACTGTATTATATGAATATTAAATTACTAGTGCCTTTCACTTAAATTACTTGAGCTTCTGGGCAAATTCGTCCTCACGTTCATTAATATTATCTATCTTTATTATTTTTTTATGCAACATGAAAAGCACAATCCCACGGAAAATAGATAAGTCTCTCTGAAGTCTGCTTCAATAAAACGTCCTAGACGGGAAATTAAAAACAGGAAGTTACTTACAGGGCTGCGTCCTGATTGGTCAGCTGTCAATCTCTGCTTTCTGATTGGCTCTCAAACAACCACTGAGGAATGAGCCTTGTTTTGGCAAGAACGTGTGTCTTTAGTCAGTGTTGTTGCCTATGTAAATACTGTGATCTCCAAAATGTATCTTTGGTCTCAATGATATTGGGACATTGACGTGCATCTATAAGGATTAATGTTGGCTTTTTACAACCGTAACTTTTATTTGGGTGTGGTGTAGATCCATGCTGAGGTGTCTTGTTTCAGTCAAACATTTGTAATATATTGTTGTGATCTTCCAATGATTTTGGAATTGATCTTCTCTTCCAGGATAAAGCCAATGGCGAGCACCTCGGCACTTGGTTCCCTGGCTTCCCTCAGTTCCAGGTCGACCAGGACTCTCCTCCCAACGGCCCAAAGGTTCAGTGCAGCCTCCTCTTCATGGCTCAAGGCCTGGAGAGGGTCCTGGAGGACCAGAGGAACAACCTCAATCCCAAAGATGTTTCACTTCACGAGAAGCTCAGGAACACCATCTCCATGGTCAGCCTGCTTGCAGCGTGTGCGAAGAACATCCTCGGAGGGGAATGCTCCCCGAAGCCGGCCCCGCTCAATATTCCCAAGCATGCGTTTGAGAGGAAGCAGTGGAGCCACACCCTGTTGAAGACAGCCAGGGACTATCTGGACTGGCTGGAGCGTAACTTTAAGGTCCAAATTTCAAAGATCAAAGGTAAAAATAAGATGAAGAGTAACGTTCCTGGGGCAACGCTTGTCTTGGAGGGGAGCGGATACCTCTTGTAATCCCAGTTTGTAATGCAGACACGGTTACAGGTTATGGCAGCTTTTTTTTTTTTTTTTACGGTGAAGGATTTTCTCAAGATTTTGTAATGTTTATTTGTAATGTGTGCAGCAAGTTGTCATGCATGCGGGACATCTGAAACTTGTGTCTCACTTTTTATAATGTGTTAAAATTATGGGTGAATTTAGTGCAAAGTTCCACACGTGTACAGACAGCCTCAAGGAGAGAAAAATGGCTGATTAAAATCACAATTTTAGTAAAAATTAACGTCACTCCTTAAGAGTGGTATCAATCTTCTCATAAAACTCATCAAGCTGGCAACGTTTAGTATTTCCCAAAGTGTCGGACCTTTCCTCTCAAAGCTACATCAGAAAGGGCTTTGTTATAATAAACTTGATACTTTTTTAGCAGCTGACATCGTTCCCATGTGACCGTAATTAATCAACTTGCCAAAGAGGCAAATTAAAAGGGGCTCTAATACATTTCCTAATTACGACAGTTTGTTTTCTCAGCCTTCACAATGATTAATTGTTATGCTCTGGCCATCTATCCCTCGTGAGCAGGTTCGGTTGCC
The DNA here is from genome assembly GCA_943590825.1 of Bovichtus diacanthus. NCBI lineage: Eukaryota > Metazoa > Chordata > Actinopteri > Perciformes > Bovichtidae > Bovichtus > Bovichtus diacanthus. The sequence goes on along the minus strand of CALSBV010012215.1, from coordinate 1,238,595 downwards.
TGAGGTGGAAACAGAAGCTGATAAGAATCACCTACAGAGAGCCACCAGTTTGGACTCCAATCACTAGAATTGAAATGTGGGACAGATGGGACAGTGCAGATAAATCTGACAAATTCCCCATCAAAGCAATGCTAGAGAACAACAATACTGTAACAAGGATTAATGTGGGCCTCGTCCTCCTCAAATTAAATGATCAATTAATATTCAATTAGAAGTTAAAATGTTTAGTGGCTTCAAATGGGTCTACATGATCTTTTTTTAATTTTTTTTTTACCAAACACAGCTTTTTGAATGCGTTGACTGTATTTTTCTTTTTGTTTTGTTCCATTAATAAAATGCTTTTTTTTTTTTTTTTTTTTGGCAAATAAAATTTATTGTAGATACAGTACAATTTCATTTTCTGTAGCACATAAAAGTAATACTTCGCCCACAACTTCCATTTGAATTCTTGAAGAACACTTTGTATTGCCTCCGCGGCGAACGAAGAATAAAAATAAATAAATTTCTTTGGTCTTTTGGTAGTTTCAATTTACCATACCCTTGTTTTTGGATAAACTACATACATACTCCAATGTTGAACTGCTCTTTACATCTGTAACACAACAGATCATAAAAATGTCACTAATAAAGAAATTCAGAATGCCACCATTTATTAAAAAAAAAGCAGAACCTATAACCCATTTAATGTCACAGTCACTTTTATTAAATAGCGGTTTCATATGCATGCACTACACACAGACGTAATGACACGTTCTTTGCTTTTGTTAAGATTCAACAAAACACAAAACAGCTGTTACCTTCTTTTAAAAATGAAGCCTATTTTAATGACATGAACCGGTTTGAAGCGAAATCCTGATGGATGAGCTGCCTGCTATGTGGACCTGATGATCATCACGGATGAATGTACGAAGCGTTCTATGCACTTATGAAGTGTAAATAATCAAATCACATACAGCATTTGTCCATTTTGTGAGGTCGGGCTTGGAGCTCTCCATCTCTTTGCCAATATAACGCAAACTTGTCCAAGAGAGCAGTTCATTTGCAGAAAGTCACTTCACCAAGCACCTTTAAGTGTCCGAATAGGGACCCTCTTATTGGCCCGCTGCTCTTCCTGTACTTCCTAAACTTGAAAAAGGAAGTCAAATACTCATACAGGAAGGAGCTCTGGAGGACTCTCTCCGTAGCAGTACTTTGCTTGAGGGTTTCGGTAAGTGTTCTCATGTTGAACACTCTGCACGAGAGGGAAAAAGAATAAAAAGGGTTAATAAAATCAATTAAAACATTTTCTTTCTTTTTTTTATTTTAAATAACGTTCATTTTTTCGAAATGAATCATGTTTCCAAAAGGCGAAAGAAATTGAACACTAGTTCTGTATTTTGAAAGATAAGATTGTGCTCCGTCAAGAGTTGAATGTTTTCATTGCTCTTGGTCTCTGAACATACTTGTGAGGAGGTCCTACACTTGGCCAGGCACAGCTCAAAATGATCCTCCACGGCAGTGAAGAGATTCTGGAAACCTTCAGCTGCACGATTCAGGAAGCGCTCAAGGAGAGGTTGCTGAGGAAGAGCACACAGATACGAGGGTGAAGTACAGATTTTTTATCTGTTGAACCTCATCTTTCTTCCCCTTCATGGTCACTGCTGTGAAAAATGCTAAATCAATATCAACTTTGAGAGGTACTGTATCTCAGTTTGTGCATTTCAGAGTCAAGCAGTCTTACAAGACTTTTTTTTATTTTTTAGGATGACTAATAACACAAGCCACTGAGCATGCTTTTGATGTGACAGATTACCTTATCAGGCTGGAGGCAGCAAGACACGCAATACTCATAGATGCTACAGCAGCCGTTGGCCAGACAGCTTTTACAAATGTACTGTCTGGAGCTGGGAGCATTGACGTTACAGCAGCCGTTGACCAGCAAGTCGTTTCTCTCGCAGACGTAACCTGTAAAACATTAACACAGATAAGCGTGTGCCTTGATTAGAAGCAACAAAACAGTCCCACGGAGCCGTCATGTCATCATCACTGTATGGTGGCGAGCAGTGGCTGCATTAATCACCAAGTTCGTCTGTGAGCAGTGTCTTGCCCTGGATGGAGTTTCTGCACTGAGTGATCTGTCGGCTGCTGTTGCCCAGGTTGAAACGGACTTTCCAGGGGATGCGATGGTCTGGATCTCTAACCTCTAAGAGCGTGCGGTCCCGTATGGTCCGCTCCTCCTGCAAAATTCACACATGAATTGAAATGCCATCAAAGAACAACTCAACAATGATCAGACAAAATAATGAGATATAAAGTGAGAAAATGCAGTAGGGCTGGTAATTGACAGAATAGCTTTCTTGATAATAGTGATGCAGACACTAAAGCTCTAGTTTGATGTCTTATTTTGCTAAATTAAATATGTTTCCCTCTCTAAAACCCATTTTTCATTGAACAAAAGAAGACAAAGTTCTCACATGGTAACATTGTCTTAACAAAGCAGCTGTACAAGGACTTTGCCTGAAAACGTTTTCTAAAAGTGGAACCTTTCTGACTCAAATCAGATAGAGCTGAGGCGATTACATAAGTAAATGGAGAAAAAAATAGAGATAACATAATCTATTAATCTTTGGATCAAACACGCAAACAATTCTGTTGTTTTTTTAGTCTGTGATAGTAAACTGAATATCTTTGGGTTTTAGATTATTGATCAGACAAAACAAGTAACCTAAATATGTCATTTTCAGATGTAGGAAATTGTGGTGGCGGTAGAGCTGATCGTCCTCTCCTGTCCACATGTTGAAATGTCCTCGTGTCCTCAAGACACTGAAAATCATGTATTAAGCCAATGAGGGCAATAATGCAAGTTAATGAGCAGGACTGCTTTAGGGCAATATTGGGATTCGAGGATTTTTGCACCAATGTGCAGGAGCACCTTGATCGGTCAGATGACTTCTTGTATGAGCCAAAAACAGACATCCCCATCTGGTTATTTCATCAATCAAATGTTTCTCAATAGAATTTCAAATCAATGTACTCCTTTTAAAAAAAATATATACATATATACAATCAGATATACCAAATGATCTTATCCAGACTGCCCATCCCTGGTGCAGAAGATACCACCAATTTGCTTTATTGCGAGTTTCTGTACCTGTTTGAGCGTGCTGGTGAGAAAGTATATGAGAGACAGTCCGAAGACTACTCCCAGCACCCATCGCTTCCTCAGTAACCGCCGTAGCACCATCATGGCATGGCTTTCTTGGAGAGATGCCGGCGACAGTGACAGTCCAAAACATCAAACCTCCAGGGGTATCGATTCCCGGACTGACGCTATTTCCCAGGACTATGTAACGAGGTGTGCCTACGAGATCAAACTAATGTAGTGTAAAAGATGAACACTCAGTCAGCTGGCTCTGTAAACGGACGTCAGCTTTATCAGACAGCGCATCTGATAAATACGAAAGTACCTACAGGTGAAGTCGTTTTATTTGCAGAGTTACGACGCATTAGCTAACCCATGTTGCAGGCTTAACTTGCTAACAATTACGCTGAACGGGCAATGTCTGTAAACATGAATGATGCTGTGACACAGCTGAGCACCGTTAACTGGTGGGCACGCAGGCTAGTTAACGGTGTTTCATCGGAAAAGCCTGCTTTGTTAGCCTGCTAGCTAGCTCTCGTTAGCGTTAGCTTTCTGTTTTAGATAAGCTAGGCACTGAAGATTAAAATAAATACAAACACTACTACACTGTGGCTCAGCCTAGTGACGCAGTTTCGCCTCCTTTGGAGAAAAACGATTCTGTAATGTCCAACATTATGTCTAACAGACAGCAACTGTGATGTTTATCCAGCCAAATCTGACATACACCATCTGCAAAACAAATTTCCAACGCGGATGTGGTGTGGTGGGAAGGAGGACGCTGATTGGGTAAAAAAGCGACGTCGTTGACGCCATACAGGAAGCTTTTGGAGCTTGGCCGTCGGCGCATCTTTTGCAGCAGCAGGAGCAGCATCAACCTAGCTAACCTGACACTAAATATGCCAAGAGCTGAGCTGCAATTCAAGGTACTAATTCAGGTAACGTCGTCTATACTGTTATGTAGCGTACTGTGTACGAATGAAACACACACAAAGCAGAATAGCTGAAGACGTAAGCTGTTAGCCGGCCTCTCGCTGTCTGTCAGACACTGTTGATGTTCATTTGCATTTGCAGGGCTGGGACATGTGGTGATGAGCGGTATGCCATGCAGAGGAGACACAGCAGCAACACGGATGGCATGCCCTCTGAAAGGTGAGAAGAATAGCTCTCAGAAGCAGCACAGGCTCTTTGTGTGTGCGTTATCTTCACACTTATATAGTCAAATGTATCCACTGTCCACATGCATGCAGCGTTTTTTTCTTTTTCTTTTAATGCTTTATGGCAAGGCCTCTTATTTCCAGTTAGGACCTCATAATTCTACTGCTTACAATAATATTTTAGACATTAGTGTGCTTCCAATATTGTGGCAACCCTTTGGAGGAGGCCTAGTCTTACTTGTGGTGTCAGCACTTCTAAAATGATTTGTGATTTGGTGGCAAAGCAATCCTGATGCAAACCTAAGGGGAAAAGTCAAAAACCTTATCTATCTATCAATCAATCAATCAATCAATCAATCAATCAATCAATCAATCAATCAATCAATTCATTACATAGCAGTGGGTTGTGTTGTGTTCTTTTATTTAGAAATAGAGACGCTTAGAAATCAATTTCAGAAAACTTCTCTTCATATTAACTGTATTTATTCGATGATGATATGGTAGCATTGCAAAAGTGCTCAGCTGAGGACCCATTTCACTGTCCGCAGACCACATTTAAGTAGTTCCTCTGTCTCACAGATCCTTAGAACGGCCACGATCTCTTGTTTACAAGATATTTTATACCCACCGCCTTTCAGGTATAGTCTTCTCTCATTGGTTGGCTGGGGCCAGGTCCTATTGGCCCCTTGTTGGCACTTAGGCGTGTCCACGCCTCTCAGCACTTCTCTGCTCCAATCAGATCTTCAGGCACCCTGTTAGGAGGTGTACTCTTCCACTTTACAGTTTACAAATATTGCATATTATTTCACAGTAGATTGGCCACTAGTAGTTACTTAATTCAATAACATCTTACATATCACATATTACATCTTAATAAGGACACAATAAGGCACATTGTAACAGTTTACATATTGATTATTCTCACAATTGTATCTTTTAAAAAGGTGTTTTTGTGATCCCATAGATGTCTTCTGTCTCCCTGTAGTAATCAAATGTTTGCCTCGGGCAAAATCAATGTTTAATTGCAATATTTTCACAGACTGTGCAAGCCACGGCACCACCCTGCAATTTAAAGTACAGTGTGTTGTTCCAGCAAAGAAGAAGAAGAAGAGCAGAGTGTCATCGTCTGTGGAAATACTGGATCATATACTGTATACATGTATCACTCCGGGCAGAGAGTAGTAGTACCTGTGAGATCACAGAAATATCTCTTGAAGATGAGGTTTGTATTTAGTTTGTATTAGTTTAGTTCTCTTAACATGAAACACAAAGCCAGAACCATATAGAAATGGTTTTCCCATTATGGTGTGGAAGTACTTGACTTTCCTGCATAGAAGTCTACCCTAAACTCCATCCAACACCTTTTGTGTTGAACTGAAGCCAAGCCTTATCACACAGCATCAGTGCTGGACCTTACTTGTGCTCTTGTGACGAAATAGGAGCAAATCACTGCAGCCAGGTTCCACACTCCTCCCAGAAGAGGAGGCTGTTATAGCAGCTAAATCATTCCCATGGTTTTGAAATGAGCTGTCCAACAATCATTTATGGGATTAATGTTTTGGGGGTCCACATTCTTTTGGCCTCTGCCGTGTGTTGACGCAGTGTAGCTCAGTGCTCTCATTTACAACTGTGTAGAAGTAGGATCTAGCTGTCGCTAAAGAAACTAGCCTGCCCTACCAATACAGAGACATAATCTTGTAAAATGTACAGATCCCTTTACATGTCAACAAAATATTACATATTACATAGGATACGTACTTTTTTTTTTTTTCTCCCCACCCCACTCAGGAGCCGAAGCCAAACTCTGGGATCAGAGAGCAGCCTGGATGAGGGTGGTGTGTTTGACTGCCTGAAACCCGACTCACCCACTTCACCCCAGCAGATCTTCTCCGGCCTGGTCGGTGTCCCCTCTGGCTCTGTCTCCTCTGCCCAATTCCAGGCAGCCGGCTTAGTCCTGGGCTCTCCCCCTGAAGTCTTTATCCAGATGACTGCGTCATCCAGAGAAGAAGGAGGTCCCCACCGCACGGAGGGGGGACCTTTTCTCCCTCGGCCTCCCCCGCACCACCACCACCATCACCACCACCACCCCTACCACCACCAGCCCCTGCAGCACAGGACCTCCTCTCTGCTCCAGCAGGCCACCACGGCAGCCGGCTCGGAGAGGCACAGCTCCAGGGAGGAGTCACAGGAAGACCCGTCCACCCCGGCCCCGGCCCTGTCTGAGCTGAAGGCAGTAGTGACATGGCTGCAGAGAGGCTTCCCCTTCATCCTCATCCTGCTGGCTAAAGTCTGCTTCCAGCATAAGCTAGGTACACCAGCTTGTGGAGTAATAGTGTAGCGATCAGTGTCTAATAGTACATTACAACACAGAATCATTAGCAGCACAAGGTCTGATGATGCTGCTCCTCTCTCCTGCAGGTATTGCTGTGTGTGTGGGCTTGGCCAGCACATTCGCCTATGCCAATTCTACGTTTAGGCACCAAGTGTCCTTACGGGTAAAAAACAAACTACAGTATATTTGCAGCTGCATTGACTCAGGTTTTAAAGGCAATGACAGCATCTGACATTTTCCATCGATAACTTAAACAAATGCTGACACTGATACACGCTTAGTCTTAAGTCAACGTCAAGCTAAGCGTTCTCACATGCATATATTAAAGGACAAGGCTTGTGTTATTTCATATTTTTCTTATTGTCAAAACATCCCATGAAAAGACCAAAACCAGAAAAGCTTTAGTCCAACTTCCCTACCCTGCCTGTGGTTCTCAACCTGACTGCCATTTTTTTTCTTTCTTACTGAAGGTGTTAATGTTTTTTTTGTGGGTCACAAATATAGTTTTCTTTTTTTAGTAAAGGCCAAGTATCATCCTAAAACTGCTGGGCACTGTAGTTATTATCAAACGTTACTCAAACAGGAGTAAATAGTGCTTTTGTTGGGGACTATTTTCAGCCGCGGAATAATACACATCTGGTGCACTATTGAGTATTGAAAGCACTTGGATGGTGTATTGTGGGCACTCAAAAATAATTGGTAATGAAAATGCAACAACAAACTGATGTGAGTATTAGTGAGAACGTCCCAGAGCATCAGAGATCAGTGTATGTACACACAAGTTCACAGTCAAACACACTAATAACGCACCATTTAATTAATTTGTGACATTATTGCAAAGAAATGGTGTTGAATTACTATTTTAAATGTATTGTATTGTTACTAAAATAGCTGTGTCTCATTTACGTTACCAGGCAGAACGTTCTATATTTGTTGCTCTATGGATCATCATGTTCCTGGCAGGGAATATAATATATATATACTACACGTTCAGTCATGAGGAGCTGCACAACAGGTATTGTACAAGCAGGTTTTTTTTTGTTTTGTTTTACCGTAGCTGTGTGTTCCTTTGCCTGCCATCTTGTGTTTTTTGATTTCATTTATTTACATTTAGGTTTTTCCATTCATTTTGTGTCGTGTAAGCATTTTTATTTTGACTTCCATTTCCTTTTAGGTAGCGTTCCTGTTCTTGTCTGGTCTTGTCTTGTGAGTATTTTGTGATTATTTTTTTTTAGATGTCATTATTTTGTTTCCGCAGCATTTTAAACATTTGCTTTTCTGTTGCTTATCATTCTACCATCCAGAGTGAAAACACCAAACATCCTTATAACAACTCGTGTGAGATGAAATGTTGTTTTCTTTTGCTTCCAGCCTCATATTTGCCAAGCCCAACCTCAACAGCTTTGAGTTCTTCGATCTGATCTGGGCAGTGGGCATCACGGACTTTGTCCTGAAGTACTTCACCATCGGCCTGAAATGCTTTGTCCTCTTTTTGCCCAAGATTCTCCTGGCCTTCAAATCAAGGGTAAGAAATCCACATGCATCCCTCTGACGCTTGGTCCATCTACAGAAAATCTTACTTTTATTAATTCATTTTTGACCTCTTTTTCATGGCACACACAGTTTACACTACATCCATAAATGACAACTGCAACTTATAACTTTAAATTCAATGAACTCAACATGCAGTTATAATGGCATTTTAATATGTATTTTCCCCTTAAATATGTGAAGTGCTGAAATGATTGATGAATTTGTTTAGCTTTTTTAGTCATTGATTTATCATTTTAAATCATCAAGCAAAAAATGCAAAAAGAAAAAAAAGCTGATTCCAGCTCCTCTAATTTGACTCCTATGCTGACTATGACTGTAAACTGAATTTCTTTGAGGTTTGGACTGTTGTAGTACTAAAGATAACAATCAAACTATTTAAATAATAATAGTTGTATTAATTTATAATAAAAGTAATTCTTAATTGCGTCCCTAATAATTAGCATTTGACGTTTGCCCAAACTGCAATAAATGCTTGCAGCTTTTTGTCCAAGCAGTTTATGTCTAACTTTTGTACATTTGTTCACCTGACAGCAAAACTAAGATTAAGACTTACTTTTAAAACTTTACTAACCTAAATTAGGTTACGTCTTGTGACTGTAGCCCTTCAACTTCTTGTAGCTGCTTCACAGTAAAAGCTGTAAAAGAGCATGCAGGGCTGAATGTACCTTGGGGGAAAAAAAAGTGTTGACGAGGAAAATCTTGTGACACTTTAAAGGCTCTAATTTGAGTTTTAAGTTTCAGGTGAACTGCCGCATTCATGCTTATCCATAACATGGTTTAGATAATGATTAAGTTACAGGAACTTCATGGACAAAGTTGTGAAACTTGGTAGATAATAAAAAAACTGCTCAACTATGATGAAATACTCCGCTGAATGAAGAAAGCGCTAAAGGGTCACAGTGTGAAACTGTTTTGTATTCATAAGGTTTTAAATGGTACTCCTTAGGTGAGCTTGTGCAACGTGGGTGTCTGTGTGCGTGGTTAGTCTGGCCTGAGGCAACAGAATATGACCACACACACACACACACACACACACACACACACACACACACACACAC
>CALSBV010012215.1:1216535-1229366 GCA_943590825.1 Bovichtus diacanthus | reverse complement strand
ACACACACACACACACACACACACACACACACACACACACACACACAGATAGACTTTGATTTCCATACATGCGCGGCTCATATTCCTGGTGTGTGTTTGTGTGTTGGAGGGAGGGATGGAGGGGGGGGGTTACAAAGTATTAGGATTACATTTTCCACTGATAAACAGACCTACAGGCCTAGAAGAACCACGGCAACCAGCAACTGAGCTCATCTGCCCTCGAGGGGGTTGCACGGGTGAGGTCATCCCTCCCTGGAGCTGGACCATTACCTGTACCCTCCACACACACACACACACACACACACACACACACACACACACAGATATACCATACACATACAGATAACAAACGGTCCGGTTTGTTCTGAACTCCGTAAAGTCACACAATCATTACTGTCCTTCACTACTGCATCCCACCGCGGGTATACTAATGATCCCACATAATCAGCGCAGTCTGCACAAGTGACAGCAGGCTCGCATACAGAAGTAACCGCTTCGTTTTAAAGGCCGAGTGGCCTCATATCTACTGCGTGTGTAGGAATCTAATTGTTTGTAGCCTTCGTGTGTAAGTATTTTCATTGTTGTGCAGAGCTCCGTTGGTGCTGCTCTTCATGTCTATGCTGTTGGCCTCAAGCGATATTTAATTTTAAAGACTTTCTGCAGCTGCTCAACAGGAGTCACAGGTCAATAAGTGCCACGAGTATTTATCATTTTTTATAACTGATTAACTATGGGCATATATGCATTTTTGCTCGATAATTCCTGATCATTAAAGTGAGATCAAATTATTTTAACATGATCAAATTTTTAATTGTTTCTTTAGAATAAATAGAGGAAGAACTTGGTGCAGGATGGCTAAAAGGGAAAATGCAGGTACCAACTAAAACGGTGCACTGCAGTTTTTGACAACTAGTAGTGCCGCGGTGCAGTACGTTCACGAGTGGATCCCCGTGTTTGTTTTCAGCATGCACAGCCACGAGCGGGCGACGCGATTCACATCCTGCTGTTGCTGTGCGTCAACGAAGGCAGCGAAGAAGAAGACTGCTAGCAGGCAAACACGGATGCACACAATGAAATACTCAAACCGGCATTACAAATGTTTTATGAAGAAGGGAATGCTCTTAACTTGCTTGTCAGGCCTCAAGAACACATGTAATGCGTTTGATGAGAAACCATTAACGTAAACTTAAACTTTACAGGACACCTCGAGAAGGAAGTCCATAGAAACGCATACAGTATGGTTATGATAGTACTGGCTACCCATGGTTAACCACATTTTAAACCCAACCCGCTTACCCCCAAAGTAAATAGATAAAAAATTTAATAACAACAGCCTTGCAGATTTAGAATTTAATGAAACCAAATAAGCAGGAAACTGCTCAAACAAGGCCTGCAGTGGAGCTTACTCAAACTCCTTGGCTTGCGTCCAAACTTTAGATTTGACAGTTTTTCACGTGGGCGTGATGGGCACTGTGGGATACGAGGCTGAGGGGACAATAAGGAAGATGAATTAGCCACGAGCGGAGGCCTTCCTCCCCGACCAACCTGGCTGCTCGTGGCTCTTTACCCACAGTCATCAATCTTTGTCAGCGATCGTCCAGGAAGTCATTATGCGAGCTGGGATGCCACGGGGGCCGTCGGGGAATCAAGTTTGCCTTCATTTTGGTTCGCCTCTGTTTTTAACCGTCCCCAATTCACTTAAAGCACTTTGTAGCCGTCAGAAGTTCATTTTCTTTTCTGTGATTATTTAGGGAAGGGGTCCTTTTTTTTTTTTTTTAAAGGCAGCTAGCGGGCCCCCGTAGGGCTGGGTTTAATGTGGGCACTGGGTAGCAGGTGGAAAGAGCCGCTGCCAGTTTCCCTTGCAGTGTGGGGAAATTGCCTGTACTGCTGTGAAACTGCGCAGCTCTGGACAGCAGCCATGTTTGGGCTGGAGGCATGCTGTTTTTAAGCTTTTAATACCGCACTGCTCTTGACTAGATAGAAGAGTGCCCCGAAGCTGTTGAGTTCTTTCTGCTTTTTGGACAGTTTAGTGAGTGGATCAGAGAAAGACACACACATTGTCTCAATTTAGTATTTTTTATTCTTTTTTTTCATTTAGTTAAAACTTGTTATAAGACTGAAAAAGGTCGCTTTTGTTTTGTTGTGTTTCGTATTCAAAAGCTATTCCTAATAGCAAAATATCAAGTGGGCACAGTCACAAGGTTGGATCTCGAGAGGCGTCCTCTACTGTCGCACTTTCTAATTTCGTGTGTTCTATCTTCCAGGGTAAGTTCTACTTGCTGATCGAGGAGCTGAGCCAGCTGTTTCGGGCCCTGGTGCCCATCCAGCTGTGGTACAAGTACATCATGGGAGAAGACCCGTCCAGCAGTTACTTCCTGGGAGCCACACTCATCATCATCTACAGCCTCTGCAAGGTAATCACTGCCTGCTAGTGAAACATTTAAAAAAAATGTTTTTGTATTTTGTTTTTAGATTTTGGATGTCACTTTTGAACAAAAATACTGCAAATATAGACTCCAAGAAATTCAAATCCTGCATCAGAATGAATTAAAATATGAAAGCTTTGGGTAGAATAACCAACATGTTGTTGTTGTTACTCTTGGAAGCTTACTAGTGGCTGCTCAAGTTTGTTGTGGTGCAAGACGAGAGGTCATGCTGTCAAATTCATCACCCCCCCCCACACGATCTACGACAAAGTCTTACTTCATTCCATCCCTAATTTATAAAAGATTTAGTGGTCAGTCCACCACTTTGGTCCAGACAAAATGAATAGCGATGACTAAGGGGAGTTACAGGAACACTTTTGATTCCTCTGTTGGGGACCCTCAAAGTTATTGGGTATCCAGCCATTACTTTTCCGGACAAGTATTGGTCAGAGGCGAATTCTGACACGACAGAGAGGCCAGATGAAAAGTTAGGTGAAAAAAAACATTAGGAATCATCGTTATTGCTATTCCGCTCCTGGATTGAAAAGACATTTGGGCTTGGGTTTTTAAATAGTAAGTCATCAAATAGTAGCGATAGTTTCATAATAAGAATGGATGTCAAAATGAAACCCTCGGAAAGAGAAGAGTGAAGGAGACAGAAACCCCAAAGTTAGAGATTACAGCGAGGTCAGTTACTGAGCAGTTGCATAAAGGAACTAAAAACATCTTTTTAAATTTTTAAACTTCTGTAAAATGCTTTTAGTGCCATGCGTCATTTTCGAGATCGCATGGGAAGCTGAAGTAGTGAAACTAAGTAACTGTCTGATGAAAGAAACGCTAAATGATGCAATGATGAGTTATTCACACTGTGCGTGTCTGTGTGTGTATGCGTGCTAACTTGTTGCTGTTTAGGAGGTTACATAAACATTTGCATGACAATCATTGGCCCATAGCAACATGAGTTGGCTGGTCCGTCTGTCGGTCGGCTTGAAGCGAGTGGCTTGAACCACTTTTGGTCCAGACCGAAATGTCTTTGCAACTATTGGGTGGATTGCCATAAATAAAATCTGTGCATCTGTCCATGAGGTTGATTCCATACTGACTTTGGTGATCCCATGACTTTTAATCGAGCAGCACCCTGAGGTTGACATTTGGGGTTACTGGACTTCATGCTCCCTTCAGGATGAACTGTAATCACTATGGTGATCCCTTTAACATTTTATCCAGCCCCATCATCCGGCCTGAAGTGTCCAAAACTAACACTCGAAACATGTCGTAGAGAGTAAAAGAATTGTTTATTGTCTTATTGTTTTGCAGTCCTTCGACATCTGTGGACGTGTGTCTGCCATACGCAAGGCCTTGGTCATGCTCTGCAGCTCCCAGGTCAGAGTCAGACTAATTTTACACTTTTTTTCACATATCAGTAAACACGCATGCATATCTACTCAACTATGTGTTTTTGCATTGAGAGTTCAGAATGTTTAATCCTTTATTTTTAATTTTTTTTGTGTCACATTCAGAATTATGGCGTGAGGGCAGGCAGTCAGCAGTGCAGCGAGGCGGGCGATGTCTGTGCTATTTGTCAGGCGGATTTCAGAGAGCCCATAGTCCTTCTCTGTCAGGTAAGGACTCTGTGAACTAGTGAGAGGCTGCGGAACCTCTGACCTCAGCCAGCATCACTGATGGGTGTGGTCACAAATGTGCTGTGTTTAGTTGCTCTTTAAGTATAAATGAGAAATAAATACTGTACACTGTTATCATTTGATAATATAAGTGGTCCTTGAAGGGAGGTCAAAGGTCAGTATGAGCTACCGCGCTCGTACACACAAGACCCTCCTGCAGGGTGCATCTTTAATCGCCTGTGACATTCGTACTCAGTAATGCCATGTAAACAGTTCGAGGCTGTAATGGAACATTTAAACCATAGATTTTGGAGAGATATGTTGGCTGTGCACTTTCTTCTTCTGTCGAGAAAATGAACCCTGTGCGTGCGCATTATGTTCCCCTGCAGCACGTGTTCTGCGAGGAGTGCCTGTGTTTGTGGTTCGACCGGGAGCGAACGTGTCCGCTGTGTCGCTCCACCGTCATTGAGACCCTGCGATGCTGGAAGGACGGCACCACTTCGGCTCACTTCCAGATCTACTGAGCGCTGACAACATATCACACGCACCCAGAAAAGATGTGATTGTGCTGCAATGCGATTTAGACAATTGTGTGTCATTTTTCGCTGTTTGTCTTAGTGTGGTAACTCTTTAAATCAAGGTAAGCAGTAACTGCAGTAACGCACACTAGGGAACTTTACTTTTAGAGGCATTTTAAAGAGACTAGAAGAGAAAATATGTTGATCACAGTATTTTCTGTGCGAAGAGGTTGAGCGTCTTGTGAAGCTGCTGCTAGGAGCCACATGCACCAACCAAACTATCAACATGGTGTCACTTAAATGAAAGCTTGGAATTCTGTCAGTTTTACAGTTGGACTGTTGTCCTACAGTTAGGGAAACAGTCACATTGTTGTGTACATGTGGACTTAGCCACTGTTGTAAACTGTGAACATCGTCGTTTTCCCACTAAACACATGATAAAAGAATGTTACTTTGCTTTAGTATGGTGATGATGTAAATAGTCACACTATATTTGTTGTACATTTGGCTCTTTTTTTTTTTGTATACTTTTATGATCCGTTTACTGTCTATTACTCTTGTTTTTAATTCCACAATTTGGTATTTAGTTTTGCAATATTTATTTGAAAATAGGATGTTCATCCTTTTGAACAAAAAGAAAAGTCTCAGAATGATTGTAAGTAGAAAATCGGTTCAAACATTTGTCCTGTCTATAGGTAAAAACAGGTTCTTGGTTAGCAAACGATAAGGTTATTTAGATATAGAGTAGTGAACGTAAGGTGGTGTGTGACTGTTACCCAGACTTTACATAGTGTAATTGTTTATGGTATCACAATCATAACATTTTGTAGATTTGTATTGAGCGTGGTGCAGATATTGAGGATTTGACTTCCCGTACATTTACATCGACAGTGAGAGCTCGTGTCTGATAATCTACAATGTTGCAAACTTCTTTTCATTGTTATACTCTATGAATATTGTTAATATGAATTGTTTCCTTTATAATAATCCATCCCGGGTTGCATAAAGGAAAGAGTGACTTTAATGCAGAATGCACTGCAGGTTTTCAGTTTTAAATTAAAGCACTTTAGCTTTGTCAAGCGTTTTACTTGTCTAATTGTAAGGACACCTGCATAGAATTTATTCCAGAAAGGTATTTATTATTTAACTACTAAAAATCCATATGAAATATTTAATTAGTATAAATAGCACACACTTTAAAAAAAGACAGTTTCAGTAATTCTGCTCACATTACACTTGATGTATCAGAGAAAGCTTATTTCCAGAAATCACCGACAACATTAACAGCATAGCTTCCTATGCACAGGTCCTGTATCTTGTTTATGACGAAAAGCCACTAAACACTGCCAACAGATAATGCTAAAGCACAGGAGAATGTGTAAACGTCATCTAAACACTGTAGAAAACATCTGTAAAAACATTCATCCTCTCAGTATTTACATACAAAGTATAGCTTAATAATAATAATACAAAAAAAAAGTACTGTGCATTATGAAGCTTATCAAATGCAATGCATTTCAGGATTTCTGCACTAATAATAGCTTTACATACATTTAAAGGAGTGATCAGTCTAACCCCTTTGTCATTATGCACTCACATCGTGGGTAGTGAACATTCAAAGGAGTCTTATTAGTAAGATTTTCCCTGCTCTCTACCAGGGGAGGATTACATCACCGTTTTGTAACTGTGATGACAGAATCGGAGAGTCACAGGGGCAGGACGTGCAACGGGCTGACTGCAGGGCTGCTGGGGGTTCTGTGTGTCAGCTCGTTATGAAACTCGCGGTGCATCCGCATCGGGCCTGAGGAAGTCTTCATGACACATTGAGTTTAGTCAGACTCAAAGTCCCGACCCTGAAACACGCATTTAAAATCCGCTTCCTTCTCCTCCGTCGCTCTTTTACTCGCTGCACACCTTCCATCCTGGACCGCATCCTCCGACTCTCCTGCATCCCTTGCTTTTAGTGCAAATGATAAAGAGCCCGTTCCTAGTGCATGGTCCTAAAGGCACCATCTATATGAGATATAATAAATGCACTTATTAAGCATAATACATCCATAAAAAAGAAATTGTATTTTTTTTAAATGAAGACACTCATTCATAACGACGTAAACAAATGCATTAGTTTCTTATTCCTCTCGTGATTTCCATGTATTAATGTGCATTTCATTGCATTGTTTTTCCATCCTTTAAACCAGGAAGATGCTATAGCTTTTCCCAACAGAAACCTGGCCAAATGGTCAAAAGTAGATTTCAATTTAGGATATGTGAGCATACTAAAGACAAAACAAATTAATGGCAGATAAAAACTTCAACTTTGCCAATTCAAGACATTTACTATTCATAATCAAACATTCCTTAAATGCCAATGAAAGCCATTCAAAACGTAGTTTGCCCCGCGTTTTATGTGCATAAGTAGGCTATCCCCAGTGTGTGAGAATACTCGAGGCTTAACAATTACTGAATGCTTGATAACTGTAAAATTAAACCAATTAAAAGCACCTACCTTTTTATGTCTAAACAGGTGGTTAAAGAGCGCAATGTATAGGGCACTTGTGGTTCACCTTATGTTAAATTGAGTTTAATTTTTATGACTTTTTATCGTTGTTTTCCCCCTGATAAGTGTTGTCTTTAAAGAGGATACAAATCACTTTTTTTCCACACCTACACGTTGTTTCATGTTATCCAATAATCTGAAAGACCAAGAAATTTAACGAGTAGAAGTTTTCTCAAACTACAGACGAAGAGAAAGCGTCTAAAGTAGCTATTTGAACGGCTCAAATATTAGCCTGCAATTTACTTTAACACGTTATTAAATTAACCTCGTTCAGCAGGTGTTCACACTTCATTTGAACACACACTTCATTTTGCGTGTGTGTCCACATAGCCTACATTAACGTTCTCCAGTAAATATAACATGTTTTTGTTCATACCTTTAGCTATTTTTCCTCTTAACGGTTGCAGGTTAGCTTCCTCAAACCAAACATATGCAGGTGACGTGACACTGTTTACGCACCTGTTGCTGGTGTTGCCGCCTCGCGCCCTACAGCTGTCGCCTCGCGACGACCAGCACGAGCACGGTCAAGTGTATTGCAGTGCACAGGAAGCTCTTTAAGTGGTCTCTCCCGGTCATCCCCGCCGTCTCCCTGCCCCCGCAGCTGAAGCCGCTGTCCGTCTCCCCGGGCGTCCAGCTTTTCTCAAGCGTGTCTCCGATCCTCCGAAGGCGAGACGCGAGCAGCTGAGCCACCGAGCACGGCGAGAGTCGGCGGGCAGAGCAGGTGGAGTCACCAGGCAGGAGCAAAGGCTGGTCTATCGGCAGCCAGCACATCTTTCTCTGACGGAACAACAAGCCTCTCTATAAATCTTCAGGATATATGACCCTCCTTCTCTTCTCTCATCAAACCTTGACTGTGTTTGCGTCCCCCCTTTTCTCTCCCTTTCTCTCCCTCTCTACTGTATTATTCATTACAGTGTCACATGGTGTGGGGTTTACATCATCTTTTCCCAAAAGAGAGATGCAATGGTTAACTCTTGAATCTCTCCTGTCTGGTTTGATCTGAGGAGTCTTTTGTTGTAGGTTGCTCTGGGGCATTGTGTTCTCTTCTGTTATTGTTTTCCTAATAAAGATGCATTTTTGTATTTTTTTTTCGAAAGATAATCATCAACATGAAATGCATGTATTTCATATTCAGAACAATTGCCAGTTGTGGCCAGAAAAACACATATCACCATTGATAATTGTCGCGCCTATAATAAAACTGCGGAATTAAAACCTCGCGGAACGTATGCACAGCAGCGCGTTGTGCCTCGTCGGACTGTTTATAGAGAAGGACGTGTGCTTGTTTTGCGCGTCGGTGCCGAAATATCACTGAACTGAGCTGTGTAACTAACACATTCCTACGACACCGTTTTAAAACACTGTACAGTTATATTTGATCAACTATGATTGAGAAATATGGCCGAGGACGAACTTGCTGCGTTCAGGGAGTGTTGGAAGGAAGAACTAACGAGTAATAAAGAAGAGCAGCAACTTGTTTGTGCTCCTTCCCCTTCCTTGGATGTTCCTGGTCAGTCAGGTGAGGGAGAATTGAAAAATAAGTATTTTGAAGACATAAAAAATCTCAACAAGGCCTGTAGTCCCTCAAAACCAGAAGAGGTTGGTTGCACTGAAGATGAAGGATGCGTTAGTGGTGGTGGAAAAGCTGCAGCAGAGTCAGAGGCGCAGCCTGAGTATGTGTCCATTGCACGTAGTTTGCTGGATGGGAGGACCAGTCCCCTACTGGACAGGATTCAGGAGGAGAGAACCAGGAGAAAGAGGCAGTATCAAAACATGACCAACGTCCGCAGCGCATCCCTGCAGCAGCAGCAGCATCATCATCATCAGCAGCAGCAGCAGCCTAAGAGAAAAGTCAAGAAAGACGAGGAGCTGTTGGATCAACTCATTCAGGATCTGGTATGAGGACAGGAATGATGTCGATGGTGGTCGACCACAATCCGCTCAGGACCTATATAAAGTGTGTTGTATTTCTTTCATTTGCAGAATGAAGTCAATGACATTCCCTTCTTTGATATTGAGCTGCCGTACGAGTTAGCCCTGAAGATATTCCAATATCTCAACTGTACTGAGCTGGGCCGATGTGCACAGGTAAGCTGCTGTGGTCAAACTATTCCTGGCAAGAGTTTTGCATTATATAACAAAAGAAAAAAACTCAATAGCTATATATTTGCCTTGTTTTGGGTTGGACAAAAACAACAAACGGCTGAAAAACAGCTGCTTTAGACGAGACCCCATAGAGGTATCAAGATAAAGAAAATGGAGGGGGAAGAAAACACATATATTCTCAATATGTTCTGCTGAAATGTTGGACAGTTTTACCTTACCAGACCTCTAACAATTATTCATATAAAGTCTGAGAAGGAAAAATCACCCTTTTAATAAAACCGCTTACATCTCATAGACAGACATTTGAGGAAAGGTTACTCATTCTACTATGAGGGGCGTCACAAGCCGGAAAAAGGTTGGGAATCACAACTTAAGGCTAGCGATTTCAAACTGCTCAAGTTAGTTATTTGTTGTATTTAGGTATGGTTTAAGTGTGACGAGGGTGAGGATAACAATCTGGGAGGGACTAAACCAGCAGCTTTTAGGCCTGGAGCTGATTTTTTGTTTGGCAAAGTTAAATTCATAAAAAGAAACACTTGCACTCTTATTGAATTCTTTGTCTTTGTTCTTTTTCTGTAATTTCCTGTTAAGTGATCACACCATGTACAGCTTGCTGATCTCAGGTTTTATGAGTTATAGTTACCTTTCACTTCCCCCAACACGCAGAATTGCTTAGGGCAGCATTATTACTTTACATGACTTTAATTGGTATAGAGTAATAAATTACATTTTGTGTGTCCGACCTACAGCACGTGGTGCACAGAGCCCACTTGGCAGTCAGCCAGGCTCATTAAGCACAAATAAATGAATTGATGCACGCTCGTAATGTATGCTGACTCAATCGCCACGGTTACACTGTCCAATCTCCTCCCAGGTGAGCAGGGCATGGAGAGTCCTTGCTGAGGACGGTGTTCTGTGGTTCAAGATGTGCACGGGGAAGGGCTACCATCAGGATGCCAGCGTGTCTGACTCCCCCTGCTGGAAGAGCACGCTGCGAGACTGCAGGAACTCGGCCAAAACTGTGCGCTCCAACTGGAAGGTAGGCTCAAGCTGTTCCACTGCGGTGAATCAGAATCACCCAAATTCAACAGCTGAACTGGAGAGTGTCTTGTGAAATGTATGCACAATTTACCGTATGTCACCAGAAGGCTGTATATATATATATATATATATATATACTGTATGTCTCCAGTTGTAACAGTCATTTATATTTTGACAATCTCTTCTTCTCTATAATTTAGTTAGAAAATTAAATGAGTGTTTTGCTTGCAACAGGATAATGTTTTTTGTACTATGCATGGACCACTGTTTATAGCCAGGTAATATTTTCTGTCTAGAATCGAGTGGGATCCATCAGCCAGCTGCAGTTCGAGCTGGGGAAGGTGCTGTGTGACGTCAGCTCCTGTGACAACTTTGTCTTTGCTGGGTGAGTTTCAGGAGTTCCAACATGCTTCTGACATCTCATGTACATCAACATCAGCTGTAACTTTGACTTCTGCTCGTACGCCTTGGATTCATACCAATACTCTTTATCTTGTCACATAAATGTCAGTATAAATCTTCTGATTTGCGACGGGGTATTTGATAAAAAAATACGTCACATTTTCGACATAAGGCGTTCTTCATCACTGACTGATGCAGTTGTGACTGACAACCACATGTATGCATTAGATGGATTGTTCTTGGCAATGATGCAAAACTGTCCCAATATTAGGCCCACACGATGTTTGATTGCCTTTTGGTCTACTTACAGAAACATGTATGTTCCTTTTCAAAACTCACTGTAAGCTGACTTCTATTTTTGGCTAGAGAGCACATAGTTTAGAGCGTTGCCTAATGACAAGCAGTGTAATGATAAAATGAGATCATGGCTTGTTGCGTTACAGCGTTCAATGTCGGATACACTCGCAATATATTAAACATAGATTGAAAGAAACACACAGACTGTACTAAACTCCTCTTGTATTTATTCCTCTCGAGGCGACAAATGTGCAAAAACAATTTTTTTCAGTTTTTGCAAAATTCAAGTAGTCTCCAATACAATAATCTCTTAAAATCATAATATGTAATTTTTTGCCGTTAAGGGGTCTCTCAATCAAAACAATAACAACTTACGAAGTAGAGTGGATCATGGGAGTTGTTGTCTTTAATGCCGTCAGCTTCTCCCAGCTAGGATTCTGGCTGACAACTACAACACTGACACATGTGCTATTACAGGAGACCGGATGAAACAGACCGTTGACACTGAATAAAAATGCGTTTTTTTCCACGTTTGAAAATTGCTGGAAACATTTGGTATAGTGTAAGACGTACACAACTCGACAAAATAACAACGTAGGTCGAGTCGTTTTTAGACATTTTAATGCGAAAATGTTACATATTATACTTTTAAATGATAGAAGCAATGGATGTTTTTACCATCAGATCTTCATTATCATAAAGGAAAAAACGAAGGAAAAAAAGAGCGCCGGGTAAGGAAAGAGCAACATTTGTGAACGTGGTTGGAGTAACATTTTACAGGTTACAAACTCCAATTTAAACGTCTTCACGTTAACGGATCTCAGATTTCTGGAATAGAACATGGACAGTTTTCAGGCAGCAGTTGAGACATGCGGCGATTCACAGTGTTAATAACTGACACTTGCCCCCCCCTCCCTCCAGCATTAGCAAAAATGATTATCTCGTGAGAGTCATTATTGATCACATTTAGTTAAAATTGCGATTCAGTTTTCAGCTCATCATCACACATTTCTGCATGTTTTTATGCAAAAGATGAGTATTATGTTGGTGAGGAAGGAGAGTGTAAACATGCCCTGAAAATAACCAGGCTGAGACAGTGATAGATTGTGAGGGCCCACAGGAGCATGATGGACTGCCCACAAGGAGATGTGCAGCGTCTCCAGGGAGTGATGCGATTAGATTCCCCTCGGTCCTGCTGTGTCTCATCGGAGAAGACGGTCTGTTTGTATCTTTTCTTGTTTCGCAGACGTAGGACACAGTGCACCGAAAACGTTCTTGACATGAGTTAAAGCACTTTGCAAAAATGTGAACCTACTCTTAAATCCTTTGTTTGTTTTGTTTTTTTTGCCATTGCTATTAACAAATTCACAACATCAATACTTTTCCCATCATTGGTACTTAAAGGGTCATTCATCTAAGTGAAAGTACTTGAATTTGTTCAAACAAATCAATGGCAGTTAAGAGTAATCAAGAATGATTCAATTGCATCCCCAGAATCTCATTAGAAAAAGCGGTGGAATGCGATTTGGCACTTAAAAGGCAACAGGAGACACTGCCTCGTTACCTCAGCAACTCTCGGAGTCACACAGTGACACAAAGGCCAAATCTGGTGCGGCTTTGCATGCGGATTGCAGTAATCTGTGCAAAAAGTTTCCTCCTTCATGCGAAAAGTTTTGACAAATTACTTGGATCCGATGCAGCACCATCATCTTGTTAATAGTCGGTGTTGAGGCGATGTACCAATTAAGTGAAAGTGTGTATTCCTATTGTTTACTTCCTGCCAAACCCTGCAATGCCAGTCACACACACACACACACACACACACACACACACACACACACACACACACACACACACACACA
>CALSBV010012215.1:1131368-1216525 GCA_943590825.1 Bovichtus diacanthus | reverse complement strand
ACACACACACACACACACACACACACACACACACACACACACACACATATCTCATACACCCTCTGCCACTCTAGCTGTCACTGTGTCACACACTCTGGCTGCGAGGCGGATACTTGCTCAGACATGATGGTATCTGTGGAGGTGGTAACGCTGGCAGTTTGTCGTCTCCCACAGTGAGAACTCATTGACTTTGGGCGAAGGGAAAGAAGGGAGTCAGAACAGAAGCCTATTAAGTGCGAGGGGGCGACTTTGTTGTTACTTGAGGATGGGAGCGCATTGGCAAGGGCGTAGGTTTTGTCCAACATTGGGAGGGGAGAAATGTAAAGCGATGGGTCTGGGAGTCATTTTTTCAGGGTCAAGAAATAACATTTTCTGCATTGTGGTGAATTCTTATTCACCAATTTATGGTGGAAATGTCTTTTATTTATGTAAAGGAAACAAAAGAATTCAGGCACCAGGTGACAAATTTAAAATATGAAAATATAAGGCTCTCAGGCAGTCTGCATGGCTTTCAAATATTTATTCTCATTTTGTAGATCAACTTTTCTCAGTTAATGTTATTATGATCTTATGATTTAGCCTTCCCTTCTGTTTTGTGTATTTTGTTTGGGGAAGTAACCTCTTTATATGTACATATGGCATCTATTCACATCAGTAAATCATGCTGATTCATTTGTAGACCCCACAGGTTAAAGTTGTCTCTGAGCGTGGGGGACACAGAGACAGTGACGCACAATCTCGTAATATTATAATATTTCTGCTTCTTCTCTGATAATTCTATCTTTCTAACAGTGGCACTAATACTCCGTCATAGTTGACAGACTGGAAATTTGCCATTTCCTTTACCCTATTCTATACTAGAGCGGCTTTTCAGATCTAAATTATTGCTCGGGACAATTAAGTCATTTCTGGACATTGGTTGGAAAGAAAACACAAGATGAGGTTGTACAAGAACAGTAAAATATCACATTCCAGTCTGTTGAAGAAATGTTGCTGGATTTAATGATCCATAAATCATAACAACAAGTTGTGGGACAAAAAATGCAATCGTAGTAATAATCACTGAGGAGATTGGTAACCTCTGTTGACCTCCACACTGCTGACTGTGAGCCTCTGCGTGGATTAATAAGAACAATGTCGATTTGCCTTCAGGCACAGAAAAGGCCTTCTCTGTGGCACAGTCAGGTTGACCGTACTGCTCGTACAAACTAAATAGAGCAACAGATTTGAGTTTCCTGTAGAGGAAAAGGGAAACGCCATTGGAAGAATCACTTTAATATGTATTTTTATTTTCGAGAGAGAGAGAGAGAGAGAGAGAGAGAGAGAGAGAGAGAAAAAAAACTTTGGTTCAAAATGCTCAGCATTGTTCCGCCCAAACACCACCCCTGTAATACTGGAAAGATCATGTAACAAAGACTTTAGAACATTACAAAATAACAACAAGTCAGAGTGAGTAAAGGAGGAAGGTGTGAGAGGGGAAATGATTCAGTGGTGAGAGGGTGACGTCAGGTATTCTTGAGGAGACAAACTTGTCAGCCTGTGATGGAAAAATGGGCGATAATTCTGCTGTTACATTCATCAGCCTTTTTGTACACAGCTAATTTGAATTTGTTAGCGCGACTTGATGTGCTTGTTTGTATCTCAGGTACACGTCGGGTGACGTGAGGCTGTGGGACACGCTGCACTGGGACTCGACAGCCTCTTACCTGAAGATTAACAGCCTGTCGGCCAACTCGGACCCCCGGCCTTATGTTAGTCACGTCCAGGTCAACAGCACGGTGGCTGCTGCTGCTTATGAAGATGGTGAGTGTTGCAGTGTGATGCCGCAGTAAACCATGAGCACTTCTTGGTGACGGTGAGACATCAAATGCAGAAATATATTCAGTATTTCCTCAGAAAATTCTTAGATTTGAAAGTATTAGTGCCCAAAATGAGCTTTAGCCTTTTATAGTGTTACACAGAGGTTTCCAAACTTTTCCATGCTGAGGACCTCTAAACAGCGTATAGCCGGGGCCCCCTCTTTTGCAAGATGTCTTTAAAAACCAATCGATAATACTATGGAAAAAGAAAAAAAAGAGAAAATCTAAATATATTTCCTTATGTTAAGCAATGCCATAAGAAATACATTTGTATTTTAAATAAATCATCCCATCAGGTGCAGAGCAGCTTCGTCACAGGTCAACACTGACAGTTTACGGCATGATGAATGATATTGTGACTGGAGGCTGCATTTAGAAAGATGGGGATGGCAAAAACAGTAAGATTTTAGATATATTATATTATTATATTATAATACACATAATGATAATAATTCAATTTTATCTTTAATTATATATTTAGTATTTTCCCTCATCTTCCCTCCAGGCCCCCCTGGTGGCCCCCACATACTACACTTTGTCCCCTTGCTTAGCGTTCTCATTTCCTGTGTAAAGTATAAATCCGTGCAGTTATTAAGGTACTACAGGACTGTGTTTCACTGTCTTGGTTATAGGCTGTGTGGACCTGTGGAGCACAGAGACGGGTGGAGAGCCCATCCACCACTATCAGAGCCCAGAGAGGATCCAGGCTTTGGCCCTGAGCCCCGACAGTCCCATCCTGGGTTCCGCTGCTGGGCCTCACGTTCGGCTGGACCGCGCCGACGATCGCGGCTACTGGAGGACGCTCTGCCGGGCTCAGCTACCCAAGACTGTATGTCAGGCAGTTTAATATTCTCATACGTATGTGTGAAATGCTCTGTACTGATGTGTTATTCTTTTTTTTTTTTCATTAATAGGCTGTGCCTCACACATTGTTTTTCTTGACTTTCATCTAAAAATGTCTTATTTTTAAAAGAAAAAAAATGCATCTAACAACCTTGACTTGTAGTACACTTTCTGGCAAGAAATTGTACTAGTGCTGAAATGATTAGTCGATTAGTCATTTATTTGATCAGTTTTGAGAGCTGATTATTTGTCATAAGTCATTTATTAAGTTTTTTTAGAATATGATTGTGAATTGAATATCCTTGGGTGTCTGACTGATATTCGCACAAAATAAAAATTGTGATAGGCACTTTTTTATTCTTCGAGGAATGAAAATAATCCCTATTTCCTAAAGAAAAAATAATAATTTGACACTTCCTTAAGTAAGTTTTGGAACAAAGTCTCAGCTTAAGCCACACCACAAATGCTTAAAAGAGTGAAATGCAACGTATTTCTGCTCGATGAGTGAAGTGTGCCTCCGCCTCGTCTGTGTGGCAGGTGGAGAGCCTGGTTTTAGTGCCAGACAGGGGGCAGCAGTGCCCACTGGCGGCTCTGGCAGCAGGAGAGACCGTGTACCTGGTGGACCCTCGGGACGAGGAGCCACGGACGCCACGGACGCTCCACTCAGTCTACGGTCATCCTGTTACCTGCCTGGACGTCTCTGATTCCCATGTTGCACTTGGAGTGAAGCGCACGGGCTGGGCCATGCACGATGGAGGAAACAAGGTGTGTTCAGTGTCTCTGCACAGTATTAAATGATTAATATACTGTATATCTAATAAATATTAACATTATTAAATGTCTCATTGACCCCAATCGGAGTTTAAACAATTGCAACGGCATTAATAGATAGTGCTACAACATTTAAATAAAAATGATAAATGATTAAGATCAGCCACCAACCAGTAAGAATAAATATGTCGTGAAGATGTGTTCACTATTTGGGTTACTAATACAATTGATCAATTGTTCTTTAATGTTATTTCTACGCATTGACTATAATATGAAATATCAATAAAACATGTCACTCAGTCAGTTACTCGATGGTAGAAAAGGGTCTCTTGGGAACCCCTGATCTCGTCCATTGTGAGCAGCGCTATAGTATGTATATGTAATGATGAAGCGTGTGTATGTTAATGGCATTGATGGAGCTGTATCAAGGCTCTTTTGTGCTTTCTGGAATAGAAAAGTCTCAGGGAGATAAACAAACCTGAACAAA
This sequence comes from Bovichtus diacanthus, assembly GCA_943590825.1. Classification (NCBI taxonomy): domain Eukaryota; kingdom Metazoa; phylum Chordata; class Actinopteri; order Perciformes; family Bovichtidae; genus Bovichtus; species Bovichtus diacanthus. The sequence continues at coordinate 1,212,565 of CALSBV010012215.1, read as the reverse complement.
ACAGTGCACGTTGACGAAGTAGATGGCAGAACCTCAGAACTCTGCGGCTAGATTTTTAGATGCATTGTAAAAAAAGAAAAAAAAAAGAATACTACCCAGACCTTACTAATTGGCATGAAAGGTTTCCAAAAGAGTTAACATGGTCACTTTTGCTTTTAACAGGTGCATAGTGAAAACCTGGAAAATTGCCCAAGGCAAACAATTTGATTTGCTCAAATGGAATGATGCCCGCTATATTTTAGGAATACAATTTATGCAGAGGAGAGCAGAGAGGACCGACGTTTTGGCAATACGCCATTATTCCTTTCATCATTTGCTTATAGCTAAATCTTTTCTGCTCTCTCTTACATGAGTTAAACTATTTTGGAGAAGAGATGCCACCTGCCTTTTGAAATATGGTGCACACTTTTTATTTAGTGACTTTATGTCTGGTCCAGACCTTTTTAGCTGATTTGAAATGTTAGATGCATTGCAAACAAAGATGGTTCTCCTGTGTGTAAATGTAAGCTGGGTCTCTTGACAGTGTGAGCTCTATCACTCTGTGTCCCCTTAGAAATAAATGCTATGTACCTGTAGGGGATTTGTTTATAGTAGACATAGCTAGCTTAAATAGCGACACGCCCTCATTGGGCTCTTGTCCTAATTACTACAGCCTTTAAGGGTACTTTGATAAACTTTTGTTCCCCGAGCCGCATCTGTTTGCTTCTAAAAATATTGTGTTACTAAGGACCCCGTGCACCTAATTGACTCTTGAGCCTTCACTTAGAGGACACAAAGAGCCACGAGACGAACAACTCTGTTGGGATCAGGAGGTAGCTTTGCAGCGGTCATCATGCTTTAAGTCTCAATTCATCAAGATATTTTTTTCTGTCAATGTTAATGGATAAAACAAAGGATCAAGAAATTATTTTATAAGAAAAAAAAAAAGGGAAAAAAAGCAGATGTTTGCTGCCGTAGCGACTGGCCAAGTGCAAGCTTTAAAACAGCAAGTGCCACCGCTCGGGTGGCACTTGCTGTGTGTGTGCAGCAATCTGTTTTGTTATTGACAGGTTTTTGGCAAAGCTTCTCCACTGACATCACCCGCTATTAGAAAAGCACAGCTGACACACGGATTCAGTGGCAGCACTAAAGCACCACATAGTGGACCAAGGAGAGAGTAGCAGTAAGTGATATAACAGCCTCACCTCATCATAAAACAAACAATGCCGCATCCATGTGCTGTTGAATATATGTGTTGATAACCATGTAACTAGGAAGAAACTAGTAGTTAAGATGTTTTTGAGGTTCAGGCACTTAGTGAGATGAGAAAAATATTGTTTTTCAGGTGAAAAGTATCCAGTTTGTGAAGTTTTCTCTTAAAGGACTGTAGATCCAATACACCATATCTGATCTAGAGTATTTCCCTGAAACTATGTTATTGTACCTCCTATATTGAGTTCACTATTTTTTATTTGGAGTTGAAATGATTGGTGGATTCATTGATTTTTCAATCCTCAAAAAAAAAAACAATGATTCTAGGTTCTGCATTGTGGGAATTGGCTTTTTTGTTCTCCATAGCACTTTAAACTGAAATATCTTTGGGTTTTGGGCAGTTGGTTGGACAGAGCAAGAATTATTAGACATATGTCTACAAAATGTAAATGATTAGTCAATTATTGTACAGAATTATCTGCCGATCAGTCAATAATGAAAATACTTGTTAGTTGCCACACTAATTAAAGTTTTATCCCATTTATTGAAGTATGATCCCGCCATTGTATTGTATTGTATTATTTGTGTTTGGCTATGCTAAATGAATGTCTTGAGTTGAGTTTATGAACACAGCTCATCTCAGATTCCCAATCCAACTGAAATCATCATTTTTATCTTCAGCTTCAAAATTTCCGAATTTTAGGATAAAAAGCAGCAGTTCCTTTCCTCGCATACTTTGCATTTTGGATTTAATCAATTTTATTTGCAGAACAAAAGCACAACACTTAATTGTTTCCATAGTGATCTTAGCCCAACTCCCATCTAAGATATGCCAATTCATGATTAGCATACCTCTCTTACTAATTAAAAATATTTCACAAATGTAATTAACCTGTCTTTCACTCTCGTAACGCTTCTAACAGCTAATTTATACTGTGAATAAGACGCAGCAGACATCACAACCGTTAGTGATGCCAGGCATTTCTTATGTTGCCTTTTGTAAGAAAACATATGCTTCATTAAAATCTGCCAATATGGCACCCAAGAAAGTCATCTCGCACCTTTTTTTTTGTCTCACAGAAGAGTGAAACATTTTCATTTACAGCACTCTGACTTAGATGAACTCAACTTCATTGTCATACGTTTGTTTACTTGGTTCAGAATCAGTGGTGATCACCAAGTTTGTTGAAGTTTCTGAAGTCTGACATCTTAAAGTACAAAGGCGATGAGCAGAATCTTTATCATATTTTGCCATTGTTTTGGCTTTGTCTTCTAGCCATCATGTCTGTGTGTGTCTGTGTCTGGAGCCAGTCTCCAGATCCTCATTACTACTCACCACCTTCTTGCCAGTGGACCGGGGGCACCCAGGCATTCACCCAGCTCGTGGCTGGGCTTTCAACACAAGCTGGCAAACTATTCATCCAGTGCATCTACCACAGAGCACAAGTGCTGTCAGAAAACCTCATCCCCTCATTGCCTCAAGTTCAGAGGGCTGCTTGGATGCATGGAAGGCTGAATGAATAGTTTGATGTACATTATGTGTTTAGATGGGGTTTAAAGATGCATGGATAGAATAAATGTAGGATGGATAAAAGTATATTCAAGGATCCCGATCACAACGTCAGTTCATCGGGATCATTTACTTACTAAAACCACCAACAGGTTGCTTCCCGGCTAAAGAAATAAGTAAAAAGTGTCTTTAAACAAGCCCAAACAGCACAGCTTGAAATGTAATTAATCAAACTCACATGGAAGTGAATATTCAATATAGAATATGTTACAAGCATAGACTGTAATAAGAAGTGGACCTATTCACCGTGATGTCACCCACTGATTTGTGGACTCAAGTTTGGCGTATGGGCCACCGCGGTTTTGGCTGTCGCCATCTTGGTTTGTTGGAACCAGAAGTGACTCGAGAGGGTGGAGCTTAGTACAAGCCAACGCTTAATAAGGCCTTTTGAAGCGACCACAAATGTTACAATGAACTTCCAGGAACTGAATACAAAGTGTGAAAGCTGTGGTAGCGACCTGTCAATCACAAGGCAGCCCCGTCCTAAAGCATACCCTGCTTTATCGTCTGTTTTATTCTAATTGGGAACATCATTTACAAATTGAACATGATGCTGCATTGAAGAATTCGGAAAATCTTTTACTGAGGTAACAAAGTGAGAAGTAGGGTCATTTTATAATAGACTTCTGAACAATCCCCCTGCTGGATTTTAGAAAGAATGCAGGTTTAAGGCACTTTCTCATTGGCTTCACTTTTCAGACCTGAAAGGTTGACACTTGGTTACACGGTCACCACAGCAGAGGTTGAGTGACTATGATAACATTAAAGCCTACAGTTGGAGTTTGTGTAGCATTTAATAACCTCGGTGGAGGGGAGGTTATTAAATGCTACACAAACTCTTTTTTTTTATGTTGCAGTAAGCAGCGTGAAGCAGCGTTCCTGAACTAGCTTGCAGGCTTTGTTTCATTTCAGTCAGCCACTTCATATAACACAGTATTATTTGAATATAAAATATGTATGAGTTCTAACCTTGTATCTCCCCACAGACATGCACAAAGATCAGCACTGCACTCTCGTACTTATTATACCACCTAAAACACATGGATGGTGCTGTTTCAGGATGTTAAAATTCCAGCTCTCGGCGGATGACACTGGAGTTTGTTGTCTCTTTATTTTTTCCATCTTGCCTTTTGTTTAATTAGTTTGGGAAACAGCCAAAAGCTTCTAACCACAAACCACTAATGAGCAAAGCAGCACAACTAAACTACTCTTTGTGATTTGGTTTTTAGTTTTTCTTCTTCCTTCCCTACTAGCTTCTTTTTTGTCCGGGGAGAAATCAAATTCGACTGTACACAGGCTTCGCTACGTCTGTGGAAATACACGAAACAATGCAACTGTTGTATACTTTAAGCAAGTTTGAGACTCTGCTCTGCCCGCTCTGTTGGGATGACTTGGAAATACACATCAAACCACAAACCTGCCATTATCATGCATCTGGGCCAATGTGCTAATCTCTGTTTGTCCACATGGTGTCTAAACCAAATGTACCTCTGAGGCCATATTTGTTTCAGATGTGGGTGTTTGCATATGACTGGGATGGGGACTCATAGGCCATGGAGAGCCAACAGTCTGTGGATATCTTTCAAAACTTTCACTTGTTACTTTCTCTCTCTACTGGAGCATTGATGGAAACAGCTGGTGGTGTGAAAACCTTCAGACCGTTGGCCCTGCGTTGCCCGTGGTTTCTCATTCATAGTTAGGGGTGGGGGAATCGATACAGCATAGTGTCGCGATATTTTGTATCGATACACGGACGCCAAGTATCTATCTTTTATTATATTATTATAATATTGCAAATACAAATTCAACGTATTAGTAAGAATTGCTTTTACAGGCCACTAGATGGAGCTGATTACTTTTCTGATGAGGTCGAATCGACCGGAAGTTGGGTCAGAACAAAGAGGGAGACATCGGAGAAAGAAATCAGAAATGCGCCGAAAACGTTATCTTATTAGATCAAATAGATGTTGACAAACTGCATAATTTGCAGTTGAAACAAGTTAATAAATCGCAGCATATGCTATCGCAACAGTCACTACAATAATATCGTATTGTGACTTAAGTATCATGGTAATTATCCCCACATTCCCAACCCTATTCCTGGTGTATGATATTCTACTGAGGAGCTCAAAACCAAACCAACTTCTGGCCAAGTGTGTTAAACAATACAGGCAACAGCGGCATAAAAGGTTTTCTCAAAAGTGCAGCAATAATTGCGACTTTTTTCATCTTTTTAAAAGCAAAGAGAGTAATTACATTAACCTTCCAGTACAAGCCACCATCAGAGTTTCCTTTGTCTGTAAGCCTCACCGGGGCTCCAGGAAGTGCATTAACCTAACAACTCCTCTATAGTCATGCTCATGATTATTCCTCCTCAAAGCATACTGCTGCAGTCTCTCAACAGCCCCTTTTTATAATCACAAAGAGGCTCCTTCGCCTCCCTCAGCGCCATTCTTCATTTTAGTGGGCGAGGTGGGCAGATATTTAATAAGAAATTTCTTCCCGAAAATTGTAATGATTCGTCGAGAACAGCAGGCTGAGCCTCATTTCTGCCTCTCCCTCCCTCTTTCTCAGCGCCCCCCTCTCTTCCACTGTCCAAATCCTATCAAGCTGTCATTTCAAAGTCCGGTGTGATTTGGGCATTGCCCCGGGGTGGTGCACAATTAAAGCTCTGCTTGGCCCAAATAAGGGACACACAGAAACTGCTGGCACCTCCTCAAGGCTTACATCATGCCTCTCTTTTTTTTCTCCTCCGTCCTTCAAACTTCTTTATCTTTGTCGCTGTCTCTCCATCTCACTCTCTTTCTGTCTACCTTCTCTCTCTCTCTCTACCTTCTCTCTCTCTCTCTCTCTCTCTCTCTCTCTCTCTCTCTCTCCCTCTCTCTCCCCCTCCCTTCTCGATTTAATTTCTTAATCGTTTTAATTATTCAAAGACAATTTTGCCTGGCGGTTATCCTGTTTGTTCTGTCTCATTTGGATGAGAAAACACCAGCCGCTAATTGACCAATTAGGCCAGCTCCAGATGACATCATTGTAGTCTGTCTGAAGAAAGTTTGTTGCAGTCATTGAGCCAGAGGTAATGGTGTGCATCTCTATCCGTAATTGAAGAATGCCCCGAGGTTGATTTACATTTTTTATCCCCAGATTTAACACTTAACTACTGATTTGCTTTTAATTAGCTGGCAAAGCATCACTTCAGATAGCTGTGTGTGTCTTTTGTACCATATATGATCTCCAATCTTGTCAGTTATATCTCAGTGTGTAATGGTAAATTGTGCAATGTAATTAATTAGCAGGTAGGAAAGGAAACCAAATCAACATTTTAAGTTCGCTAACAGTAGATCAGAATCTGTTTGATTTTGAACATAGGTAACAATCTACACCACTGCTGTGGTTTAATATATATTCGGGCTTTGATACAACATGTAATTACACACGCTTGTATGGGAAAGTAAAAAAAAAAAAAAAAAAAAAGCACTTGAGTTGAGAGAATAAAATATGACTTTTTATTTATTTTTACAATGTACACAAATCTCTGTACTTCTCTCAGATCTCAGATCCTGAGTAAAGTAAAAAAGAAATAGGATTATTATACATTTTTGCTGGGTTAATCTGTACGCTGTAAAATTGTATTGTGTCTGGCCTGGCTCCTCGTTGTGTATTTACTATGTTATTATTACATTATATTGTGTTTTTATATAATGATGTTTATGATAATATTTTTATATTAATTTAGTATTGTATTATTTTTATTATTATTATTTATTATTATAATGCTATTCCTGTTACACCATATATTTTATTTTAACATTAACCTTATTAACATTAGCCTACTCCATACTCCACACACCAACATGTCCAAACACGGATACACATCGCTGTGTCTCATCCAAACATGTACACACACATTACCCACACATAACGTACTTTAGCTAGTTTAATCTCTTATCATTTCATCACATGTGTCGTCATTGTAACTGCTCTATGTTGTGTCTGTATGTCTATCCATTACATCTGTCTTGTTTGTCTTCTATGTATACATGTCACTTTTTTTTGTGTCCCTTCATTTCACCATTACATTATTATTATTATTTTTTTTAAGTCTGAAACCCATAGTCATCAGTAGACACACTTACACAGTATGTCCCATGGTGATGCTGTGTGAGGCCTCTACTGCGGGCCCTTTTTCAACTTCAGTTTAGGGCTTTTTGTCTTCAGTCTGGTCTTCATGATAGGATAGGTTGTATTCAGGCAACTGATGGGGCCAGTCAAGATCATCTTCCTGTTTGGCCCCTAAAGATTCTTGGTTGCTTTGGCTGTATGTTGAAGATAATTGTCCTGCTGCATTGTCTTGAAAGTGGGCAGAAAGTACAAAGTCCTACAGGATTCACCAAATATCGACGTAAACGCCTGCAAAACCTTTGTGTCAACTCTCTGAACTCAATAGTTGATGTTTACTTGCTTTTCAGATCCACGTCTACAGCCTAGAGACGGGCAAACCTGTGGCTTGTGTCGGCGACTCGCTGGGAGATTTCACTTGCATCAACCTGAGAGACAGCCCTCCGCACCTGCTGGTGTGTGGAAACAAAGACAGGAGGTAGGACACTTTCACACGAGTGGTGAAACGGGACGGAATCTCCCGATGCTGACACTCTGCGTGCAAGTGGTTGAAACTGAGCAAAGGACTTAAGCTGAATGGAGAGTCTGTTAAATGTTTTTTTTCCCACAGCTGCACCTGATGAAGGAGGCGGGGAAGCTCAGCCTACAGTACTTGCCGTGGAGAACAGGTGTTAAAAAAAGTGTGTGAGAAGACAAGGCTCTATTCAATGTGTGCATTAGTTCCACTTCTCTGTCTCTCTGTTGCCTTGACAAACAAAGCGTAGCAAAACAAAACCGAAGAAGAACACAGAGGCATAGACATACGTAGATTGGAGACGTTTTGCTCTTTGTGTTGAATACAATGTCCATCTGTCTGTCCCCTCCATTACCTGGGATACTATACAAGAGAAAAATCTGTCTGTCTTGTTCCCATCTCGCAACAACACACACGACCATGCATGTACACACATTTGCCACATCAGTAACCTGGCTCTCCAGATGAGGAGAGACGCATAAAAGAGGCATCCTCATCTATTCTGCACTTATTAGCGGGTGCTGCGGTGCATGAGCTGGCAGGCAAAGGAAAATCCCTGGCACGTTTTGGTCCAAAGCTGCCCCTGCTGTTTCTATTCAGCACCAAATCCATCTGGCTGTTAAGTAGTTGGCTTAAAGTGAAAGACAGACCCCATCATATTGTTTGGGTTCTGCTTCCCCCCCCCCCTTTTTCTTACTAGTTATGACTCTTAGCGACTGAACAAAAGAAATGCTCCGTTAAAGATGTTTTGTAAAGTGCCAAGAGGAAATGTTCAGCATTGTTTTTGATTGAAGAATTGAAATGTTGGTTTTCTCTCCTGTCTTTATCCAATAAGGAATTGAATTGAATTTGAATTTTGCTTTATTTTTTGGTCTTTGCTTTCTGATAGACGGTCGTTGTTTTTTTTTCCAAGAGAGATTCACACACCAGCTTGGCTCTTCCACTTTGGCTGCAGCTGAAGCAGCGCACAGTCGAAGACAAATGGGGGAGACTGAGGGATCTTGGACCTCTGACAGGGTGGCTTAAGGCCAAAGCCTAATGCATCCCTTCTTTTTGTCCAAATGAGTTTTGCCCCTCTGTTTTTTGAAAGCAAATGAGGGCTCCTGATAAGGGCTGTTTGGAAGAAGGCCACATCTGTGCGAACGGTAAAGATGTGGGCTCTAGAGCAAAATTGGACAGAGTAAGAGAGAAAGGGCAGAAATAGTGTCTTACCTGTGGTTATTGGTCACTTAGTATTATGCAGGGCTGCACTTCTTGACTCCAGCTTTGAGACCACTTGAAATCATGGATGAGACTCATCTTTTTCCTGCCTTTTTTAAATGTCTTCAAGCTGATTTTTAGTTACACTAGTCACATGGCCCCAGGGATGGCAATGTTGATCTGTTTGTCAGGGTCCACCACTTTGGTCCAGAATGAAATCTCTCAAAAACAATGGGATGCATATTGTAATTTGTGTTTTCTACAGACTTTCCTCAAAGGATGAGTCCTACTGACTTTGGTGATCGCCTGATGTTTTACTTATCCAGTGAAAAATTGCAACATTTACTCAATAGTTTGGCACCAAATTGTGTACAGACATTCCTGTTTTTCAGATGAAGAATCCTAATGACTTCGATGATCCTCTGAGGTTTCCTCCAGCTATCTAGCTAATGACATTCCCATCAGCCTCAGCTGAACTTTGTGAAAATGAGCAAATATAAGCATGCTAACAAGCTAAACTAAGAGGGTGAACGTGGCAAACGTTACACCAGCTAAACATCTGTGTAAGCATGTTCGCATGCCCATGATGGCCTTTAGCTCAAAGTACTACAGTGCCTAGGTACAGGCTAACAAGCCTCTTATTGTTGTTGTATAAGATGCTCTTCAAACTTCTATCTAACAATGTATTTGATGGTAAAGTAGACAGTCCTCACCATAGTCTTGAAAAACTCTTGAATAACAATTTGAGAAAAACTAAATTAATGGGTTGTTTTTTTTAACCTTTTTGATGTACACTGTTTTTTTCAGCTGTAGTGGACATTGGTTTATTCCGGCCTCATTGTTGACATGATCTTTGAATAGAGAAGGATACGGTGATCTTAACCAACCTCCGGGTCGGGAAAAGTGAAGCCAATGCTGAAGTGACTTAAACCTGCATTGTGTCCAAGCACGGGGCGACTTCACTGGTTGCAAAAAAGAAGGCAGATTGTATAGAAGTCTATGAACAAATTACCCTACTTCTCACTTGATTTTATTACCCCAGCAAACATTTTCCTAATGAGTTTATTGTCTCAAGCGCTAGTTTCAAGTCTTTTTCAATACAGCATAATGTTCATTTAGTAAATTATGCTCCCACTTAGAGTTAAATATAGAGGATGAAGCAGCGTATGTTTTAGGGCGTGGCTATCTTGTGAGTTGTCTGGTTTCGGTGTTGTCCGTGTTTTTGCCTTTGAACTTGAACCCTTTCACGGTGTGTTTTCAGTTCATGTAAGCTAATTGTAACATTTTGGTCACCTAAAAATGTTTTGTTTGATTGTACTTCACTTCACCCCCTCATGTCACTTCTGGTTGCACAAAACCAAGGTGGTGATGGCAAAAATGGCAAAAGGGTAGTCCACAAGCCGTGGGTGACATCACGGTTACTATATACAGCCTATGGTCAGAAAACGGTACCAACGTTTGGCAATGAAGTCATTGTGCACTGCAACAGCCTAATTGTGTTAGAATCTTAAAGGTATCCATTCGTATTGAATACCAAACAAGAGCACTTGGATCATCAAATCAGAGGTTTACGTCAAACATAATCCTCAGTGTAGAATGATTAATGTCTCGTCCAGCTGTAGGAAACTAACTGGAGTTATCTGAGCTCTTTCCAACACTTCTCTGATTAGGCAGAGCTCCTCCTGATTAATGAAGAGGAGTCTGGCCACTGACAGCTCACTGAAGACAGAGCCGCCTCCAACATTAGATTTATGGTTCCCTGCGGTCTGCCAGTAATGCTCAGTCCTCATTGTTTAAACGTGTGCTTCCATCACGTAACGCCACTGAACAGGCAAACTAACCGTAGACAACAAGACCACAGTGCCCATTTAGCCATTTAACACTGATTCTTGAAAACATTTGTGGAAGCGGAAATTAAATCTGTTTGAGTCCCCAAAGTGAATTTGATTATGGAAATGAAGTCCTGGAAGAAGGTTGAGCTGGATGGAGTCATGTCCTGGATGCTTTCAGCTGCAATAAAGCCACAATGACAACAGATGGAGCTGAAGGTCCCATGGGCTTGTTTTGCTCGTGAAACCCAGCAAGCAAAATGATTGCCTTTTTTAAATAATAAATACTAATGTAATTTCTTGTTATTTATTAATAATAATCGTAATAATCATAATATCATACAAGAGCGTATAACACTTTTCTCAAAGCAGAATTTAAGAAGTGCTTAATAGAAAGGATTGAAAAATAATTTTCCAAATTAGAATGTTTATTCAAATACAGTAAATCCGTGGGTAAACACAATACTCATAATTAAAAATAAACACAAAATGACAATAAAAGAGAATATATGATTAATTAAAAAAATAAATAAAACAAAGCTAAGACTCTGGGAAAGTAAAACAAACAAAAAAAAAAAATACTACAAAGCTGATTCAACACAATGATTTTAAAGAAGAATCTCAACATGAAAGGTTGTCTGCTTGTGATCACAACAATCACAAGCAGACAACTTGTGCTTGTGTTTAAATCAAAATCCTTACATCAGTTCTTTATTTTCTTTACCTTTTATGGAGAAATGTGAGACTTATGCAATATAATGGTAGTTGTACCTGCTTATTTTGCACACCCTTTATTTGTGCTTTTTTTGTTCTGTTTCTTCTTTTTTTTTTTTTTTTTTTTTGACTAATCGCTGGTGTTTGGATGATCAGCTGCTTTATGTTAAACACCCCCTGCTTGATCTGCTGCTGCAGTACCCCATTTGTACCATAATGGATTTTTCAAGCCTCATCTAATGTAACATCAGTCAAATGTTTTGTTGGTTTCTGTCTGTATGGCACACTTACTTTATATCTTCTCTGTATTGTTGTTAGTGTATTGTTTTTGTCCATATCCAGTGAAAGTGGTAAATACTTCCTGGTGACAGCAGGAGAGGAAATAATGTGATATTTGAGTTCAGGAACTAAAGCTTGCATTGGCACTTCTGCCTTAGTTTGTGTTTGTCTTTGGTCTCTTGTCTGAATGCTTGAAAAGTTCCTTCAAAAGTGGGAATAGTGTCCTTTTGTCTGTAAATGAATGCACTCTTTGACACACTGTACTCCCTCTCTTCTGTGGTCTTGAGTGTCTGCCTCTGAAAGCAGGAAGTGAAATCCGAAATGACCACGCTTCGCTGGAAATGACTGCCGCTATTGTACTCACTTTGCTTCTTTTTCTTTTGTGGGACTCATTTTTAAACCACGTGTTAGAAAATGTTCTAAAAAAAAAAAAAAAAAAATAGGCAATCGTGTTTCATTGCTATATTATTTTCAACAGCAACCTCTGGCCCAGGAACAAATAATGCCCTCGTGTTTCTCAATCGACCTACCTAATTGCAACAAATAAGCAACATAATGCTCAGTAAGTTAATAATGACTTGTTCATCGCTGCTGTGTTTCAGGGTGAGGGTGTTTGACCTACGAGCCGGCTCTTCCGTGGCGTCCCTGTACGGCCACCACCTGGGTGTCACCTCGGTTCAAGCGGACAACTGGAAGATCGTGAGCGGCGGAGGCGAAGGATTGGTGTGCGTGTGGGAGATGAGGATGGGAGCGAAGCTGTGGGAGATGCACAACAGGTGGGCGTGTCCTTCCTCTGAGCCATGGGGAGGAAACAAACTCTCAGCTGCACTGAGAAAAACACACACGTGCAGTTAGACGGGCTTCAAAGACGTCGCAGATTTTTTTTGTAACTGAGCTTTTTCTATCACATCACAGTTGTGCCTTTTGAGATTAGAGTTAATAAAGGCATTTACAAAACCCATTAACTGAGTGATTGCACATATTCTGTATTTCATCGATGTCTTGGTGTTCTCCAAATGGTTGCAAGTGGCACAAATAAGATGATAGTCCCAGCATTGACACATTCTTCATAGATTTGTAATTGAATGTCTGCTTTTATTTTGAAACCAACTTAGTACCAAGTCTGGTCCTAAATGAGGAAACATGGGAATGTTTGCTGTGTTTTGTACGGGATCCTCCTTTAACATAGTTAACCTTATTTCATTATCTCCATTAAGCTGAATAGATGCACGCATGACCGGGCCTCTACTTGTATTGGCTATCATCGTGAGAAAGGAATAGTCAACTGGATGACTAAGTTGGAACAATAATTTCAATCGCATCAGAAGACAACCATGTGTGAAATATTCTGCACATTTGTCACAACGACACTTCTGTGCAGACAATCATACAATCAGAATTTGGACATTTTGAGATGTGGTATAGTTCCAGACGTCTTTACATTTGCCTCAACAACCATTTGTACAAAAAGACTAACATGCACAAGTGAAAACAAAAAAAAAGTTTTATATAATTTATACTGAAGGTGTTGTTTTCTGTCCTGGCTGCAGGCATCCTGTCAGGCATGTATACTTCAACACCAGCACCCTGGTAACGGCCAACATCCCAGATGACAAGTCGCCAAGGGGGGCCTGCATCACAGACGATGACCTTACAGCTCACCGCAGGTCACTGAACTCCCTCCCACACTCTTATACATCCACCTCCCATTCCCCACAAGCTCACACAGTCTCTGAGTCAGAAATACTCTGACTGCTTCTCTGTTTTGTAAAAGGAAATTCAACCATTTCTGAGAGTAGTATGGATACTCTCAGCTCACCCAGGAAAGATAACAAATAAGTATTGTTCCCAAAATGTTGAACTATTCCTTTTTAAATGGCAATATATCCTCGCTATTGTCAAAGTCATTATTTCAGTGCTGTGTTATTACAATTGGGATAGTGGTTATGATGGGCGTCTCATGCCAGTTGTCATTGATTTGATCCTTTCTCAAAATTAAATTGGGACCACATCTCCCAGACAATCTGCTCCTGATGTTTTATTAATGTCCCCAAAGCAGCATGTAACAATTAAAAGGTGCACATACAACAAAACTGAATTTTTTTTTTTTAAATAATCCCACCTCCTAATGATAAAGCCGCATTTTGCTCTTCATAAGATATTTTAAGTGGTTTAAGTTGCAGAATGATCCATCTCTGCTTAAAGGTTCAGTTGATAACTTTTATAAAACATTTACCTTTTATTATGATCGTACAAACTGTCACTTTATCCTTAAAGAAGTGCATGAGACCACTAATCTGTGATGAGATCATGTTCCTCTTCCTCTTCCTGTGCTCCTAATGGCATTTGCAAGATTCCACCACGCCCAAAGGAAAACGAGCAGTCAGCGTCGAGGAGTCTCTAATGCAGCCTCCATCACTGATGGTGAACGCCTGTCAGACTAGGCAGCGCTGATAACATATGTTAAATTCATCTTTCTTTAATTTGCAATGAATTATTTGGGTTCATAAGTAGAAATTCCTGATATAAACTACAGACGACCTTTCCTTCATCATTACCCAATTGTAATTTGTCAAGAATTTCTCTGCTCCTGTGGGATTTACAATGTTGTCCTAGTCTTTGTTTAAAAAAAAATAAAAATAAAAATAGAAACGTCTCAATTCAAATATAAAAAGTCAGTTTAAGGCAGGAGAAGTTATTAAGTTACCTACTGACCCCTTTATTGTCCTACTCAAGCATCCACTTTGACCAGTTTAAAAAAAAAAAAAAAAAAAAAAAAAAAGTAATATCTTTGTTGTTGATCATATACATGTTTTTGTCCAACAGACACAGGGGAGTCGTCTGCCATTACGACTTCTCTGAGGACGCGCTGTCACAGGATCACATCCTGCCCATCTGCAGGTCCGACTACATCGATTCGTCCGGCTACAACTACAACATCGGCCTGGCGGTGCCTTACGACCGGCTGTCTGGCTCCCATCCATCCCACTGACTACAGCTGGACACACTGAGCGAACAGAAACTTTTGATCAGTTTGATTCTCCAAACTTTATTCTTTTATTAAATAAGTTTCCTTTTATCATCATATTCTAACCAAGCTTCTTGGAAATGTAACTTTTCAATGTACTGTAAATGTTGGTATTTGTCATTTACAATGTGGAAGCTACTGAGATGTTGCACAGGATCACGGCCTTGTAAACAAATACTGTAAAATAATGAATTTTTAATTGAATGGATTTTATTCATTGTGCAACATCACAGCAATAAAAAAAGAAAATAAAAAAAGTAATATTTCTTCCTAATTTACTCAGTAAGATTCTTCTTCGTATATTTGGTATTAGCTTCTCTGCAAAATCATTAAAACATATATAAAAAATCATGCACATGCATTTGTTTTATCATAAAGGCTTACATTTATTTTGTTCATCAATACAATTCAGTACAAAGCCTGTAATAAATCATCTCAGCGAAAGTGTTTAGTCAGTAGCAGTCAAACAGGGGATTTTCAAGGCAGAAAACAGTGGTTGGTTACAAGTCTCAGGGGAACAGATGAATGTAACTGTTGTGCAGCTGCAGAGAGATGCTATGTGCCCGCAGCCTCACTCTTTGGATGCCAGCCATAACAAATGACCCATGAATGCCAGAGCACGACTGACCTTAAACCTTTTGACTAAAATACAAATAATCCTTCACATTACATGCTGGTTACATAAAGCAGAGGTTGTGTGAAACCTGATGGAATGAATAGGAGTGTGACAAAATTTGTGAAATTTTTTTGAAATATGTGACACTTGCTACTTTTAGGATCACGATGCTTAAAAACTGAATACACAACATTATGAAACTGAATTATTTAGGATTAGGAGTGAACTACAGTACTCAATGTAATTTCCCTTTTATTATTTTCACCATCTTGTCAGTCTTTTTCAATTGTATAAAAATGTACTTGCTGTATGTTATTAGATCTATTTCTCTCCATCCGAAAATACATCAGGGCACTTCAAGTTTTTGGCTTCATTCCTTTTAAAACTTGAGAGGCACTGCTAAAAACAGCAGCAACCTCAAACCTTTCTTTACAAGAACAACCTCAAGATTGTGATTTCCCACAACGCATTGTTGTGGTGTTTACGTCCAAAAAGCGAATGTGCATCCTGGACTCCATTTCGAGCCCTTGTAAAATCTGTGGGCAGATAACAAAATGCTGTCATAAGTAAGTGACAAAACAACTTTTTTTCGTTGTCAGCTGGACCATAACATTTTAAAATAAGAAGTGCAAACCTGTTCAAAATGCTCAAACGTGATTCCTTCATAAAAGTCCTCTGGACCCTAAAATGGTAAAGAGACAAATGAATGTGTTACTTTGCTGCAGATATGTATTGTAACTGTTAACTTCTGGTGAGTCCCTTTACCATGTGGGGCACATTTGTGCTCGCAACTTCCAGCATGGCAGCATCTGCTATCGCCTTCGCAGCTTCCTGCCCGATGTCTTCACTGTTTGACAGAAGCTCCTCTACTACCTTGGATGAGAACATTGTTGTTAGTCTTTAAACCCTCATGAAGCAAAAAGGTGTTTATGACATACGAAACTATGACATTTGATATGACATACTATGACGTCTTTTATGACATACTATGCTACACAATATTATGACACACTACACTGACTTTTCTTAGGATTTTTTTTAAGACATACTTCACTATGACATTTTAATGATGACATTATGACATACTATACTATGACAACATATGACATACTTTACTATGACAACATTATGACATACTTTACTACGACATTTTTCACAACAAACTATACTTTTTTGACATACTATGACATTTTATACTACTACTTGTTCATTGTTTTGTAATATTTATCAATTAAACTTATGTCATAAAAAATCATAATAAAAGTAGTATAGTATATCAAAAATAAATGTCATTAAAATGTCATACACAATGTCAATAAAAAAGTCATAGTTTGGTATATCTTAAAAGAAATGTCATAAAAAAGTCATAGTATTGTATGTCAGGAAAATGTCACAAAAAAGTCATAGTATAGTATATCATAAACGATTTCTTTAAAATGTGATAGTGTTATATGTCATAGAAATGTCATGAAAAAGTGATAGTATAGTATGTCATAAAAATCTCATAAATATGTTTGTCAAAAAAAACGTCATAGTATAGTATGTCATGAAAATGTCATTTAAAAATGTTATAGTATAGTAAGCCTATGTCATGAAAAAGTCATAAAAAAGTGACATACATTTTTCATGACATGTCAGTCTAGTATGTCAGAAAGATGTCAGAAAAATGTCAGAAAAAGGTCACAACAAAAGTCATGGTAATATCCTATTTGGATTGCTAGATAACTGCTTGTAACTAGAACTAAAGGTACTGCACCTCAGCCCACACAGGTGCCTTCACTCATTTTGTCTTATTATACCTCTGCTCAGGTCTTTATGGGTGTGTACATACTGCGCGTGGTACATAGCACCTGTTAGGGTGGGAAAACTTCAACCTAACAATTTTTTAAATACATGGAGTCTTGTGGCGACATGTAATTTCCAGAATAGCGCCACCATACTTAAACCCTGAGCAATATAATCAGAAGAAATACTGTAAATTCATATGTGCACCAGGCATTTAAGACTCATTGCTTAAAGTAGACTACATTCATGTGCACTTAACTGTATGTGGAAATGAAGTAAGACGTGCATTAAATATGAGGTGAAACAAATTCGCTTAATTGCTTTGAAAGGTTTTAGTCAAACCACATTTGCTTTCATTTCAAATGTCCTAACATTGTGAGTAGTGATTTGCTGTGGTTGTAGAACCGTACCAGACTGCAGGGGTTTATTTCAGCAACAAAAAAAAAAGCTGAATTTATAAATTATTATAAATCTATATTTTAAATGATTAACTTAATGTATGTTCAGCCTTTGTCTGAGTGATACGTGATTAAGTTATCTTACCTTCCTGTACTCCACCAGAGTGATTGTGCCGTCATTGTTTGTGTCATGCATGTTGAACAGGACTGGGAAGACAGAGAATTTGGGTTATTTTGATTTACTGAGGACATTTCGGTCATCTAGTCAGAGAACATAGGATCTTACTAATAGACCAGAGGGAGTCGTGATTAGAGGAATGTTAAAGATGCAGAGATAAGAGACTAGAATAACAAAGAAGATCCTCTTCAGGCCACATCAGAACGACTACCGCTGAATATAAGAACATGCTGAGGCAACAAAGGCCCAGTAAAATGCCCCTACTTTCATTAACAGGGACATTTAGAGGATGCAGGCCCATGACAACGATTCATGTTTAGCATACCTGTGGCTCTAACAAGAGAAAAAAACAATTTGCTTCCTTCAGCAATGTCCAACGGCATTTTGACCGTGGTGCCGATGGAATGTCAGTTTTCATGTCATATTGGCTCATCATTCTTTTTCATAAAGTTCCCAGGTGAACATTTAGCATTGCAACAGCAGCGAGAGCTGTGTTGATTTATGGTCATTGAAAAAGAACAAACAAAAAAAAAAACAATCAAAGGTGTTGGGGGAAAACATACAAATAGTTGACAACAGAGAAACACTTTTCAGATAAAGATAAAGATGGCCATTATCAGTCTTCAGATAGTTTAGTCTGGTTATTATCTCCTTTATCAAAACCCTTGTGCTTTGAGGTTTGGTGCCACAAAGTATTTTTATTCCTTAGAAAAATGTCTCTATGCTGAAACCTTGCTTCACACCAGGAGAAATCATTTAAACTTTTATGAAATATTTTACAAAATGACAAAGAAATAAAAAGTGACCTAGCTAATCTTCTTCTACCCTGGAGAGCACACTGCTTTTGTGTTGTTGTTGTTGTTATTATATTAAATCACAACTCCATTTATTCTACAAGAAGCTGTACAGTCCAAATTGGTCTGCCTTCTTTATTCCCCCGGCACTCATTTTCTTGAGCAGAACAAAGCAACACAGACTGAGTTAATGTAAAGTAATGAGTAGTTAACGAGGAATACTAAAGTACATACTTTCTTTGGCAGTGGAAGTGCAAGAAGTATTCAGATCCTTTACTTGAGTAAAAAATTGTTTTACGACAACGGAAAAGTCCTGAATTCAAGATTTTACTTAAGTCATTTTACCTCTTTGGGCCTAAAACAGTAATTTAAATCGTGAGAAGTTTAGAGGAGAAGTTTCTCTTTGCTGGTCGTGCTGACAACTCATCGACTGAAATGTGACAATAGGCTACTTTATTATAAGGGTTTACAAGTCAAAAAGACTAGAAAACCACTTTAATCTTTAACAATGCATTATATTTTATACGTGTAACATAAATTGTGTTAAATTTTAATGAAAAGTAACTAAAGCTGATAAATAAATGTTGGGGTATAATAAATACCATATTTACCTCTGAAATGTAGTTGAAAAGTTCCTCAAAATTGTACTTGTATACATTACTTGAGTGTACTTACATTAACTGTTTTAGACACATGTCTACTACATCTCTGCACGACAAATAACTTTTCAATCAAATGGTAACAGAATATTAAAAAAATATGGCCAAGAGCTTTGAATTCTTTTTTGGTTTGACGCATTACTGGCCAAACAAGCAGAGCAACAATAAGTACCACGGAAAGTTTTGGTGATCCAAAACATTGACAGTAAATGGCAGATTTTGGTGACAGTCCATTTCAACCAGACAGGCACATATGACAACAAACAAATAATATCATGCAAATAAAAAGAGAAATAAAGCAAATAGCCACACAAGACTACAATCCAGTGCTGCTACACATACAGTATTTCACACTTGGAGAGAGGGCCTTGGCTACAATTAAAGACACTCCCCACACTTTCCACAAATTAGCTGGCTAAGTAGCTATTCTCCCTAATCTTTCCCTCCTGCCACCTGCACTTAGCACCAGCTACTCTGCACATTTTATATACATCCTGTGTCCTTCATGTACCCACCAAGTACAGCAAAGCACTCTATCATAAGGGTTAGGTGAAGTAGTCCCAACTGCATGAAGAAGGAGCAACTAGAAACAAAGTGACTCTAACTTGTTTGAATAACTAAAGCCTTTTATAGGGCCGCAGAGGACATACCCAAATTATGTAAAGTAATGAAAGTACATTTGCTTGAATTTGAGTAAACTAATTTGTTCAGGAATGTGTACAATATCAGTTCAGCAGCTACTGAAAGGAGTCTAAAGGAGGCACTTAGGCTACAGAGCACAGAGCTTTCTACACAGCAAGGAAAATAATATAGGGCCCCAATCATTTAAAATAGTGATCAATGTATGATGACAACAACAAAATGTTTTTTAGGTGCCACAAACCACTTGGGCAAAAACATACGCAGTTGTTAATCCCGCCTTGCTGACAGGTGATTCCCGTCTGCCTATTTTTGACCCTGGAGTTTTTTTTAAGTAATTTCGGGAAATGTAGGAAGCCACAAATCCCACAAAGGTAGGTTGAGGGGAAGACGACACACCAACAAAGACGTAAACAACTTCCTGTACTGTAGATTAACACAACAAGCAAGATTATAATATAATGCCATAATAATATCTGAGGCTGAAGTTGGGTCCTGACTCGGTGGCTACTAATGCTCTGTGACAGTTGTGGTTGTGAAGCTGTGGCTCTGGCCCTGTTACAAGCCAGGCCATGAATACCTACAAGCCTCTCCAACGGGATAGCTGACATGCAGCGAGGGATCCGGACGGCGCTCACACATGCAGCTGTGCATCACCGCACTTTTCGTGGCATGTCGATTCGTTATCTACACTGATTGGTGCTCTTTTTCCCCTGGTATTTTGTAAGTGAGGCACACGCGAAAGGGAGACAGGGGAGACTCCTGGATTAACAGTTGAGAATCTTAACCAACAAGTATCTCTGGTATATCTGGTTGTATCTAAAATTATCATTCAAAATGAAGCGCAGTGTCTTACAGCGAAGCTTCTCTCTTCTCATAGCTTCCTTCTCCTCCACCGTCGTCTTCAAGTTTGGAGGGCGGAAGTGGGACATGACCATGAGGAACTGCTCGAAGCCAATCTCATCGCAGGAGCCCACCTCATCCTGATGCTGGTTCCTGGGGTCACAGGCATTACAAATGAAAATTCAACCAACATGGCTTTTTGATATATATCACACCCATATAATCTGATTTTGTAAAAATCCCAACCGAAAACAATAGTTTAGTCATGTATTTTTGCATTTGGTCAATTTATGTTCCCATTGTGCACATGACTTGCATGTGCACACAAGCCACATGGACTCACGGATAGCTTCCTGTTCATTGGACAGTCCATGTTGTGGTCTGCCCTGTTAAGCTAAACTTTCCAAAGCATGACGAAAAGCTGGTTTCAAAATGTCAACAACTGTCTCTTTACAGCCAAAAAACTCTCAGTTGGACGTTGTTTCCTCTAGTTAATGGATCAATGACATATTTTGTTTTCATAAACTGGCCTGCTGTTCTCTTTATCTGTCTATCTGTCTATCTATCTGTCTGTCTGTCTGTCTGTCTGTCTGTCTGTCTGTCTGTCTGTCTGTCTGTCTGTCTGTCTGTCTGTCTGTCTGTCTATAAATGCAAAAGAGGTATTTTCTGTTGCTCATGTTTGAACGGCATTGTTTTCATTTGACTAAACAAACAGAAATAAAGCTCTAAACACTCGAGAGTTTGATTAAACCAGGCTAAACATTCCTTATCTAATTCTGAGCAAGACACACAAATGGGCCTATTTTTAATAATATCAAACTATTCCCTTTAATTAGGTTTCCATGTACAGCGTATGCATCATAATTCAGCATAAAGAGAGTGTCATTGCTGCTTTTACAGCTTGTGTTCAGGCTGTGGACAGGAAGAAACCGCCAAACATTCATTAGGTTGAGAAATGTCATTGTGTATGTCAGAAGACTTTGAGTTTACACATGGGTTTGGTTTTTAAGTGTTTAAAATATGTTCAAAATAGTATCGTGAAAGTGCTAATAATATCAGTTGAAATAGCCATCTGCCATAGTGTGGACAGACAGAGTGTGGTGTAATTTCACCGTACTCACCTTTTATCGAAGAATGCTGCAATAATTTGCTTTCTGATTGGGTTGTTGGCGAGGGCTGGTATGCCTTCCAAGTTATCCCTACTGCAGTGCGACAAGAGAAAATCCATTAGAATAAAACAGACACTACACTACCAGCATGCTGTAATAACACTGAATGCTATTTATGGGAAGTAACATGAAGAGTAACATCTGTCTGAAGGTAAACTGTAAATACATACCTGCTATGTACAACACTTGTTCTCTATTTCTTTTTAAAAGGGAAGGAACTTGTGATCTGCCATTACCAGCATGCCACTTTGGCAGTGTTGTGTGTGTGTTTATACATGAATGAGTGTGTGTGTACAGTATGTGTCAGCTCTGTGTGCCTGATGCATCGACATATTGTATTTGCGTAATGTGTCTGTGTTTGCATTTGTCCAGCCTGCGCGTCACCATATGTCGCATGTTGCATGCCAGAGATGTCCGAAATTCCCACAATTCATCACTCTAGCCATCATGCAGGTAATATTTCATCTTCGGTGGCGACTGCGATGGCTGAATGGTTTCTATTAAAAACACAAGCACCACATGTACAAGTATTCAAAAAAGAATTAGAACTATCATTCACCTTATTGTCTCTTCATTTCCACTCAGCTGCTGGAATCTTTGGTAAAGGTTTTTAATCTGCTCCAGTGAAACTGAAAAAAAGCAAACACCAACATGGAAGTATGTCAAAGACACACCCATAACTATTGAACACCTATCAACAAGCACTCCTGCTGCAATTGTTCTTTAGTGACATATAATATGATGATAAACAGAAGATCATTCCTCTTGAAAAAATACAATCTCCATTTTCTTTTAACTGTGGTATAGATGGATTATGATTAAAGAGTGAGACCTATTTTTTTGATTAAGATGATCAGGTGCGGCTCTACTATTGGTTTAATGGCAAAGCAAACACCCTGCGTTCTACTGGGATTGTCTTTTCATGCCAATGATTCCTTAAGCAGTTAACTCACCGTGTGGACTTGTGAACACACACTTAAAGGTTCAAACATCATAATCTGGCTCCGCCTGGTGCCATATCGAGACGGGTTTGGCATTTTCGATTGTTACAATCAACACTGTTTACTTTGACCTTTTCCCCCTCGTCCAGAGGCTGCTCAGTGAATATTTGCATTAGCAACAGTAGCTGCTGAGCATGTGTGTGTGTGTGTGTGTGTGTGTGTGGGGGGGGGGCAGACTACAGCTTCATGCAGAAACAAGTTTGTTGGCTTGAGTGGGCGGTGTCTCTATTACATGTGCAGGATCAACACATGCCAACACAATTGATGACAAAAACATGGACTAATTATAAAAGAAAACAACAACACAATCTGCAGTATGCTACCAACAAGTACCAGCTTGTGAGTGAAATGAAACATTTCAACGACACACAAGTCCATAAAAATCCCCAACTAAGCCCAGAGAGATATGGGATCAAAGCCTCACCTTGAGGAAATGAGTTCAAAGTCTCACCAATAATATATCAATAAAGTTGGGCTCAGTCTGGGACACACACCTTATCCCTGCTTCTCAAAATCTGCATGCCACTGCATGCACAAGTTTCACATCAGGATCCTGCCCTTTCTCAAAAATAGATCTAAACACTTCTGCTGTTTCTGTCTGCTTTTTGTTTCATTTCTTTTTTTTTTAAAACTTTACCGTCCACAGGGGTGAGGAAGAGAGAGGAGCTTTATTGTATGACTACAATAAGGTGTGTTCAAGTTATAGCTGCTGGACCAACGCACGAATTCTGCTATTTTTACCTCATGCAAAGTAAACAAGCATCGACACAAAATGAATGCAGATACAACAATTGTAAAACGGTATCAGGTCAACTCACAAGCATGGCTTGTTTATTGGTGGCATACTTTGGTTTGACCCTGTTTACTGATTTCAGCAGCATTTGACTTTCTAAATATGAATGAATAAACGTAAAAGCTTTTTGGTTAGTGGCTGGTACAATGCTCAGGTTTCCATTTGCACCGTATCATCTTTTATTTCCTGGACGATCCAAATGTGTCACTGGCACCATACTTTAGACACCTCTAAACCAAACGATCTAACACCAGCAACGCCAGTTATACAGTCTCTAATATAAAAGTTCCTGGAGGATTTTGGTCCTACTTACATCCAGTTTTATCCGCCAGGTCCTGGTACTTGTTCTCCGTGCGCGTCTGCGAAGCTCCCATCGCTGCTGAGCTGATCCACCCGTGCGTCAGGGCGCATTTAGAATTTGGTTCGACTGGCTCAACTTTCCTGCGCTGCTGCAGCTTTATCGCGCTGCTATCGGCAGGTCAATGCAACTGTAGGCTGCTGCTGGAAACATCTGACGTCCTCAAGGTCCTAAATCCATGCAGCCTGCTGTGAGATAAACGCGCATTTGTATTCATCCTTTATTCCTTCCTACTGTGAAGACTACATGACACAACCTCTGGTATGTTGCATGTGCTGGTCATGTGTTGGGCTTGGATGTGTATTATAATCACATCAGTCAAAGACAACTGGACAGTCTTGTGTAACTGGACTGAGGAGAAAGCAACCATTGATTTACAAAAGGTCAAGATGGAGTGTTTTATACAAATACTCTGATTTGTTCTTGCAGCATAAGGAGTGCATGGCTTTTCTTTTGATTTAAGTGTGGGGTTCTTTTCTTCTGGTTTCAGGGGTTTGTCTTCCCCAACCTGTTTGTCTGTCAGGCTGTCTGTCAGCTTGTTGTCTGTTGCTCTCTAAATAAGGAGCTGTGTAGGCTTACATGGTAAATGATCAATCCCTTTTTCTATTGTTTTTATGTTTAATTTTTCTGTGAGGTTTGTGTGTGCCTGTGAGCAGGAGTGATAGGCTCATGCATTCTGAGCAATGTGTGTACAGTAAAGTTAACCTTTTATTTGTTGCTTAAGTTGGGCTATTTAAACGAAAAGAAAAAAATGTTTTACAGCTGCTGTGTAGACAAAACAGTGGGCTGTTATTATTGTCACTATATATATATATATATATATATATGGAAATACTCAAGTAAAGTAAAAGTACCTCAAAAAAGTACAGTACATTTACTGTAATATATATTACAGTAAATGTACTGTACTTTTTTAAAATACATATTGCTACATATTGCTTTTGTACTTATACTTGCAGGACTAGTATTTCTACACAGTGGTATTACTACTTTTACTCAAGTAAAAGAGTACTTCATCCACTACCGTTAATATTGTGCATAACATTAGTAAAGAAATTAATATGCTCATTTAGCTCAGCAAAATAAATCAGAGAGAAGCTAGAAAAAAAAATTGAAACGCTTTATTTTTTTGTAAGTTTCTTCAAAGCTCAGTCATTTGTGTTTCAATAACACTTTTTTTTTTTTTTCATTAACAGCTCGAGAACACTGATGAGTCATGACATCCTACATGTTTCACTTGTAAATATACAGGAAAAAAAACCCAAAGATAATCTAGAAATGTGAAAGGTGAACTTTCGTAACTGCATGAAACTGGATTAAAAGATGAGGAGTTCAAAGTAGAAGTCAATTTACAAAGTATCTTCTTCATCGTCTTTTGTGTGGCACTGTAACTGGGGGTCGGAGTATATGCTGGGGGCTTATTTGACTGGTGCTGGGTGCAGGGAGGTGTCGTAAGTGTTTGGCGAGCTCTGGGTAAAAGGAGCATTCCTTGGTTTTAGGGTAAAGGAAGATTTACAAATACCTGGATACCCATCCTGGACTCACTCATCCACTTAACTGTGCACTATTTTTTCTTCAATGTGTCTACATTTGCGTCGCTTTTGGGTTTACATGCTTCTTCCAAACTCAACTTTGTGACTGGATTTAAGGATCCTGCATCCTGGATAATAACCATCAACTAGGCCATATCACTCCGAGCTTTGTTTTCACAACAAATAATACACTTTTCCAGACATGGACATGTTAGAATAAATACTTTCAGACCTGTAAAACTTGTGTGTAAAAAAGCGCATGTGTGAATCATTTCTTGTTACACCAAATCATCAGCTTCTGAAAATACTATGGCTGGTTTTTACAAAAACCTCTCCATTACACGTTGCCTGGTCTCGAGTCTGATGTGCAACAAAGCAACAGCTAAGTGGATTGCGAGTTGAGAATGGGTGACCAGCAATTGTTCAGCATCGGTCCGCAGGGTGCTGGACACTGCTGCTTCGCTACATAGCCATGGCTTGGTGGTGGTTTTGGTCTGTGGCAGGAGCCTGGTCCTGGTTCCCAGAGTCAGGTGTCGGTCTGTGGTAAAGCTCCTGCACCGTGCCCAACGTTTCAACCATGTCCTCTGGGTATCGTGTCTGCAGTTCTTCGTTGGCAAAATAGTGGTTGTCGGCAAACTCGGAGAAGTAACGTCCCACCTCCGGGTGGCCGATCTCCAGGGGCGCCGAGTGGGGCTCCAGGTTCTCTGAGGAACGACAATGGAAAAGTGTGACACTCTGATAAGAGTGTGTTACATAAGATAACACAACTGTATAAACTAATGTGAAGAAGGGGAAATTCCTACAAAAAGTCCCCGACAGGGATTTATTCATCCCAACTGCAGTAGAGGAGCTTCAGTTCCCCATGTAGCAGGTTGTCTACATGCTTGTATGAGAACTGGAAGTTTTGCATCGTTTGTGCTGCTGACTTCCTCTCGTCTTATCACCTCGCTATTTCCTTTCTTATGCGTTTTTAGTAGATAAAATATCAGTTTTTTTTTTTTTCTACGTTCCAATTATATACTATTTTTTTCTAATTCAATTTAAAGAGTCCAATTATTTGAGGTAAAATTGAGCTGCTGCATTGATTTGCTGAGGTTACACTTTCTATGACGCCCATGTCTACGTTTCATTATAAACATACTTATTATGCATCATAATCCGCTCATAGCACTTGATAAATATAGTTATAGGAACTCATAAATATTCGTAATGCTTTATAACAATAATCATAACACATTATAAAAGCATTTCATAGTGACTTATAAAGTCATAATCCTTCATAATAGTCACTCAGACATTTTTTTTTGCATGTTTTCGAAGTGTATTATACTTCCCATATAGGTAACATATTCTAATCTTTTTATAATAAATAATAATCATTAAAAAGAATTAAAAAAAATATAAGTTACTAATTGGTACTTAGTGGTACTAAGTACTTTGAGTGAAGTCAAAACAATTCCCAAGCTATAGGCAGATACAATACATTACAAGCTAATAAGCGAATTATAAGAAACTAAGTGGTCATTGCTTGCCTTATATAAGTAAATATTAAATCTAAAATGTCAGTGAGTGACCAGCAATTATGAATTATTATGATACTTGACCTTATAAATCATTATAAAATGCTTTACAATGTGTTATGATTGTTATAATACATTAAGAGTGTTTATATCTATAATTATACAGGGCTATCAGCAGATTATTAGCCTATTATAATGCTTTATTAGTATGTTTTCTTGCTACGCCTCGACTCAAAAAGTAAATAATAATAATTATTAATCAATTAACTATAATAACCATGCAGGTGTAAATGAGCCATACCCTGTGCTGCGTAGCGACATGTTCCGTCCTGTACGAGGACGTTGTAGAACGGCTGGTTGGCCCCGTTGGACAGCTGGTGGACCCTCATGGTGGTGATCCACTCCTGACTCATGGTGCACTTTGGGTCCCAGCCGTAAATCACGCAGTTATATCCTGACCTGGTGGGACAGACGCGCCATGAGAAGATTGCAAAGAGGAGGATTGTTGTACGTACTACATGAGTGTGTGACCCACCTCTTGTGTTTCATGATGAGGCCGACTGAATACTGGACCTCCAGGTGTTCTGGAGCGCTGCGCTTCTTCACCTCGGGTGTAGCAGGATGTTTCTTGTGCTGGATGTGCTCCAGCGTGTGCTGCACCAGGTAACCCACTGCCCCGTGCTGGGAGGGGTCCAACGCCTGAATGTGCTGCAGGATGTCCAGCACCTGGGACGGAGGACAGACATCATTAGAGAATATGGTTAGGTGAAATGCTATCTAGCGCAACCCGGAAGTTAGCATTGTCCTGGTCCCTTGACAAAAAGCCAATGAGATTTTTCCATAAAATATTTGCAGAAAATAAGCCCTTTGGCAAACAAACGTTTACGATATTTACACGTTTTCTTCAGCCAGACAACCTTCACATTTAAACATCACGTTTATTATTTGAAGTGTAAATGCAAACATCTCAAGAAGTAAAAAGTTAACGTTAGGCTATAAATAAACTACACCGCGGTCGCATGACTTCACGTCACCGCCACTAAACTACAGGAAAGGCGGACTACAGTTCGGAGTGATGACGCTCAGCAGACTCATTTAGCCACTTGTTAGCAAACGCCTTTTTTTAAAGACACGTAACAGCTTCAAAATTCACGAGTGGGGTATTTACTCATGGATTGTGATTGTGGGGGAATTTCCTCTTCCCTTGTCGTAGAACAAAACTTTTAAATCTTTTGAAAATCAAAAACCAGACCTTATTTCAGGCGTCTAGTCAAAAACAAATTCAAAAAACCCATTGACTTCTAGACGAGAGAACCGGAATAGCTCACTCATAGTAAGTGAAAAAACAAAAAAAAAAAAATGTATAATGCAATAAAATTATTTAATTCAATAAAATATTAACAGTCATTCAGTTAATATTTTATTTTACTATTTTATTACATTATACATTTTTTTGTTTTGTTTAAAAAAAAATAAAAATAAAAGCATCCAATTGCGTGTCCTGACCTTTTCTGGCCAGATGCCCAGGTGGAAGTAGAGGCGTGCCTGCAGCAGCAGGTACTGCACATTATCTGGGTTGAT
The DNA here is from genome assembly GCA_943590825.1 of Bovichtus diacanthus. Lineage (NCBI taxonomy): Eukaryota > Metazoa > Chordata > Actinopteri > Perciformes > Bovichtidae > Bovichtus > Bovichtus diacanthus. The sequence continues at coordinate 1,184,255 of CALSBV010012215.1, read as the reverse complement.
GGTGAGGTAGAGGTCCAGAGAGTCTCTCAGCAGCTGGTAAGATTTCTCATTGCCCTCGCTGAGAGAAACCACACGGTGCAGGTGAAGCAATTCAAACAAAACATTACATTAACTCATTTAAAATTCTAGCAACCATCAAATGCGTTCAAGTTACTCATTCCGATTTTGAACAACAGTCGACAGCCTCGCCTTTATCAATCCTCCGCCAACCAGTCAGGTGTCCAGTTTGTCTTACCCTCTTTTACCGATATTAAGCAGGTTTCCCACCATCCTGAGCAGCACCTCGGTGGTGCTGATGGCGCTGTAGTAGTCTGACGTCACCTGGTGGCCGATGAGGTACTCGCACTCCTTGGCTGTCAGCTGTTTGCCTTTACCGAAGCCATCGATGTAGACAAAGTCATAGATGTCCTCGCTCCTGCAGGGACAAAGATGAATAAATTGGATATGTAAAAATATTTAGCAGACACCCAGTATAAATTGTGTCCTTCTAACCAATGAACCATCAATGTACGTATGTAGAATATCCAATACGTTGGACTGGAGCAAGTACTCAAACGTGTGGCAAGGCTTCACGAAAGACAGCAATATCATGTTTGTGGAATTTACTGCAGTGTAGTACAACCATGCACTGTTTTTATTATAAAGTAAAGAGTCAAGTGAATAGTGAACAGTCAACCCATGCACGACAATACAAGGTAAAATACAAATATTCTCTACTATACTGTTTACGGCTGCCAAAATCTGCTATAAAACAAGGTGGATTTTGCACAAAATATATCCTGATTGGCTGAATTGGATTTAAGAAAACCTTACCTTGTTTGGTTCAAGAAATCATGAACTATGGGAATGACAGCTCTACTCTGAAGACAACGGTTTAAAGGGTTTGGGAGCGGTTCATTTCAAACCTTACCCTTTTGGTTTTTGGCACCAGCGCAACAGAAAGTGATTGGGAAAGTTGACAGGTTCCAGCTGAACTCCCAGCCTACGGGCTAATGTCATGTAGAGGACAGAGAGGCTTATGGGAATACCTGTACGCCGTAGTAGCACCTAAATGAAAAATAAGTAGGCCTGGTCAGATCTAAAATATTAATGGTTATGATGGGATTAAAAAGCTTAAAGTGCATATTATTTTATAGAAGATCTACCTGGTGGATGTAAGAATTGAGAGGGTTGTAGTAGTCGAACTCGTTGCCTTTGTATTGAAGCTGCTCGTACAAGACGGAGTTCAGGGCACACACCACCTGCCTCTGAAGCTCAAAGTCCTCCACTACAAAACAGTCACCTACATCATACACAAGAAATTAAAACTTCATAAAAAGGACTTTGACCGAAAGGGAAAATATAGATCTTGTGCAGCCGTCACATTTTCCCATATATACACTGGTATTAATTTTATTTCTTGGAATAGAAACCCATGCATCAAGGACATAAGAAAAAAAGACCATAACTTAAGTCTCAAAAAGACTACTTTTACTTTTAGCGTTGCTCGTTTTGAAAGCCCACCTTGAGCGATACGCAGGCTCGGGTGAGAGGCGTTCTTGATTCTCAGCATCTTTTTCACTTTTTCTGCAATCTCATCCAGCTGCGCCGATATGCTGTTCAGTGTTACATCAGCCAGAGGGTTACAATACTGATCCACCAGTATAGCACCTAGAGAGGCAGAACAGAGCAACAGAGGGAATGCATAATGTAATTTAAATCAAGAAAAAAAAAAAAAACATAAAAAGTGATGCCAATTAAATGGCAAAATGCCATTGTCTGAATAAGTTATAGTGCTAAACACAAAAGTAGCAAAAAAACAGACACTCTGCTTGTGTATAGATTTCTAAACTAAACAGAGAAACTTGAGTTGAACATGTATTCATGCCTCACCCTCTAAAGCTGACTGCTGCTCTGCAGGCTGCTCCAGGAAACTCTTCAAACTCCTCAGGATGTTCTGTTGCCTCAGGAAGTAAAGGATTTTCTTTGCATAGTATTTCAAGGTCAAGCTTTTCCTAATGATGGACGCAGAACGGAAGAGAGACACGTTAATGGTCAAAGGGTGGCGCTCTCATAATAAGGATTAACCAGATCAACACTCAACAATGATCGCAGAATGCAGTGTGTGGCGAGTATCGAGGTTGTACTATGCGTGTGCACATTGCTGCACTCACCTCTTGTCCGAGTTGAGTATGAAGAGGAGCTCGTCTTCACAGAAGTGCTCTGGCATCCCAAGTGACTCGATCTCTGCAAAGCTGTCTCCCAGCACCTGGCCAACGCAAGGCTGAGTTACAGTTCTCTGGGTTAGTCTGGAACATAGAAAGCTCACATTTTCTTGTACAAACATGCGCCCACACAAACAAAAAGGCCAGCCAATAACAATGTTTTTTATATATACATTTTTTTATTCAAATGGTGCTCTATAAAAAAGGGAAAAAACGGAATGCTTTTTCAAAATCTGTCATATATATTTCATTTATAAAACCGATGTCCAATGCAACATAGTAATACTGTTAATGTATTCGTCATTACAAATGAGCACTTACGACTTCTGTGAAGAATCTCTTCGAGATCGACTCCACGGTCCTTCGTATTTGTATACCAACTCGATGGCGTGTTTTGTATTCTCTGAGCCAGTCACAGCACTCGTTCTGACGGTAAAACCTCTGCAGTCTTGGCCATCTGTTGATGAAGGCAGTACAATTGTTATTTCAGTGACACTTTTTGGGCATGCTCAGAATTTTCTATAGCAGCATATTGCCTGAAGCAGTATAAGACATGTCTATAAAATAATTTATCATCCTGCTGCAGCCGTGGGGGTTTTATTTGCACAAAAGGAAAGCAATCAGGAGAGTGACAGCCAAATCGGTCAGGAGGAGGGCTTAGCTTTTGGCATGAGCTGCAGTCTCCTGCAGTTCACAGGCTACATGTAACATTCAAGGTCACACAAATTCATCTGTGGCAGTTCTGGAGGAAATATCATTTGCAACGTGTAAAAGATGTACACTCTAAGATTTACAGGCGCCATGGAAAGCTTGCGATTGGCCTGGCGGGATGATGCATTTGGTGCATCAGCACAATGTCAACGGCTGACAGCTGCCTGTGAGTTCGCAGTAAACGAACCCATCTTTTAGGAGACAATGAGCGATGCAGGGCTCTAAACAAGACACACAATAGAGGACAGGGAGGCTCGTTTCGTGAGACAGTGGTGAAAAGCCACAAGAAGCGAGCACTCCGACGATATACCACAGAAAAATCAAAGCACCTGAGTTTGTACTGGTGGCCCCACACCTTCCCCCTTCCATGGCAAACGTCGTGTAGCCTCTTGCAGCAGCAGGAGACGTTACAAATGTCGACATTTTTGAGGACAGGGAAGCACAGGATGTGTTCGAGCAACTCGGTCGGCAGGTCGGTCAGTTTTTTTGTTTGAGTGTCGGAAATAATCCCATTTAGACTTTGTTGCCCCTCTCCGGCTACAGACGTCGCCATCTTTACTGTTTACCCCGATTACCTCATTGATCAGGCACCGCCCATTTATGGCGCAGGGGGCATGGCTATGGGCGGGGCGAAGGTAGTGTAGTGCAGTGTGATTGGTTGTTCGATCAAGAGGCTATGATGCCTTCGGGCTCCTCGGATATTCCAGATTTATTTTATGTTTAAATCACAAAATAATCTGAATGATCAAAGAGGAATGTGCAGTAAATTCGTCAGCAAGAAACTCATCCTGCGACAGACGTGGTTTAAAAAAAATATATATATAAAACAACAACAACCCAATTAAATTGTAAGCAGTAATAAATATGTAATTACTATGGAATGATTAATGTAGCAGGTTCCTTTTTTAACAAATTAGGTAGGTGGATATGACCAGTATATAGGCCACAGAGTATACAGCAATGCTTATATTTATATTGATCGTGATCATAACATGTTGAAGAACAGTGAGTATACACTATGACATTTAGAATTTTCTGGAGAAGGGAGGTTTAGTGTGACAGGGTTATTAACACCATATGACTGATGTTAATTGTTCATCAGTGTGATGGCCTGCGGGGAAAAAAACTGTTCCTGTGTCTCATTGTTTTGGTGTACAGTGTTCTGTAACACCTACCAGAGTGGAAAAGTATGTATGTATATTTGCGATTAATAAAAATAAATAGGTTTGCAACTGAATATTACTTTCATTACAATATCAATTAATCTGTCAATTACTTTCTCTATGAATCATTTTGGCTCTAATAAAAATGTTGAACAATGGCCATCATAATTTCCTAAAGGCCTAAAGTGAGGTTATAAATATGCTTGTTTTGTCTGGCTATCACTCCAAAACTATAGGATATTCAGATTGCAGTCACATAAGACAAGGAAAAGCAGCACATTCTCACAATTGTGAAGCTAGAATTAGGGAATGTTTGGCTTTTTTTCTTGAAAAAATACTTAAACAATTAATCTATTATGAAAATAGTTTCAGATTAAATTTCTGTCGATTGCCTAATATCGATTAACCGACTAATCCTTTCTGCGATAAAAATGATTGCTCTCCTTAAACTTGATTTGGTCTGACTTAAATGATTGTATTTTGTTTACATTAGTTTAGTATATAAAGTTCCCCCTCTGGGCTGGGATTGGAGAAAGTGAGAGAAAATGTAGGCACATAACATATATTTTATTCTAACATAAAACACAATGATACAATAACACAAGAGATCCACTTTATCATTATTATAAACCTGGATACAGTATTTTAAATCTCAGATAAAACTGTCATGGCCCCAAAGAAGCGTATTTCTTTCTTCTTCTGTCAGCACTTGTATGTAGTTAAATGTGCGCTACAGTGTTATTACAACACTCTGGACGGTACTTGAATGCGGCATCGCTGCTTGGATGAGCTCGTTAACGAACAGTTAGCAGCAGGTAGCTCGCGCTTCGTTTCCAGCAGAGTTTATATTCAGCAACAGAAGTGTCTCGAGCTGTCCAGAGGGGATACAGTGGATTGAGCATTTCTCGGACGAGTAGATGAAAACATTAACGGATTCCACGCTATAGAGACGTATAACTTTAGCGCAAGACAAGGGTTTGTAATGAATATTTGGATGGATAGTTAGCCAACTTAGTTTCTTTTAAACCTAGTAGCTAACGTTAGCAGCAAGCCTAGGACAACACACTGTATGTACAGCTCATGCTAAATGTAAACTTTTTGTTTTGTAGCTAACGTGAAATTACAAAAGACTACCAGTTAAACACGCGTATTAGTCATTCATAAATACATATAATGTCAGTAAAAGCCTTATGTAAACTTTAATGGAACTCGCTTTTAAGTAACTATCTGTCGGTAGTTGAACGAGCTTTCCTAAAGCTGGACAGTCGCATGCACATCTTGGACTGTCTACGCCAAGTACACGAGACACAATGCCTTGACAGTGCACTCCGTCTGCAGGAATTACCGACTTTGAATAAGTGAACAGTTAGTGTGTCAGCTATTCGCCATGGCAAGTGCCCTAGCAGCGAAAATGGGATTTAACTCCCTGATGAGAAAACAAGCCAAGCACTTCAACGTCAGGATCTGCACAATGGAGTCAGACATGGAGTTCAGCTGCGAGGTGTGTAAAGTGTGTGTCTCAGAATCTGAGCACAATCATAATCAACTTTGCTGCAAAGGTTCTCCTGACCGTAACGCGAAGTGCACCTGAGTTTTCCCAATGCATTGTAATGTAACTACAGCCGTATGCTATGCTTTACCATACTCTGTAATGACAACTGCGTTGGCGTGGAGTTACAGAGTTTATCAAGGGGACACCGGGGATGATGTTCGCTCATAAGAGATGCGAGAGTTTCACTTTTTGACACTAGATGGCAGCAGGCAACTATGAACAAACGCAATCGGTATAGTGGGTCTATTCTACAGAAGACCTTATCTGTTATAATGTACCTCTTGTTTTATGCAGCAATGGAATCTTGAACATTTTAGTCAATGGCAAAGCTCAAGCTCAGTATAGGACTTGCCGCAATGCTGTGTGAATCATACTGCAGTGTGGCTTCAATGTGTATTTTGGGCCTTCTTGCAGTGTAAAGGCATCAAAAATGACTTGCAGACACCACCTCTGTATTTAAAGGGGAGGAACCCCATCAAAGTTTGCAGTTGGTAATTACATACAGCGGCATAATGTTAGTTGCCGGTTTCTATTTTCTGTGCCGGGATGATAATTGTATCAATTATGGGTTTTGTAAATAGCATTTAACGGGTTCTGGTCATATAGACAAAATGTTCATTCAGCCTTACATAGGATTGTTTGACTGGCCCTTGTTCCCCTTTCTGCTGCAGGCTGGAGCTGATTTCCTCCTTTTTATTTTAACTCGAACACACTAAGCCTTTTCATGCTAACCTTGAATGCACTTCACAGACGCTTGCAGCCAGCAAGTGACTTTTACTGTCAACATTTAGCTCTAACAGATTGAGAATAATACTCCAACATTTATGTGTTTCAGGTCAAGTGGAAAGGAAAAGACCTTTTTGACTTGGTGTGCCGAACTCTGGGGCTGAGGGAGACGTGGTTTTTTGGGCTCCGGTACAACATCAAGGACACAGTTGCTTGGCTGAAGATGGAAAAGAGGGCAAGTGATTCTCATGTTGTGCTGGTGGTGTAGCAGCCATGAGGCAGGTAAACACCGTCGATAAAGTGCAAATGTTGATTTCTTTGGTTCATTGTCGTAGGTTCTGGATCAGGAGGTACCAAAGGAGGAACCAATCACTCTTCACTTCCTGGCCAAGTTCTACCCCGAAAATGCTGAGGAGGAGCTGGTGCAAGATATCACACAGCATCTCTACTTCCTACAGGTAACTACACGTAAATATATACCTGCTGTTCTGTCATTGTTCTTATATTTAGAGTTTTGTTTTCTCCATTTCAAGTTAAATCATTTTTAAAAATTCAATGCATTTTGTTCTTCTGTCTCTGGATGTACTCTTCAAATACTTACCTTGTTGTCATCCTATCTATTTCATTTGTGCCTATCACGCCATAAAGGCCTCATGAGAAGGTTCTTTGTGCTCTTACGCTGAATGACACATTCTCTTCTTCCTCTGCTGCTCTCTAAATTGAAATTGCTGTAGGCTTTCAGGTAAACCTGAAATCCAACATGCCTTTCAGAAGAAGCTGTGGATTACTGCCCAGTGGCCTTTTTTTTCCCTCCCAAAACCCCTCTTTCCTTGATGGTAATCCTCCCACAGGGGTGGTGTGTTCAAGACTTTAAAAGAAAAAAAACTGTGGGTGTCATCTTCTGAAGAACTAGATGAGTTGAACTAAATGTTTTAAAAATATATTAGGTGTTTGAGATCTTTAACACTTAAAAATGGTAAAAAGAAAAAAAAAAGCCCTGTAAATTTAGTATTATCAATTTCACCATTGCGCACCGGGCATTTGGCTCATGCGCTGCGCAGTATCTGCGGCTTCCTCACGGCTCTAATCTGGTGCCAACAGGGGGCACGCGTCCACAGAGTTTCGGACAAGTTGATGAGCAGAGCACTCGGTAATACACTTTTTCCATTGTCCTGGTCTGATAGTGTGCAGCCATGTGGAATCAATGCGCGACATATTACCGCAGCCCTTTCTCTCCACTTAATACTCCCCTGGGAATCCCTGCCACACCATTTTTCCTCACTAGAGATGAGATTCGTAGCTGTGCTCCCATTGCTCAATGCTACCAGCCGCATTTATCAATTACCAATGAAGATGTAAGGGCTCAGTTATTGGCCCAGTTAATGACTTATTGTCTATGGGATGCTCATCCGCCATAGCATCCCTCACAGTGCTGCTTTAGTTATATGGTTTGAGACAGCAAGTGCACTTGTTTCCCTCAACATTTGGATAGAGGCACTTATCTACTTAAGGCATATAAAAAAAGTCTCTCTGTGTCCTTTACCCATTTAGAGTTAGTTGAAGCAATTTATTTATTTCACGAGGAGACTGCAGCCGACAAATTACTCAACAGTTAAAGCGGCACGCAGCCACAAAGGGGAGAAGAATACAAATGCGTAGCCTTGTATCGCCTGTCTGCTTATTACATTGCTCTCATTAATTCCCACAATGTCGGGCGCAGGCCTCTGTTCAGATAGTGTCACAGGCATGACAGCTGGATTAGTGCTTATCGGGAAATGATCACCGACCCGGATACAAACACACACACGCACACACACAACCCTCACACACTTTGGACCACTTACACAAACTGACACATGCACGTCTCCGTCACCTCGGCCTGCAAACTTTAGCAACAACATGTCGGTCTCATTTGTAAACCAGATTGCAGCCTCAGCCTCTTAGTGCTCGCCACCATTATGGGCTGTCATCTCGCACTCCACACCTTTGTCAGTTCAAAACAAGTGAAAAAGAGCATGACTGGCTTTACGAAATGTTAAGGTTCAAAGCATTAAATTGCCCACTACGGCTGAAGCGCGCTTGCGCTGTCTAACCCTACGATCCGGCTTTGTGCTCCACATGCAGTTTTGCAAGTTTGGGATTCAATTAGCTCGACAGCTGACGGAGCTGGGGTAGTGACATCTGGCGAGACGTAGCACTTTTAACCTGGGAGGGAGCTTGTTAAAGGGGATTGCCACCCATTGGGATCCATGGCAGTTAAGTCAACACAAACCTCTCTTTCCCTAAACTATAAACTGGAGACCTAAACTTTACATTTGTCAATCTTACTGATTGGAGTGTATTCACACACATAGAATCAGCTAAATCTAGCTTGGGGCACAGAGAAGAGATGAATCGTGAAAATGGGTGGTGCTCTCTAAGGATTCAATTTATAAGGAAGCATTTCTGTCATGTCCTTATACTCTGCTGACTGGCAAGCACATCTTTTTGGAGCATCTTAATGATCCTATGAAATGATGTTGGCTTAGGTACATAGTGTCTAATAGTTCCCCATGTGGCTTTGATACCTAAGTCTTACAATATTTATTTGGCACAGTTTGTCCTGTTTCCACTTCCAGACCTCTCTAAAATGAGCAAGTACCAGAGAGCCGTAGCAGCGTAGCTGTGAGTGTATTTACTCCGTTTGCAGCCTATAATAACCTGATTCTTTTGGCAACTGGAAATTGGTACCTGAACACAGTTTTTTCTGTGTATGGCTCCTGTCATTTTTCAAAGTGGAATTAAGGAAATAAAGTTCTGGCACAGTTGTCAGAAAGTGTGTGTTTCACCCTGCACTAACACTCTTCTCTCCAAGGTATCAAGTGTTTGTTTTTTTTCATTGCGTTTGAGTCGAGTAGGATCACCTGTCAATCTGATTCAGCCCCTTCATCTAATTTTTTTCCTCTCGTGGAAATCGATACAGAGGAGATGTAATATTCAAACAAAGACACAGAACAGATGATTTTATGTTACATATGATAGTTTCCTCCCAAAACCCAGCCTTACTGGATATGTCTTCATTGCTGTTATAACATTTAACAGTGAAAAGTTTTTCTACTTGTTAAACAAGAAGCTCAACCAAGGGCAATGGTGCATTCACGTGCACCTCGGATGGCCCATTTCCAGAGTTGGGAAGTCGTTCTTCCGACTTTGGTGTGTTCATGAGCTTTACGTTGTAATGTGGAAACAACATGGAAGCTAAAAAGATGTGTTGTATGTTATTACTCAGATTAACACTTTGATTTTTTGTTGTTGACTTGAATTTTCCCAGTCGGTAACTAATTTATCAGATTATTTCCGACACCATATAAATGCAGCACAAAGGCCCTATCTTGCGATGTTAGCGGAAGTGAAACATAAGTCATGTATCCGCCCCATGATTCGTGTCCGCTCAAAATGTATTTGGCTCTACCATGGCCCATGCTACACCCTTCCACAAAGTTTCATGAAAATCGGGCAGGTTTTTCGTAATCCTGCTGACAAACAAACAGGCTAACTGAAAACAGAGCCCAAAACATAACCTCCTTGGCGGCGGTAACAATCTACTGAATGGCACAGAACATCCATTGGCGGTCCATGGTCCATTCTGAATAGATGTTTGCGGGTGGATGCACGCATAGCAACATTAGCAGTGCCTCGAAGCTAATTATATTTTGTAACTCCTCAGGTGAAGAAGAATATCCTCGAGGAGGAGATTCACTGTCCACCTGAGGCCTCTGTGCTGCTGGCCTCCTATGCTGTCCATGCCAAGGTTAGTGCTCTTTTTGGAACTAAAGATTTTATTCTCAGTTCATTTTCAAGCAAGATTAGTTCATCGTATTCTTTAAGGGTTTATTTATCTTTACTTGAAATTTTGCACAACAACACCTTCTCCTCCTCAAGCGTACATTTAGTTTGACTATTGGTTTGATGAGGTGCTAACAGCTGTGAATAATTTACCACAATAGGAGTAGAGTCGGAATAAAGCTTAATTTGAACGGAATAGGTTCAGAATTGTTGTTGGACTGATTGAGGATATGTGTAGCCTGCCTGTCTGGAACTGTCCTCACACGATTTGCACTCCTTACATCTCGGGTAGGGATTTCTTTGTGGCTGTAGATGACTATCTATTTAAGAAAAATCTGTGAAAAAAAAGGAAATACCCAACTGCAATAACCTGTGGTGCAGGGATACTCAACTTGCTTTGCCCAGGGGCCGCTTTTTTAAAATGACATGCATTTCATTTGTTTGTTCATTATCTGATAAATAGTGTATTTGTGCATCTCTATCTCTCTTACTACAGTGCAGAGAGACTGCGTGTTTTTTATCACCAGCGGGCTTGACTATTGTATTCTTGTCATATTTCTTTCCCCCAAAAAATAAAGACATAAATCACCCAAAATTGATCCAGAACTCTGCTGTCTGAGTCCTGATAAGGACCAGAGGAGAACACATTACACCGGCCACAAGTTTCTTCACCGGCAAGTTTTTTGTTATTGATTTGTTTTAACTTCTTGGAGTGCTAAAGGGCCTCGCAGGAAATGTCTTTAATGTAAAAAACAGGACCCCAGGTGCTCTGGTGTTAAGTAACTGTTCTGAAATGCAGAACAAACACTTCTGCTGAAGCAGCGCCTGCTTGTTGGAGCAACCTCCCAGCAGATCTGGGATTGAATCCCATTTAATTAAAGTGAGAATACAGTAGCTTCTGCAGAGGTGCAGTCAAATAGTGGAGTGTCAAGTTTGGTGATCTCAGGATTACATCTACATTACATTCTTGTAGAAGAAATGTCAGCACCTCCAAGTTTAAAGAGAATTGTGGATCCCTCCCTTTAGGTCGTGAGCAAGTGGCTGCCCCATAGCAGGTTGGATGCATGTAGGGGAGTAAGGTGGCACATGAAATCAAAAGGCAGATCGTTGCAACATTTGCAGTTGTTCGTTTTGGTAATTTATCAGACAATATATGGTACTTTTTCACTCCTAATTTATCAGGGTTCCTTAAAAAAGTTTTAAAAAGGCATTGAATTCATTAATCTAAAAATAATTGTTTTTAAAATGTCTTGAATCAATCTTTCAAAGGTCTTAAAAATGCGAAAAGATGGGAAGTAGAATTTTATGAATAGTTTTTAAAAAATTTTTTTTATGACATTGCAATTTAACATCTAATAATAACATCTAATAATTGGTAACATTGATTTTGTTTTAATACAATTTACCGAATGCCTCTCGCATTAATGTCACGCAGGTCAGGACAGTGGAACCAAACACACTCACATTTTGTTTGTTGTTTGCAGATGAACTGTCTGCTAGCAATGACTTGGTGAAATTCTATGTTACAATAAACAGTTGGGCAAAATCCTTAACTGTAAGTAATTGGTGTTTTTTCTTCAATTTTGGTTATTGTAAAGTTGCGCTTCAATTTCATTCCGAATGCCTTTAAAAAAAAAAAGGCTTAAAACGTCTTAAATGTCACTTTCCATGTAGAAACCCTGCATGAACTGCACATAGTGAACAACAAACAAAATTCTTGATAGAAACGGCTAAATTAGCGTCCTTTGTAGCATGGCTGAGCTTACACAGGGTGTGGAACTAAGACCTATGAAAGCTTGGAGTAGAACCGCTGCTCCTGTGCATTGAAAAGGAGCCGGTTGAGGTATTGGGTGCTATAACAAAGAAGTAGGGACTTTACAGGCTCCCGATGGCACGGCCAACGGTGTGTGAGTGTGTGTGAATGTTTACCTACCTACTGATGAGCATGTGGCACCTTGTATGGCAGCCTGCGACTCTGTATGAATGTGTGTGAATGGGTGAATGCTGACGTGTTGTAAAGCGCTTAGAGTGATCGCTAAGATTGGAAAAGCGCTCTATAAATGCAGATCATTTACCTTTTTAGACTGGTTTATGCCAAGAGTGTGTTTGTAATTATTGTTACTTATGTACTCTAATTGTATTATTTAAGCATACATTTTTTATATTATTATATCACCTATATTTCTATTTCTTCTGTTTTTTTGTCCCGTTATTGTTTAGTTTATGTTTGTCAATTTTTCCCTTTTTGTGTTTTCATTTAGTATTACATTAAGCATCATTTTAAGAGCACTATAAACGGCATTAATCTGTATGAGAGCACGCTGCATGCACATCTTCTTTCATTTATTGCTTGACGATCAAACAACAAGTTACCTAAAGTCTATGGAAATCACTGCACAGGAAAGAGCTCCCTTAATAAACCTCCAGCGATCTCGCCCGTTTTGGTTGAAGGATCCCATCTCTCTGAAATCTCCAGGAAAACGATATGGAGAGTGAGGTACAGCTTTCTGACAGGCGGACAGGGTCGAGTGAGACCGGAGCTCTACCTCAAAGGTTTGGCCAAGAGCCCTCAGAGACTCGCTTTTCCCATGCCAATTTAACAGGCCTTGGTCAAAAGAGAAGTGTGGAGGAAGAAAAATCAGCAAATGAGCTCGAGACTCGTGCTCTCTGCTGTCAGCGCCCTCGATCTGGGAACAGCAAAAAATATGGGGCCACAATCTGTTTTCATTTAATCAGCAGTCCACTTTGATTAGAGCCAATGTGAGTAAATCGGTGTTGTAAAGGGGAGACAGGGACTTGTTTAGCAGTGCAGCTGCTGAGAGGTCTTTGGCAGACTTTCCCCCCTTTCTTTTTCTCCCATCAGGAGTTGGTTTTTGTGCAGCCTGTGAAGTTGAGTCACACAGTGGGATGTACTTTCTTGCCTTCGCTCATCTTTAATCATATTATGGCAGCCTGAAGATAGCAATAAGGAGAGAGTAAAGGAGTATTCTAAGACGGCATTAATGTTTAAATGAAGTTTTTTTTATAATGTGAATCATAGCTCTGTTAAGGAACGCAGAATCCGTGTGCGTAATCAGTTTCCAGTCGGAGCAAAAAAAAAAAATTGCCATATAATTCATTACAAAGGCAGTAGGAAGCCATAAAAGCTACCCTTGTATGAGTAACAGAGAGTGCATGAGTAGAGCGGATAATAGAAGTTAGGAATAGTGGAGGAATTTGTGTGTGCACAAATGGTCTGACTGACACACACAGTGGGATTCCAAGAGCTCAGTCCAAAAGAAAAAGTAAGAATATGTGATTATGGAAACTATCACAGACATTTTATGCATCATTATTCAACATACTAACATTATGCGTCAGTATGTTATATGTTACAGTGTATGTGACATGTACTGTATGACATGATATCTGTATGGAAGTGGCCAATATCATGTAAAACAAAATGTACAAACATTAAACGTTCACCTGCAGTTTAATATGATATAATTATTATATTTCTTAAATAATTTATATGTTTTTTTTTTTTGAGGGAAATTAACAATTATTTCCTCGACTCATCTGTGGATTACTTTCTTGATCAATCAATTAATTGCTTGGACCATAAAATGTGAGAAAAGAATCACAAAACCCCCCCCAAAACCAAACAATACTTAGTTTAGGAAGGCAAAAGTTAAAGAAAAGCAAGAAACCTGCACATTTGAGAAGCTGTACCTGGGGAATGTTACTCTAAAAAATAGTTGCCTTTTAATTGTCTGTCGATCGGTGTCACTGTATATACTCGATGTCAATATTTACTATGCCCATATTTTACATGAATCGCTTTTGCACTGTTTTTTAAAAGTAATGCTGAAAGAATGCAACTGTTTAAACGTTAACCAGATTTCCCATAAACCCCCAGACAGCAAACAAACACAATTTCCAAGAGGGTAGAAAACCCCCCCTTTTATAATGTATAAAATGTTCCCTCCTAACTTTTCTGCGGCTGTGTGTACGCTCTGTGAGGCAACAGTTCAGCCTCGGTGGATCAGCAGAGGTTTCAGTGCCCCCTGCTTTGTATTCTGAGTGGGTGCAGTGCGTCAAGGAGGTGTTGAAAAGGAATTTCAAGAAACAGCCGCTCGCAGGAAAAATGCAGAGGGAGTCACTCTGCAGAGGTTGAGTTGGGAGTGAGGTCGGCTCCCTCAGCCACAACGCCACTGAGGGCGTGGACATGCGTGTTCAGCCGAGAGTGGAGGGACATGACAAGCTAATAGGAATGAATGACACTGGTGGGAAGCACTGTGTTTTACAGGTGGCTTCAACAAGACTTAAACCTAAGCTACATTTTTGAAAATTGAATGAGGCAGCCCATATTCCCATCCCTTTTTCACCTCACAGCGTGTGATGCAGATGTACTATGAGCTTTCACTTTTCAGTTTCAATATGGACCACACAATACGTTATTTAATACTCGTTGAATTTGTCAGCTTTGCTTTGAGATTATGTAAATCCTGCTTCAGTCATCTTACTCAACTGACATAATATTGATGCTCCACCGCAGCTTGAGTGAGTCAGCATTACCATGAGGGACAATGAGACGCGGAGATGGGAAGCCAATTGTTTTAGTGCTCGCTGGAGAGACATGTCAACTGAGTCACAATGTGTAGGTATGTTGTGCAACTGACAAGGGAAATCATTTGAAAAAGTGTAGATTTAAAAACAGAAGATTTTAATTTAAAAAATGTTTTGTCATGTCATCTGTTGTTACTCACCTTCACTTCAAATGTGTATCGCACATGGGCTACACTGTGAATACATACAGAAAGTATACATATTAAAAGGCACGCCAATGCTTTGAGCTTAATAATATCATACGTTGACCATGCTCAGTGCGTTAACATGCTGACCTTTAGTAATTAGCACTAAATATAAAATACAGCTAGCTTGGATTGGACAGCTGGGAATACTGACCTGATGATGACACTCGATGAAGAAAAAAATAAAAAAGGAATCACCAAAATGATTACAATTCATCCTGAGGGTACATGAATGAGTGTACCAAGCTTCATGTCGATCCATCCAATGTCTGTTGCGTTATTTCCCTCAAAACCATGGTGGTGCTAAAGAAAGGGTAAGAGCCAGAACATCAGAAAGTAACAGCCTTTCCAAACTGCACAGGTATAACTTAGTTTGGTTTATAGCCATCGATGGATGTAGCCTCAATGCTAGCAAGAAAAAGTCCTGCCTGCTCAACACTAATGCCTTTTATGGCTAGATATGAGAAACCTGTACTTCACACTATTAGCCCGTAAATGGATTTTCTTCAAAGGGACTGGACTGTTTGGGAAATATATTACCTAACAGAATATATAAATTAATCAGAGGTCACTGTTTGGGAAATATATTACCTAACAGAATATATAAATTAATCAGAGGTCACTGTTGTGCTACTGGTGATAATTGCCGAGTGAACATGTTGACACATGGCTGTCCTTTGATCATCGATTGTTGCTGTTAGTTTGGGGGTTTGTTCGGAATAATTGGAAGAAATGTGTATAATCATAAAGCATCTGAGAGAACTGTCGCTGTCAAAATGCCTGAGATGAAGCCCAGTTGGTGCCGTAATACCTCGATAAGTAATCCCTCGATATGTAGCAGTTACAAACAAACAGGTGAGAACCGAGGGACTAGAAGCAGCGAGGATGGGAAACTTAAGGGAAAGGATATAATTAAATGGCCCTCGGCTTCTCCGCTCTGTAAGCCACTGCACCGCTGTTCCAGGATTTCCAGCCTGTGTGTTGAGCTTATTAAATTCAGTCCTGTAAAATATTGTTTTCAGGCTGAAGTGCAGAAAAACCCAATCCAATTAAACCTCATAACAAAAGTAACACAATAAACACAACAAAACGACATATATAATAAGTTCATTCAAACCATTCAAGTGGTCCAAATTAATTGTGGCCAAATTATCAAAAGTTCACCATTAAAAAAAACAGCAACATTCGAAGTTCTCTATATTACATTTGTATTCTCTTGTCATTGGTTAAGCACTTAATGGTGTTATGACCTCCAAACACAATGTCACATACACCGTGTCATCAAATGAAGTGCTTTTGTTTTCTGTCCCTTTCATTTTTTTCTGAGACAATTTCTTTGTTTCTGTATATTTTTCGGTGCCTTCAGGTAACTGGCCGACTGTAGGTGACACAGCACTACAGAAATGTCAGATTTTGGGCGTCAGAATGAGAATCAAATGTATTTCTAAGCTACCCTTGTTTTTCCACCAAGGTACAGTATAACCAACAAATTCCAATAGTCATAGAAGGAGAAATCCATGAGAAGAGAATAAGATACCGCTTCTTGGTGTCAGCCCCACAAAGTTAAAGGCAAAGGCTTCTTCTAAAACCCATTATTTTGAACCAAAGTTCAACTGTCACTTTGTTGACTCTGGTGCCATCACTCTTCAGTTTAAGCACTGTTTTTTCGAGGGTGCACTTAAAACTGTTTTCGAAAAAAGATTCACCAAAGAAATGCCATTTGCTTACCAAGGCTGTCATGAAGCTCACAGATGCTGCGTCTAAAATGTAAAGACTCGTTTTGCCTCATTTCCACTTTTTTCACACGGTTCGGCTCGGCTCACTTTTGGTACCAGGTCCTTGTCTGTATTTCATTTTCCACTGCGGATAGTACCCCTTCAATGTAGGCGGGATGCTCAGCTGATCGCAGCAGCGTTCCTGCGAGAAACTGCCACGAGAACCATTTTCAACGCAACGTAGCTTTGCGGGCTAACATTTCTAAAAAATCTGGGGGAAAATTACGGTTCGCTATTGATGGGCTATTTAAAATTGTAGGTTTGTTCAAGATATCCCACGTCGTGCTGGTGACGATTCTCTTTGACCAATCAGTGGTCTGCAGTGTTTTAAATCCACCTTCCAGTATCGGCTCAGCTCGATCGAGGTGGCACCAAAAAAAAGTAGCAGGTACTATTGCTGATGGAAAACCAAAAAAAGAGCCATTTGAGCTGCGTAGAGCCGTGCCGTACTATGCAGTGGAAATGTGTTATTTGATGAAGACACACCGTCTGATCCTGACACAAATGTGTTTGAATACCCTGGTGCTCTAACAGTGCTGTGGAAAAAGCGCAAAAGAGTTCTAAATATATAAAGATTGCCTATGTCAATGAAACAAATAGCAATAGTGCCAAGGCAAGATAGGCACAAGTGAACACAGCGATGCACAGTTATAGGTTCAAATTCAAGTGAACCTACTTACATAAAGCTACAGTCAGAGCCCACTTTTTAAACGTTATGTATAATTCATATCCTTCCACCAGTTCTCCTGCAGCCTAAAGAAAATTCCCCACCGCCACTCAGTCATGCCTAATCCATCCATATCTCTCCTCAAACATGCTTGATATAATTTCCATCTCTGCTCCGTGGTGATAAGTGATCAGTCTCGGTTCCCTCTGAGATATTTCTAATAGCATAATTTACACTGTCTCCCAACAACTGGGCCACTGTGTGTGTGGTGCACATTAATGACCCGATGACAGACCAGCCTCCATTCATTCTCCAGGAGACCTTATTCTTACAGACGCTGTACTTTCATTTTATGAACAGCTCCCAGGAGAGGCATAGTCTGGCCTGTTATTGGAGGGAAGGTGGATAGCGACCATTAGTTTGAAGGGATTTTTAATCCTTTTGGCACTTTTGCTCTATTTCGCAGTATGGAGACTACGACCCCAATGTTCACAAGCCTGGCTTCTTGGCTGAGGAGGAACTGCTTCCAAAGAGGGTGAGTGACAGCCGGGTCCCCCTTAGTGTCATTAACGAGTGAAGATGTGTGCATATTAACTGTACTGTCTGCATGCATCATTTCAGGTGATTAACTTGTACCAGATGACTGCAGAAATGTGGGAGGAGAGGATCACAGCGTGTTATGCCGAGCACAGGGGCAGGACGAGGTAAAAACTGCTGCACTGAAACTTTACCACCATAAAGTTCCACAGTCATCAGAAAAGTTCACATACTGTGGGATGGGCTTAAAACTTGGTTTCACAAGAAATGTTTTATGCAAAACCAAAGTCCGTTTTTGGCAGCGAGATGAAAAAAAGACTCTTATACAAGTTGTTTCTGTAGGGAAGCTTCTCATTAAGTTTTCGGGTCGTCCGTCCATCCCATTCTCGTGAACGAGATATCTCAGCACCACCTGGAGGGAATGTCTTCAAATTTGGCACGAACGTCCACCTGCACTCAAGGATGGGCCGATTAGATTTTGGCGGTCAAAGATCAAGTTCACTGTGACCTCGCAAAATGCATTTTTTGGCCAGAATGCGAGAATTCATACGCTATTTATGACAATTTCACATAGATGTCTAACAGGATGAAATGATGAAGCGATGACATTTTGCACGGACTCGTTGATAGAGGCATTTAACAGCGAGGCGGTGATTCTAGTTTAAAGGAGCATTGACGAATCCACAGTATGAACTTTTTCAACATCTATTGTTGACCAAGAAAATGCACTAAATAAGCAAAGCACTGCACAACTTACCGCAGCCTAAAACTCCTCAATTGAGTGCAATTACATGCATTTTCACACGAGAGAAACTCAAATGTAGCGTTTTTTTCAAAAGCGAATCATTTAGTGAGGAGCAAATATATCATAGTGAAAAGGAAGATACAAATGCTGTTGCTGTAATTGCTTTCATAAATCTAAAACAAGCATGAAAATCAGTTGTTCTGTCGCTGCATTCTGCTCCACCACTAAGCCGAACCAAGTTGAACATTGACAGAGAGTAAGTGTGAGGGATGTGGAGTGTCTTATAACTCCCGTGTGTGGGGAGTTTTGGGCTGGAAAATCAGTTCTAGAAGCACACTGAACCGCAGCACTTGGAAAAGTGATAATTGACTCACTGGTGCTGATCAATAACATATTCAACCCCAGCAGAGAGAGGGGAGTTGGTGGTCACATCTTTTGCATTTTAATTGTTTAATAAGTGATGCAGTGTGGTGGGGGCACAGGAGGGGGAGGGGTCACTGGCCTTCACTAGGGCTGGGTATCATTAAAATATTTTGTGTTGTTTTTTTGCATCAGTTCGAGAAAGAAATGAAAAAATCCTCTTTTTAAGATACTTTTCCTGGAGAATGCATTTATTTATTTATTTGTGGGCAATGTCTGTCTATTAGTGGCCAGTCTAACACTTTGGTCCCAACTGAAATATGTCAACGACTTTTTTTTTGATGGCTTGTCATGACATTCGGGACATGGTTCCTAGAAGATTTATCCTAGAGACTTTGGTGATCCCTTGACTTTTTCCTGCCGCACCACCACAAGGTGTTGTTTGAACACAAGCAGCCGTATAAGAACAAACTCAATGAGGCAACATTTTATTCAGATTAGGAACTATTCCATCAAAGACAACACAAATGACAATTGTGACCAGATACTCTTTTTTAATACTACGTACTATGGACACATTTTCTGACCTAATAGCATTACGATTTAATATAGAGCTCCACACAGTGAAAAATATTATTTCATCTATATTTTGGTTCATATTAATTTCAAACATGATGAGTAATTCATTTTAATCTGATGTCAGGACAACATCAAAGACTTGCGTCCCATCTGCATCTGTATGTTCTTTCTCATGCAGCGCAACTCTAATGCTTTACACGTCCACAGCGCTAATCAAGCCTTACCAGAAAAATCTCCTCTGACCCACTCCAAAGTCAGAATTTACTCAGCGTCCAACCTAGTTAAGATTTGTTTACTTGGCGTAATGCTATCTTGCCTGTTTAAACTTTGATGAAGCTTAAATCATCAATTTCCCACCACCCATATCAAACAGCAAGTGATTAAAAGTTTAGGCGGAAGCGTGCCCTGATTCTTCCTCAACCATCAAAGTATGCTAATGCTCTTCTTTTTTTTTTTTTTTTTTTTTTTTTTTGCTGAGTTGACCCTGAAATCACGACAGATCTGCCTGCCAGGCTGCAGAAGGAGAGGAAGAAAAAAAGTTTTTTTTGACGCATTTGATGTCTCTATCACAGTATTTAGAGTCTTGGAGGCATCAGAACAAGTCTTCTTTTCCATCAAGCATGACCTCTAAAGCCTGTTAGCGAATTAGAGTCGTGTTTTGTGTCAGTACTGTGCTGATGTTTTCACCCTCGCAAGAGCTACGTGTCAAGAGTTTTTTGTAGATCACACAACATGACAGATGCTCCACACAAAAGCAAAGGAAACAAGGTCTGATCCCCTTCTTCTCTCCACTTCTGCACCTCCTCTCTCCTCACACACTTCCCTCCCTCTCTTCTCCATTCCCTTGGACCCCCCTCAATCCCTTTCCCTCTCTGTCTGTCTTTGAACCAGGGAAGAAGCTGAGATGGAGTATTTAAAAATAGCTCAGGACCTGGACATGTATGGCGTCAATTACTTTTTAATCAGGGTGAGCCAATGCTGCTTTGCTATATCTATCCAAAGTAAGCCAATATGGCTGCGTTCACACTGTAGGCAAAAGTGGCCCAAATCAGATTTTATTTTGCCCATATGTGACTCATGTTGAATGGGACATTTTCAATGCCGATTTGGGCCACTTTCATATGTTGTCCTAACTCGTATAGAGGTCTGATGTTTTGCAATGCTTCAGTCAGAACAGTCATATTGGAACGACAAATCTAAATTGACATTTGTCACAATTCTGCTCTGGCGAGAGTCTTGTGGAGATGCTCTAACAGTAGTAAAAAGGGATGAAATCTGTTTCATTGAAGCCACGATGCCACCACTACTGGCTGCAACTCCGCATCCACACACACCTCAGTCCAGCAGTAGCCATCACTACGCAAAAAGCCCCCCAAAAAAGCAAACAAATTGTCTCTCTTACTCCTCGTCCTTGTTATCGTCTGATAAATGCTGACTTCAGTGGCCTACACGTTTACTTAAGTATGACAGCGTGCTGCATGTGACGTCTTTGTTATTGTTACACACTGGAATCTGATATTGGCCACATAAAAAAAAATAATTAAATTAAAATGACATGAGCAGTAAAATTCCAAACACTAGCACTGAGGCCTGCAGTGTGAACGAAGCCTGCGAGAGATGTCAATTTCACTGTGGCGTTGTGAAATGAAGTGTTGGAATAGCAGTTGGACTCCTGTACTAAATGATTCCTTAGTTGAATGTATTATTTGAATCTCGAGCATTTTTTCTAACACATATGTATGTTTCTCGGGGGGGAGGGGCGAAATAATCAACTGCTAATTGGCACCAGATCTTTTCCCAGTGAGTCATAATGAAAACAAACAGGCGTTCACTTAAAGGTGGCTCTGACCTTGATCAGTGCATTCTCTAAAAGTCTTGACACATTTTTACAATACCGCCGAGCAGTCAACCTCAGCTTAAGTAATTCACCGTGGCATTGCTTTTCAAGTAAACACAGACTGCATATGCACTCCGCAACTGCCATTGCTCGGCTCAACTCTAACAAATAGTTTTTAACAAGCAGAGCCACCACACGTCCCCCTACGTCACATGCGAGCACAATTAAATGTCTGCTGGAATCAACGATCCCACAACTGCTCGCCAGTGTACCTTAACAGATGGGTAGGAGAAAAAGCTTTGTTCACTCTGCTGTGTGTGTGTGTGTGTGTGTGTGTGTGTGGTTTAGAACAAAAAGGGAACAGATCTTCTCCTGGGAGTGGACGCCCTGGGTCTGCACATCTATGAGCCGGACAACAGGCTGACCCCCAAGTGCTCCTTCCCTTGGAATGAGATACGCAACATCTCCTACAGCGACAAGGAGGTGGGAGAATCTGCTGTTATTCTGCATGGTCAAGACCGGTGGGACTTGGTATTGTTATACAGACAGTTACAACCTGAAGATAGAGCTACATATTTTCGGATCACAGTTTATCGGTCTGTTCGCTGCTTTGAACATCTGTTTCTGTTTGAATGTTCTGATATTGATTTCAAAGATATTGCCCGGGTTTACCCGACAAATGTGTGTGTTTTTCTTTTTGTGGTTTGATCCAAAAATTCGGTGTTCTTGTCTCCTCAACGTTTAGTTTACCATCAAACCTCTGGACAAGAAAACCAATGTTTTCAAGTTCAACTCTCCTCGGCTAAGAGTCAACAAGCTGGTGAGTTCAGCTAAATGTTAGAAGTTCATAATTTCTCCCGGTGAAGGTGACGATAGATGCTGGATGTGACCGGTGAATTAGAGTTTTGGGGATGAAGCAAGCATTTTTGACAACTCATTGTAAATAGCGCCCATGCTTGGTTTTATTTCTCTTGGTGCAGATCCTCCAGTTGTGTATAGGGAACCATGACCTGTTTATGCGCCGGCGGCGGCTGGACTCGCTTGAAGTACAGCAGATGAGGTCTCAGGCCAGAGAAGAGAGGGCCAGAAAACAGGTACATTGATCATGGAGAAACAAAGAAGAGGAGATGGGCAAAATTGGCAACAATGTAATGAACGCGTGTTTCGCTGGACACATCGAGATAAACAGTTGCTGGCGCTACTTGGGCAGTACAGTGCTGTTAAACCATTGCAGAAGAAGAGCACCGGGATGATGTGATTACATAATTTTTTTTTGCAATACCTTCAACCTTTTAGAGAATTTACAGCAATTCCACTCAGGCTCAAGTTAAAAAAGGCACACACAAACAGGTGGATGGAAACACAAGTAGTGACACACAATACATTCTGTCCAGTCCTCTCATGTTATTTCACACTTCAAACGGTGTAGGTCTGTGATGTGTTGCCCGTAATTCTTCCGATCTGTACAAAGTCATAACAAGGAAGAAGCTTTGTTAGTACATAAAAATGACTTTTTAAACTTTATTTACAAAACAGAGTGCCCTGATTTTTTTTCCTCCCTCTCTTTGTATGATGCCCATGCGGTGTCCCATCAGGTGCACCGGCTTCATGATTTTCTTCTGATGGATCCAAGCGGCGCTTTGTCCCATGTATTTTCATCCATCTTCTGTCTTTTGTTTGTTCTATTGCTTTCAGCCTCTATCCATATTTCCACTCATTTCTCCCACCATATGCTCGCCTCTTTGTCCACACTCCACCTGTCTGTGTCGTTCAGGTAGAGAGGCAGCGTCTGCAAAGGGAGAAGCAGCTGCGGGAGGAGGCAGAGAGGGCCAGGGACGAGCTGAAAAGGAGGCTGATTCAGCTGCAGGACGAGGCTCACATGGCCAACGACGCGCTGGTAAGAGTCCAACGGTCGGCTCCAAAGTGCATCATGTCGTCGGCTATGTCACATGTGTGCCAAGTTTTCAGAATTAAAATAGTTTCTCGAATTGAGCTTGCTTCACTTCCTCCCTGTGTTCATGTCATTTACTCATTCTTCCCCTCTATTGTCTCTCGCTGTCGCCTCTCCCCCCCATCAATCTCCCTCGCTCCTTCTGTATGCCCCGTCCCCTCTCTCTATACCTCTCTTTCTGCACATATTGTCGTGTCTCACTCCATCTCTTTTCACCTGTCCCCCTTCCTGTGTTTGCCCCTCTTCCTCCTCCTCCTCCTCCCGCTCCTCTCCAGCTGCGTTCGGAGCAGACTGCAGACCTGCTGGCTGAAAAGGCCCAGATCGCGGAGGAGGAGGCTAAGCTGCTGGCCCAGAAAGCTGCCGAGGCCGAGACAGAGATGCAACGCATCAAAGTGACTGCCATCCGTGGCCAGGAGGAGCGGCGGCTCATGGAGCAGAAGATGCTGGAGGCAGAGATGCTGGCCCTCAAGATGGCCGAGGAATCGGAGAGGAGGTGGGGCTAGGATGAAGTGGTGTACAGCCACCCATGCTGCATTGTCTCTGTCAGACACAAATTCTCTTTCTTTGTATCCGTCGCACACACACATGCATGACATGTATAGTTTAGTTTTTTAGATCCTTAAATAGCTCATCCCCGCATCTCACTTACTTTCCAAGGGTTTGTTTTCCTTTATTTGTAGAGCGTATGCCTCCAAACCGAGGAAGCTGTCTTACAGGAGCGTCAACAAACAGTTCCTAAAATGACCTCCTCAACTCCTGAGCCCCCCCGGCCCTCACAAATCTTTTTGAGTCCCTATAGTGCACGTCAGTTTGCTCAGCAGCACATGAGTCAGTCAACACAGTGAGTACAGAGCTCGGTGACGCGGCAGCATTTAAAGTGCTCGATCGAAGAACTTCTAACTTG
This sequence comes from Bovichtus diacanthus, assembly GCA_943590825.1. Taxonomy (NCBI): domain Eukaryota; kingdom Metazoa; phylum Chordata; class Actinopteri; order Perciformes; family Bovichtidae; genus Bovichtus; species Bovichtus diacanthus. The sequence goes on along the minus strand of CALSBV010012215.1, from coordinate 1,159,926 downwards.
TTTAAAATCATTTGATTTTAAAGGCTTTGTTCTCGCACTGCAGCAGGTAATCATGCGGTCGCAGCCACACTGCTGCACACGGAAAAGGAAAAGGGAAAAAGCCTTTGTTCAGCAGCTCTCCTCCTAGGTCTGAGGTGCCGCAGTTCATTTCTGCTAGTTAATTGTCAGCAGCGGTATCGGTCGACGGTGGGAGTCCCTATCAAACAGTCTGTTTTACTACACGTCGAAGCTCCAATGGTGCTGATGTGTGCTTTAGTGTTGCTTTAAAAAAGAAATGTTGTCATTTTTGTCATATCCTAGTTCAAATCCGGTACTTATAACGTCTGCTGTTGACTTATTTTCTTTCTTCGGAGGTCAGATGGATAAGGAGATGACTTGATGAGAGCTCTCTGTAGAGCCTGATGTCAATCCATGGTAGCAAAGAACTCAAGTCCTTTTTTTATACCAAAACAGTATACATGGATACTAAGAATATCCCTTCACAGCCTCTACTTGACAATTTATTAGGCAATCATTTCAAATGGGCACCATTAACCACTTGCCAGTAACTGCAATTTCTGGATGGGCACTTTCTGCACCGGAGACATTTTTAAACCTGTGGCACTCAACATTTAAATGACTACGTCCACTCAAACCCTTGAGGCACAAAGCTCTCCCACATCAACGAGGAACTGCCGAATGTTCAGAAACACAATCAAAAGAAATGTAATCACCTGCATATAGCATTCTTACGTCTCCGTGTGCTAACTGGATGGCGGAATAATGGGAGTCAGCGGTGATTGTCTGCTCGGGTGTTACATTGATCACCAGGGTAATAACAGAGTGACATTCCTGGTTCGCCGAGTGCCGACGTACCGATTATGTAAGATAATTTTGTATCCGATTTAGATAATTCCGTCTCCTTTGACGGATCTGGATTTGAATTAAAGTATTAGCTGCATCTGTCTATCTGTTTGTCCCTCAGGGCCAAGGAGGCCGAGCAGCTGAAACAGGATCTGCAGGAAGCCAAGGAGTCGGAGCGCAGGGCAAAGCACAAGCTGCTGGAGATTACCAGCAGGGCTGTCTATGGGGTAGCTGAAAGCATACACGCACATACTTATAGCACACTAAGTGTTTGTACTCACATACTTAAAACACACGAGTACGGCTGAAACTGACGATTATTTTTTTGTTGTATTTTCGATTAATCTGCTGATTATTTACTCAATTAATCGGGCGGCATTTAAAAAATAGTGAAAAATGTGTGTCCGTGTTTTAAGTGCCCTGAGCCCTTAATGCCCTTAATGTCCCCCCTTACATTGCTTTTGTAGCAGTAAGATAACATTGAGTCAAGGGTGAGTTCTTTCCTTTATCCTCATGCTAAACTCGACTGTAAATCTACATTTTAAAGCTGATAAAAAATTCTTCCCGGGGAACCCCATAGTGGGTTCGCATCTTTGTCACCGTTTCCGCCTCTGATGAGTTTGCACCCCTGCAGTTTCTCAAAGTCCAAGGTGATTTCTTTAAATGCTCTGTTTTTTTCAGCCAAAAACCCAAAGATATTCAGTTTAATATGGTATAAACCAGAGGATAGCAGTATATCTCCATATTTGAGAGGCTGAAAAAACTTTTTTTTTTTTTGCCATTTTTGCATGAAGGATTACTTTAACGATTAATTGATTAGAAAGAATTTGGGCAATCATTTTTCTGTCAATCGACTCATCGTTGCAACTCTACATATGAGTACACATTAGTACACAAACCAATAACAATCGATAGGAAATAAATCAATGAAAATTCTGGGGCTGCAACTAATAGTTATATTCATTATCATTGAACTGTTTGGTATACAAAACGTCCGAAAACATGCGGATCACAATATCCTCGAGCACAAAATGATGTCTTCAAATGTCTACGATCCAAAACCCAAACACATTCAATCCGCCTTTATGTCAGACCAACAGAAGTTGCAGATTCTCACATTTTAAAACTTCTAACCACGAAATGTTTAACATTTTTGCTTGAAAACTGCTGATTAATTTTCTTTCGATCAATAAATTGATTCATCGGTTTTTTTTTTTATGTACTGTAAATGTCATGTCATTTACAGGAATGAAAATGCATTATTTTTCATTCATAGTCCCTGGATACATGTTTTAGTATCCCAACAAAAATCCAATACATATGAACCGAAGCGATTAGAAAATGTTTTAAAACGATGTACTGTATTTGTCAGACAAAGTGAGCAATCTAAAGACCATGAATCCATAATGTAAATGGTTGAAAGAAACAGCCTTGCATAAAACAAACATATATCATGCAGTACATGAATACACTCCAGATAGGGAACAAATGTAGCACCCAAATGTAGCATTATCAGCTGCAAACAGTTGTTATGGAAATGACCATATAGTGTTAGCTTCACTGCTTATTTTGCACACACACACACACACACACACACACACACGCACACGCACACACAACTGTAGCCCTGCAAAGCCAAACTGAACATTAGATACTTGCATAAGAACAGGCAGCACATAAGGCAGCCTACGCAAGAGCTTCCAACATGCTAAAAACCCACACACTGCACATTCGGCTGCTTACACACATGTACACACACACACACACACACACACACACAGATATTGATGCTGGCCATTGATAGAGAACTACTCTGTTGTAAGCTTATGAATGAAGAGCCTTAACACACATTAGTGCACATACATACAAAAGACACGCTGCCACGAGAACTCCCTTTATACAGTTATCAGCTCATGCGTGATAACTGAAAATGTATCTGCACACACACACACACACACACACACACACACACTTTGTTTTACATTCCTATTTATGCTAGACTTGCTCAAATTGCCTTTTTCTGCTTGTCCAGACCGTATTTACGTCAAATAGAGCCACACTGTAGTCCGGATTCACACGCCAACCGATGGATTTACATTTATATTGTGTATTAGGTCTGCTTCTTATCCAACCGACTCCCGAGGTGACATCTGGCCAATGCATTTTAGATCTCTGGTCAGGATCTTAAAGCATATATTTGTGTGTGCATGATCCATGACCATCCAAGTGGTCATCTTTCTTTTTCTCCCTTTTATGCTTTTAAATACGTTGTCCTTTTCCATGCGTTCCTCCTCTCCCACTCTTTATCCTGTCACTTTGTTCTATCTTCTTCTCCTTTTACCCTTCCTATCATTTCCTCTGTGCTTTTCTGTCTCTATCATCTCCATCACTCCAACGTCTTTTTTATTCTGCCTCCCTCCCTCCTGTCAAATTTCCTCTAATCTCTCGTTCCATCTCCCCTCCTAGTCCCCTGGACTGCCATCTGACAGCATGCCTCCCGACCTGAGCTTCAGCAGAGAGAACCTCAGCTTTGACTTTAAAGATACCGACATGAAGCGCCTCTCCATGGAGATCGAGAAGGAGAAGTGAGCGGCCGGCCTTACTCTGCTGTTGCTGCCTGACATTTTTTGGGGCCTCAGCAATATATGATTTAATTGTTAAGTTTTGAGTTATTGCAAATGCACTAGAAATGGGTTTGAGAGGGATAATTAAGGATTGTACTTGTACTGCACTGACTTTTCAATATGCACATTTTGATTCATGAGTTCGGGTTGACGGTTGACCCTCAGCATTAGCTGTCACTGATGTCACTGCCAGCATTCAAGCTTTTTAGATCTTAATGTCAGTGACTGCAGACAGGGAAAAAACTACGTTTAGATACGTATGACCCTGGCTGTGGAGTTGAATAAATTACCTGGTTCTTTGCTGTCATGCAATTAGGTAATTAGGTTTTAAAATAAAGGCAAGTCAGCAGAGAGACTACAGGTCCGGGATTGATGGGTAACTGTTCATGGATGGAATTGAGAGATAGATAAAAAAAAAATATATATATATATATATATATATATATATATATATACACACATTTATACCACTAGAATGAAGATTTTTTTTTAAAAGGGTCAATGTTTTTCATTATGATTGATTGGACACAGCTCTGGCATTACAATGGCATTTTATAATTTGCATATTTTAGTACACTGATTCCAAAAATAGTACGTAGTAGTACGTCTCATAGTTTGGTTTCAGACCAGAATGCCTAGAAAATAGTTCCTAAATGTTGAGTAGAGCTCGCAAACACACACATTGTTTGCAGTTGTTATGTTAGAAATACCCGTATTTAGTTCACTTTAGAAAATTGATTGAATTTTTATTGGTGATTTTGAGAAATGCCTTTTAAAATGTTCATTTAGACTTAATTTTCCAAATGTTTTATACGATTTCATTTAAAGTTGTTACAAATCCTTGATTGATTGTGTTAGATGATTATATAACAGTATGAGCTTCAGGTTGATCAATAATGGTCAGCCTATGCCCATATTAAGAAGAGTGAAGCAAGGATGCCCCTTGATGCCATATTTATTCATAATGGCTATGTGACTGCTAGCTATTAAAGTCAGATCTAATGGGGGACACAGAGACTACTGAACGGTTTCCCAACCTGCAATTTGATCCTGTTTAGGGTCGAGTACATGGAGAAGAGCAAGCACCTGCAGGAGCAGCTGAATGAGCTGAAGACAGAGATTGAAAGTCTGAAGATGAAAGAGAGGGAGACTCCTCTGGACATCATTCACAACCAGAACACCGAGCAGGGGACCAGCAAGCACAGCAACTTTAAAAAGGTAGCTATCAGCTCTGCCAGGCCGGACACATAACACACGTTTGTAACACATGCCATAAAATACACCACACACGTTCCTGCAAGATACACTGTCCATGCAGAATCCCCCCCCTCCCCCCGTGTATTCACTCTTACAGTCAAACATCTGTAGTCATTTTAGCGCCTCGTATACATGCACAACATTTGTCAATAGGTCTTTGGTAGTAGAACAGAAATGGAATTACGTCTACTTAAGGTGATTTGTACAAATGTGTGTGTAAAGATGAGCCGCTCCCGTTACATCAATACTCAACCACAAGATCTGACACGCATTCTTGAGCTCTAACAAATGTGTTGAATACATTTCTTTCCGCGTGAAACATTTGCAGATCAGAGTTTACAAGTGTTTTAAATCTAGCAAATCCATGTTTACTTGCTATCAGTCTTTGCTGGTGCATTGCAGCATATTGGCATTTACTGATTCAGTATTTGAGCTAAAAGTTGAGAAAATAATTAATCTATTTTAGGAGCACTTTAAAAATATCAATTCCTAATTGCAACTGAAACGCCTCAAATCGACTTTGAATGGAAGAGTTTCTTTGTAAATGTTTTTTTTTTTCTATCAGATCGTGGCCTTTGTATGTAGATCCGTCAGAATACACACCTGCTATCCCTAATGCTGCTTAGTTACATTTACAAGTTGCTTTTTAGCTATTCAACAGCTGTCTGTGCAGCTGGAGACGCATCAGGTGGCGAAGTGTAAATGTGGTCTTAATACTGATCTTACATAATCTTCCAAGGGTAAGTATCTATCAAAAAATGTGATAGTCCTATCTTGTACAACACCCACGCCAAACTATCATATCATTCATAGGCGGGGTTTTATTAATTCTCAGAACAGCACTTAATAGCAACGCTTTCCACTTGGCCCTGTGGGTCATTTGTCAGCCTGAAGTTACAGATCAACCGTGAGGGAAATCTGTGTTTTTGTATGCATCCTATGTGGACTCCATCAGTAAGAATAGCTACAGTATTTCATCTTACACAAATGCCTTGCTTGGCGATATGAAACGACACTAAAAATGTCTCCGTCAGCTGGAGGGTTATTCCTAAATTGATTGGTCATAGGCAATGGAAATGTTATGAAAAAGTAGATTCTATTTCCCCCGTCCTCTGATGAACTGGGAGATTAGACTCATTCTCCTTTATCTTCCCACTCCAGTATGTCTGTAATTTCAATAAAAGTATCAAATGAAAATGTGAGCTATGCTCTCTGCACATTGTGTAACACAAAAAGCACTCCCCTCCTCCCTCCTTGTCTCCCACTGTAAAATACACTTGTTAAGGGAGCACTAATTGATTTGTGCTTGGTGATTAGTCATCTGGATGGATGGGGGCACCTTTGGCATGCAGGGGGAGAACGAGCTAAGTTAAAAGTGTTGGTTTAATTGAACCACAGGCGGGCGGCATTCATCTTGCTTGGGGTGGCATTGCAGGAAGAAGGGACGAGGAAAGGGAGAGTGAGGAAACCAGGTCAGCGTTGCCTAAAGATGAGGGACGTTTAGGGGAGGCTGAGTCACGGAAAAGTGCTAATGTACTATGAAGTTGGCAACCCGAGAGGGCAAGATGGCGGGGGGGGAGCAGAGGGAATGTTCAACAAAACATCTCAGAGCCAGAAGGATCAGGAGCAGCTGCAAAATATTTTGTTGAGGCCATTTTTTGCCTTTATTTGACAGTGTAGAGACATATATTGGAACCAGGGCCAGTTAGACGAGTACGACATGACACAAAGGTCCCAAGGCTGGAATAGGGGTAGGGAAGCCACAGTGAGGACATTCTTCCACCGGTTCATATATATTCTTGACAGCACCAGTGTTACCGATTACACTAGACATTTTACGAGACAAGATGTTCGCCGATGTTTAGAGCGCTTACTTTGACCTTTAACGTCGGATTGCTGTGTGGCCAGCCTCTCCGGTCGACCTTTCGGGCCCGTAGGTTTCCACCCGACCATCGTCGCACAGCTTCATACTAAAAGTGAACAGATTGTCTCATTACTTTAATCTGGTTCCCAAAATAATTTGACACCGTATCCTCTCCTTAAGCCTCGTACATACTTGTCTGACTGCTGCGGTCGCGGTCGCGCTCGTGTGCCCGCAGTTCCATTCCATACTACAATTGAGGGTCCGTGTTGGTCTGGCGTTCCACGCGTGCGCATTTACGTTGTTTGCCAGGAGTTCCAACACCATTTGGCTGTCTTTGTGTTACTTTAAAGACAAACTATGTCCGTGTTGAAAATGGCTGTAACAGCGAATCTCCTCACAGAACCCGAATCTTCAAAACAACTATTCAGTTTGTTCTCTTCTCAATCGTCTTCTGGGCAAACCAGCTAGAGGTGCATACACCACCACCTGGACTGGAGTGAGGAACAAAACATGAGCATGCGCAGTGATAGCACTTTGGTGCCTAGGAGAAAATTAACTGAATGGGAAAAACAACGATGGGCAAGTAATGTAATGGGTGTATGTCCGAACACCAGTAACATCGACTACAGTAATGTGGCATGCGCTGCACCCATTCAGCAACGAAGGCGCTCCAGAGAGCTCTTTCTCAACGCCTGAGTCACAACACAATGGAGCAATTATTTTGTCTGGAGTTTAATGGAGAGGGAATTCTTTCTTTTATTTTTTTTTTGACATGTGGCAGTTGATCCTGACTGTGTGAAGTGGCACACAAAAGAGGTCAACCATTTGCGTTGCTCTCATTGTGCTCGCCTGCATATCGAAAAATATACACAAGGGTTTCTTCTCTGGAAATAGCTTTGCCGATGTTCCATTAACAATACTGATACCTGAGACCTTAGTTAAAGACTTCTTGCTCTTTCCAGCACTGAGACGGCAGGACCACGGCAGTGTGGAATACAAAGCTGCAGAGTTAGACGCACGCACGCACGCACGCACGCACACAACTTAGGCTGCCTGTCAGCGGGGACAATAGAAGGTGATCTCTAAACATCATGCTGCAAATCAATCTCTTGCCCACACATTATCTGTTTGGATTTGCTTAAGTGCCTCAATCCACACATTCCCCAGAAATAACCTGAATTTCCCCAACTCTCCTTCATCCTTGGTCCAATATTTACTTTGGCTGCTTCTTTAATTCCCTTTACCCCACAGATGTTGAAGAGGGGGGAAAAGTTTGCCCAGTCAATTTGAAATAGTGCTCATTGATGCTGTATTAGACGAGCTAATGCTTAGCCTGTGCTCAATGGGTTAAAGCGATGAACTGAATTAATCCATCACCAGCTCATTTAAACCTGGAAAGAAAAACAGTCACAGTAATTTCTCTGACGGGTATTGATCGTCCACCCACCCTGCTCTGTTTGATTGTCTCTGCGGTAGTAAAGATTTACTTTTGCCGCAAACTGATCAACGCTGAGTTTAGTTTCAGTGGAAATTGTGTCAAGAATGCTGTGTATCTTTCACATTTCTGTCAGAAATTCAATAAAAACAGAATAACCGTGGTATTTTCAGTAAATACACAAAGGTGTACAGACTCTCCAATTATCCTCTCCTAATGATCACTTAGTTTTTTTTGATTAACAAAGTAAATGTGTTGTGCTGGAATGTTCTGTGTTTTTTCTAGCGCCTTTTTTTAAAAATGTACTCTGGTATTCAGAGGACATGCATGGGTGTACGTCTTCATTAGAATTGCAGCTAAAGCATTTTTTTTCACAGTGTAGCATATTTGGATATATGGAATACACAAATGAATAAAACACACGGTGTAATCCTAGCACAAGAGTAGGCTCTCATGAAAGAGTGTTTTTTTTAATAACTTAAATTAATAACTGCATGTTATTCGGGACTGTTCTTGACGTCTGCTCACCCACCTAAACTGAATTCTAAAGGTTAGGTTTGGCCGTTTTGCTGGTTTTCTCAATCAGAAACTGAGGCAGACTTGGTGGTCACGGTGCTTGCATTGGAGATACATAGGTGATGATTTCAGTGACATAAGTCTCCTGCTATGATTGCCATTTGGTTACTCATTGTGCTTGCTTGCTTGTTCTCTACCCTGCAGTATATTCTGTTTTAGTTTACTTCCACCACAGTTTAAAAAACCTTATCTGGTCTGTCATCTCCTCCACAGCTAACACTACAGAGCACCAAGTCCAGGGTGGCCTTCTTTGAGGAACTTTAAGCTACATACCTGTAAAGGTGGGGATGCACAACTGCCAAGAACCTCATGATTCTACATTCTTGGTCAGTTTCAATGACGGGCCAAGCTTTAAGAACTTATGCTCCACTTACTGGGAAACCACTATGAAACACACACACAACAAATGACCACTACTTTTATCTGCAGCAGCTCCAGGGCCCTCATGTGTATGCACAAACAAGAATGCATGTATAATGTCCCTGAACCAAATCTGGGATTCATAAAAAATTGAGTGTGTGTTTACAGCAAGAGTGTGGGGAGAAAACAGCACATAGTCCGTGAATATTTCGAAGTGAACTTGAGTGTGGGCTTTTTATTCATCTCAATGAACAAAGGTAGACCATGCGAAGAAATAAAAATGTTTTTTGACTGCTCTGGTTCCACTGTGGCTCTAATGAGACAGTACTTGTGGAGTTTAGAATGGTTATTATATCATGTCCAAATGGGATGACCTACATTATTTGACTGCCTATTCTTTTTGAAAAGAGAAATAAACCTCTAAGGGATAAAGTTGAACAAGAGAACAAATTGATTATATATTTTGCCCTTAATCCGACTCAAATATTTGATATTAAGTGGTTATAGGCAGCCTAGACTGCCCATTTGATTCATAATGCCGACAAATTCCTCCATATAATATGTTCTTTCTCTACTTAATAACTTCATGCTGCCTTAGTTGGAGGGAATAATGGAATGTTCAAGCAGGAAAAACGAGGCATTTTATTGCAATAATACATTTAAACAGCCATCTTTGGTTAATAGTGGGAGTTGATGGGCTGTGTTGGATGGTAATGATGTTATCAACAGAAAAAAAAATGGTGATTTATACCAAGTCATTTGTCTTGGTTGTGCTGTTTGACCAGTGTTTTTTAAATCTCATAATGTGTGTCCATGTTGGTGCCTTTATGCAAATGTGTATGGTGAATGTTGACATTATGCCGCACATGAAGCCTTAAGACCTGCCTTTGCGGTCCTTGCGTACACTGAGGAGTCATGTAACTCTGGCTGCCTCGAGCAGTTGAACGCTTGATTAAGATGTCCTTACACAAGGTAGCGAGTGCACTCCGCTCTGCTCTCGAAAGTCTGAAGACACTATTATTTGTACTAGGCTGTTCTTAGAATACAAACTGGATGAAGGATCTGTGATTGTTAGGTGCGAGCTTGTGTCACATCTGTCATCTATCACAGTTTTTCTTTTTTGTGAAGACAACCACTTTTTCAAACCATGAATTTGCATCTATTTTGAATTAATTTGTCTTTTTGAATTAATGTGCTCTTTCCCTGTGAAAGCAATTTATTTTTGCGGTATTACATTGTGAAGAAAATATGTATTTGTTTCTTCTTGACTGCATTCAACAATGATAGTAAGCAGTATTTAAAATGAAACGTTGGGAGAAGTTACATTACCTTTTATAACTAGATATACATTTTCACTGAAACATTGTACCAGATATGTATGTTTTGCATGTAAAATAAATGAATATCAGGTTTGATTCATCTTGTATGTTTGAGTTTTTTCCCCATCCAGAAATAACTGTGTGTTAGTTATTTTGGCAGACCTTGATGAACGTGAGCTTTGATATTGCCAGTGCCAGAGCCTCTTCCACCCGACCCAAACAGACATCCAATTACACCTTTTGAAATGATTCAAGTGTTACGTAAGCACCTTCCATCTTGAGTCAGATCACATACCCCGTTTCCTTGAGTGACAAGGTCTTTGTGTGTGTGCTTACGGATGCGTGGGCGAGTGGTGTGTGTGTTAACCCTTTAATGTGAGTCCTTTCCCGGGGTGTTTGTTTCCTGAGAGTGACAGCTCTCTGACAGAGTGAGTGGCGCTGAGGTCAGGGGGCTTCTCCACAGCTCTGTCAGCTCTGGGCTCAGTTGGAGACAGTGTTGTGACAAAAGTCTTCGGGAGCCAACTCTCCCTTGGGCCTCAGACTGGGTTTGGAGGGTCTGCGGGGGCATCAGGAAAACCAACAGACACACAGATTCTCTGTCACTGCTGCCTCTGCGTCAACACTGTCTTCCGAAACAGGGGAGAGGGAATGAGATGGGAAGAATCACATCTTTGTCATTTATCCATTCTCAAGGGATCACAGTTGACGTCACACACACACACACACACACAGACACAGACACTGGTGTACACACACACACACACACACACACACACACAGACACTGGTGTACACACACACATTGTCTTGCAGCAGATTGGAAAAGGTTCTCGGTTTACTGCAGGGTGAGGAGAGTTGACGGGGACTGTTTGAATATAGAGCACGCAGACACAATAGGAAGGCAAAACCTTTGTGTCATAATCCAGGGTGAGTCTCCATTCAGAGCCAATTCAGGCGACAAAAGAATGATGCAGTAGCAGTTTTATTGGCTTAGTACAATTGCCAATAAAATCTCCTTATTACCTTTTCACATTTGACTGCAGATGTAAGGAGGCGGTAGCTTTAAACCCAAATGGCTTGGAAGTGGGGGCACGATAAGCTTCGTTATAGCCAACTAATAAATGTTTTAACTGTCAGTCTTTCTATAAATTATGAATTAAAAAGGAAACATTTCATTAATTGTTTTTTTACAATATCACATCATACATATATTATATCATGTTATATATGTAATTACATATTGTGATGTCATGAGAGGTAGTGTCATAGATTGGAGATACATTCCCTCCCGGTGGATGCAGCAAGGACTACAAGCCGCCAGACTACAAAACCCAGAGTCAGCAGGCAGTCAGGACACGGTTTGCTGCCCAGCTGAAGCATATGAGCTGATTGCCCTAGTTTGTTGTGCTATAGAAAAAGACAACAAGAGTTTTTGATTTAAATACCTGTTTGTTTTGTTTGTCTGAAGAGGATTAAGTTAACCTGTATTAGAAGACTGAATACACTGGATTTAAGTTGGGAAAATAACGCTTTGCTGTCTTCATTTCCTGCACCCACACCTCCAGAGCTCCCAGAGCAGAGCTCCCAGCCTCTTAAGACATCGCAACATACTGTGATGGCTTTCTGTTCATATTGCCCATCCCTTTATTCAACCAGGCACACGTGTACGTTTTACGGTATTGCGGCAAAGCCTGAAGTTTGGCACTAACACACACTGCTATAAAGGGCATCAGGCATTTTGATGGAACATCAGACAGGCATTACTTGTTATTATCCACCTAATCCAAAATGCCGGAAAAATAGGACTACTCTGAGTCCAGGGGTGACTATGTCTATGTCGAATAGGCCAGCATTAATTAGTTTAATTAGAAGCCAGTCATTAGCATTTCTTGGCTGAACTCGTATGCCTAGTTTAGCAACCCACTGAACCGATCACTGACTGACTGTCATGGCGTTTCTAGGCTGACTCGCTTCAGCTGGAAACACAAGGTTATGGTATAGAATCTTCATAGACTGTGTGTGGTAAAGCCGACTGCCCTGAGTGTAGTGAAAGCTCAGCTGTGTCTTCTGGTGCTGTTCACTGGGTTTGCCTCAATTGCTTTGAATGTTTTAATTGTGATTACAGGGTTCAATAGAAGACATGCATGTCAAATAATGACCAGAATGTCCCAAGCTTTACTTTGCTTTAACGTGGAGCTGCCAACGCAGGCTGCAGAGGTTGTCTTTGCTACAAGCACGACCAACTTCCAACTTCACCCTAACTTTCCAATCCCAGCGCACCACCTGGTGTTTCCTTTCACATGCCTCATCGGATGTGTCCTCCCATGACATAACCATCTATTGTGTGTTTTATCTGCACCAGCTGTGGTGGAGCTTGCTCTTTCCCGTGGGCTTATCAACTGCTTCCTCAAATCTACTCCCATGCGTTAATCTCTTCCTACCCATACCTTGTAAAATATGCCAGCTCAGAAATCCTTCAGTCCTTTTCTTTTTAACACTGGACCAATGCGACAATATTCACATCAGATGACAAATTAATTCCCGTCCGCTAAATAATTCACACAGTATAACCTGGCTTATCATGCTTGGACAAACTACTGAACATAAAGGACAGGAACAGATTGCACATGCCTATACGCGGACATCTTGGCAGAGTGATTTTGACAGGAGATTTAAATGGACGTAACCTAAGATGAGCTAATATCAAAGCTAACACAACACACATTTGATTTAATTTGCTCATTGCAACAAATCTCCCTCCACCAGTTTCTTCATTGCTTCTTACTTTCAATTCATCCACTCACTGTTTTGTCTGAGGAACAACCCACCCTGATGCTCCCTCCGGTATTTAGTCCATGATCAGACTGCTTTTCCCCAAACCAGAAGTTCCTAGTTCCATATAGGTTGCCCTTATGTGTGACTCTGTTCTTTCCCCGAGTGCCAACTCCACCTGTTGAGCTCCTTAGATGTGGATAAAGAACTCTGTGCGCTTCTGCTACGTCCTAAATACGTTCAGCCTTATCTGTAACTGTAACCTCACCTGCATGGATTTAAAAAGGCCTACCTCTTCTAGGATAACAAAAATGAAATAGAGTCCTCTGTAAATTCCCTTTAATGTTCCGTCATTAAACTGTGTCAAGAGCCACACTGGCCTCATACATTCAAGAATGAGCATCAGCAACTTTAAATGTTGCCTCATAATCCTGGCATTTCTGTGTCCTCAGTGCCTCGAAATGTCCTTATAAAGAGACCACCAGAAATCCGCACCAGAAAAACAACGTCATTGGTCATTTGTCAAACACTTGCAATGTCTTTTGGTTGTTTTTTTAAGTACACAGTGTGCAACTTTGTCCCAAGGACTTTAGTTGGTAAACCATTATCCACCAACAGTTCATTTGAATGGAGACAGTCAGTAGGCGCAGTCTAGCCTGCCAACTCAGGGGGCGCAGGCAAAACACTGTGGGGTCGTCCGGCACAACACAAGACAAGACAAGTCTCCATTTTTGCTGCAACGCAACACAATGTCTGGCCAGTTGCCAATCAAATCCAATAGTTGCTTACGTGATAATACCTTTCCACAGTTTTAAAATCCTGCTTCTGAGTAATATAGGCCGTTGTGCAGTGTTTTGGACTTTTGATAAATCTTTAAACACAAATATCTGTTACCCAAACTGACTTCCTGGATGGTAATTGATATATCACCGGTTCCTTAAACAACACACCCCCGCACAACGTAGCACCCTGCAGCTAAAACGTTAAGTTATTCCTCACCAGCTTCACAGGCGCTTTTTGATTGGCACCTTCCATTGCAGATTCACTCATTATTTTAATTTACTGTAGTGTTAGCATGGAGCTGAGCTTCTTTTGCTTTGTGTATTTGATAGTCACAGCCCCAGTAAGCATTGATTTGATGAATTGTTGGCCAAATGTAGAGGAATCTATCTTAAAACTAACCAACTTTTTAGACATTGTTATAACCAATATCTTATTATAGAAAAAAACAACATTTCAAAGTGAAGCAGCTCTTAACTACACATTAAAATGCAATCATTGAAATGCAGGTAAAACACCGGCTATATATTACCAAGACAAACAAAAGAACTGTCCTTCAGCATATGATGCCCAGTTTTACCATAAACATCTTTCGACCTGCAAATCCCCAAAACCAATTGCTTCCACAATGCTTACTGTATTCACTCATGGATAAGAACCACATCCCTTTCTGTGGCTTTCCTTCACCTCTCACTCACTTTGATGTTCGAATGATTACCTCCAATGTCATTATAAAAGGTAAGATTGTAGTCTGCCGTCATACTCATCTCCACATTCTCCCATGAGAGTAAACTCCGCTTTTGTGAGTCAATACCTAGAAAACCCTGAATGCCTGGAACTCTACGAATCAAAACCCTTGCACAATAGTTGATGTGGTGTACAGCCAAAGGCATGAGTAACATCTAAAAATACCATATGGAGAGCTCAGTTCTCCAGCTTTGCCGACTAAATTTCGTGCCAAGTCACGTTTGTATGCTCCAAGCATCTGAAAAGGCTGATATTCCATGTTTTTGCTCTGGTGTATCAATTAACTCACTGAAAGTAACTGGGCTGTCTCCACTGCAGTAAAGAAAAATATTTGCTTGTACAAGCAAATAAGTAAGTAGAATCTGAGCAGCAGATGTTTACATTTTCATTCATACAATATTCTGCAGCTCAACGCCCTGTTGTGGGAGTGAAGAATTTTCAACAAGGTCTTTAAAAAGGTGGGCTTTAGTAGTCATGGGAGTGCGTTAAGAGTTTTGGCTTATGAACAGAAAGACTAAAGTTACACGTGCACAGTGTACCCACATCCTCAGTGAGTAACAAGCATATTTATCAGCATGCTGTGCAGAACTGTCCAGGAAGGAGGATCCATTGACTCTTTCATTATGAAACACTTCCTCAAAATGGTGAAATCCCCCACTTGCCTTAATGTGTGGGGGTGAAGTACAGCTGCCTGCCTGCTCCTGTGGGAATGTGTTTTTATTCGCTAGATGTTCAGTATGAATCCTCATGACATTGCTCCTTTCAGCTTCTCTTCATGCTGGTATTTATTTGATAGTGCGTCAGCTCACCTTACACATATGTTTAGTGTGATTACATTTTTTCCAGTCCCTGGGGTCTCAGTGTGGTGGCAGCAGAGGGTGTATAGGATTTGAAAACTTGGAAGCTTCGCCATGCTGCATCAGGTTTCTGGCGTATATATGTGTATTTTCGCTCAAATTCACGCACCCACACTCAGACACAGACACACACAGAATCACAAAATCCTTCTCGGTCCTTCCAGCCAAATTAGTATCTTCTTTCCTTCCAGGATGCAGATGAAATACCTGTGGAAAATCGCCATGATTGGGTTCATTATGTTTCCCTCAGTTAGCAAGATGGAAATGAGTGGTATTTTAGGCTGAAAAAAAAAGAGAAGAAAATCTCCCTTTTCAAAATATCAGCTTGTTATACTCAAGGATGCTCTGCTGCCTGTCTGCAGTGCTTGATGAGCGACTATGAATACATTTGGTAATGGCCATAAGATAACGATGAGCTGTGTTTAAATTGTCCCAGTCCTTTGTAAATTACAATATAAAGATCTACTTGTCTCTCTTATCGTGGCATGGATCAATCTTCAGTAGCCTTCTTTCTTTGCTCGTCAGCGTCACGTATTTCCTCTTTTATCTGCTTTTACTTTTGCTCTCTCGGTCAGGGGCTGGTGCTGCCGAAGGAGTCAATGGTCGTCATGGTCATCCTCGTGATCCCACACTTTACTCATCACCGTATAAAGCATTGTAAAGACTGTCAATACAGCCGGACTATTAATGAGACTTTGACATTGGCCGACATGACAAGAAGTCAACTGTGAAATATTAATGAGCAGAATGCTATTTCCAATATATTTAAGGCTGATGAGAACACGAATGAAACTGTTTAGTTTTTTTTTCTCCTCGATCGCAAAAGCTCATTATGCATGCGTGCACATACCCCGAGAGGCTTTTCAGTGCACCTTTACCTTGTAATTTCTCTCTTATTATTTCCAAATGAGTTTCTGTCTACGTATCTTCCCTTCTAATCTCCTCATTTGGTGGCGTGACAGACGGGGCTTCGCCTTTCTCCCTCGCTCAGACTAACTGTCTGACCTCCGGGCCGCTGGTGGCTTGTTTGGTGGTGTCAGTCTGGTTTTAAACCGAAATACTAGCAGAGAGGGGAAAAAACTGCTCCGGCAAAGTCTAAGACGTATTAATTAGATCGTAAGAAGAATGCGCGTTCCCCACCGTACACCCAACAATGACCTGTTTAACTGACCCACTTCTGCGACTAGCTACCTGTCTGCTGCGGTGTTGTAGATCTTGAGGGTTTTTTTGTTTTGTTTTCCTGCTGGAGGCCTTTGCTGTCTTCCCGCCACCTCTCTGTGCACTCGGTTGTTTAAAGCGCTTCGCCCCACCTTGCACTTTTCTTCCATCAGAGACCCATTCTGGGGAAAAACAGCTCACTTGTCTCCCTTGTTTGCACATTATTTCCAGCATAAAGGGAGAACAGGTCATTAAGTCACAAAACCACTATACCAATAAGGCACATTCAGACGTCCTGCGGGCTCTTTGTACTCTATATGCCTACACTTTAGGATTTTATTTTACCCTAAGCTGTATATGAACTGATTGAACAAAGCCAGGTTAAAACAAAAGGGCCAATCGATGGATGGCCAAACGTTGAAGAGGTGGAGAAGCAACAGCCCTGTGCTGGTTCTCTAATTGGCTGCTCTATTTACGATTTCTACTCCAGTGCAGCTGCAGCAACGTTGAAGTGTCTCGGGGATGCTGGTGCAACGTGCACATCTCTCTCCTCTCCACTTGATACCTCTATTGATTAAATATTTTAAGACAAGACTGTACTTGCAGTAATGACACACCAACGCTTTGAAGGCAGACTTCAAGAAATTGGTAGAGATACAAAAGCCCAGAATTTCCTGTTTTCTTGCCCTCTGGTGTCCAATGAATCCTTATCCTTGTGTTGATTGTGTGCTCAAGACTCATGAATTGTACCTGATTAAGGTCTAAGGACTCAAACATCGTGAATTAGAAGGGCACTTGAAAATCGAATTGAAAGATTATTTGCGTATCCACCCGTGATTCGGATCCGCTTCCAAATTGAATGGTTATTCCTTGGCCCATGTTACTACCTCACACCGATTTTTTTATGAAATTCGGTAACAATCCGTAATAGTGCTGACAGACAAACAAACTGAACTGAAAACATAACCTCCTTTTGAAGAGGCAATAAAGTGATCGATAATGTGCAGGACCTTTATACGTCCTTTTACTACCTGCCAGGTGGCCAGAAACAAGACTCCAAATGAATGCTAATGTAGCTCCATATGCTGGATGTGTAAATAGGCAACTGTTTGCTAAGTTTGCCATATCAACTTTACTGTAGTATATTTCCACAGCTTGTTTTTGTTGCACCCAAGTGGCCAAAAACTTGGTTATTGCAGGTTTAAAGGATTTATTTTAATTTTATGGCCAACATATCCTATGAAAAGTTCAAAGCCAGCACAGAATTGATCCTACTAACAACAATTGCCTGTGTAGCCAAATCCTTATTCCTCTGTGCAATAGACCACCATTGTTGACAAAACTATTAAAAACACTTTGAGTAACCTTCATTAACATGAACATGGGCACTTTACTTTATTTTATGTAAAAATGTACTATCACATCACAAAATAGCAAAGTCAGCCGTTAGACTTTATCTTTTTTGTTTTGAAAATATATTGTTGTGACACATTTTTCAAATTGTTCTACTTCAGAAGGAATAAATGAGATTTGATGGACAGGGAAAGTCAGTTGGGAAGTATTGAGAAAACAGACTTTTCTTGGGATTTGTTGACAATAAGGAAAATATTACCAGCCTTCTCCTTTAATATTGAGTGCTATTTCTGTGAGAGAAAAAAAAAGGAATTGTTACTGAATCCAAGTATGCCGGCTTGGTTTATTTGTACTGTAGGGAATTTGAATGTAATATAGTGTTATGTAACAGGCAGAGATTGGGGCAGAATGCAGCACAGAAGGCTGTCTTGCTGGGGAGTAATGTCAGTTGCATTGTTCATTCATGTGCCTCTCTTTCTCTCCAAGCTGCTATCCTTCTAACATCCTCGTGGCAGACATCCCAATATCCCTGGTTGAGCGTAAGGGATTCACACACAAACTTGGCAGAGGCTTCTACTCACTCGCTGTCCCTCTTTCTCCGTTTCTTAAAAGCTAAAGAAACAGAACTCAAAACACTGTCAGGAAGTGCTCCTGCCTAGTCCCTATTTTTAGGCTGGCAGTAAAATGGGACATTTCAGTTCTGCTTTATGCATTTTTCCTACTGTCTAAAACCTATACTCGTGCAAATAATAGTTTTTTTCTGCTTCCTCACTCTTGTCATCTTAGTCTTTCTGTGATTTGATCCTTCTCTGCCGCGTTATTTGTCTTTGTCCCTGCCTTATTCTCAGAGGCCACCAAAACCAAAAAAAAATAGGCAAAAACCTAAAAGGAAAAAAATCACTAAAAAACTCTCATATGACTCACTTCGCTACAACAAAAACTCTCCATATTGTGAAGTGTCATGAATGTGTCTAGAGCTGTATAATTAGAATATCATCGTCGCTGTTACTCGGCTCAGCAGTGGCTGTCAGTCTGTCCCATATTTTATGCTTTATTTTTCTCTTTTTCTGCCCCCTGAATTCCATCATGCTACTTCATCTCCTCCTTGTTGTTGCTTGTGGTTTGGTGACCTATTTGTTGGCATTTGGGGAGTGCAACATTTTCTGGCTTGTCACCTCTTTGCTTCTCACAGACGTCATTTAATTTGCATAGATGTCTATTTACTGCCACCACTGATTCGGTACAAAGGACACGTTATTCTTCAGTCTGTGTGGTTTCTATATTAAACTTTATCTAAAATTGATTGTTGGTGGGAGTGTATAAGCTCTAATATTCATTCTGATAACATATACTGATGCCAATATATAGAATAAATTAGCCCCATCCCCTTAGTTGCTGTTGCTACACCTGTCAAATTTAAGTAATAACATTTAATAATAATATCGATGGCATATTTAGGCCTACTGCTCGAAATTCGTGATTTTTTTCAATGGCTCCTTGAATTCAGACAGAGGTAGACAAGTTCTCATTCTTCATCCGACAACTGTCAAATTTGTTGGCTGAAATACCTATTCGCTGGTTTTATCAGCTGTAAGCAGCTAGCTAACTAAGCTAATGCTAGCTTCATGAGTTGGTTAAAAAAGTTGGCGAACAAGTTGACTTGTTTGTTACAATGATAACCCTGTGAAATTAGTCTTAAATATAATGCACTTTATGGCTATATACGAGACAGTATGCTAAAAGACAGAGGCTAAAGCTAACAAATCACTGGCAAGAAGTCAGCATTCTTATGAGGTGATAACAATACATGTAGAAGATACGGATACAGGTTGGTTTACATGAACAATTCATGAGTGACATGTAGGTTTTATGTGTTTTTTTTATGTTGCATTTTTCTTGCAGTGAAGAGCCATAGTTAGTTCTATTATAATAAATCTGATAAGGTTATTTCTTTTTCGAACAAAACCCTGTCTGTCTTTAAAGGCTCTCAATGCAGAATTTAGAGCATTTTGAGGGATCGTCTCCACGTGGCTCTTAACATGGCGATGGCTGACCTGGCGGCGAGCAGCTAACGGTGCTAACAGCGAAAACAAATCACGGTAACAGTGCTGACAGTGCTAACAGTGATAATCTGAGGGGGGACTTTGCCACGACAATGCTGTGGGTCAGGACAGCGTTATCAGCGATTAACTGCTGCATAAGTACAGTGCAAAGCGGCGGCCATTAGCTCGCCACACACAAACACGCGCATGCACTAAAATGCACGTACGGCTGGACTGGCGTAATGTAAAAAAAGCACTGAGACGCTCGGATTACAACACACACAGAGGGAGTGTGACTTCATTCTCTGGACGCCATTACTCCACTATATCTTTAGAGAGCAAATAGTTGTTTTCTGATATATTATGCTCTGAATGCCGTATATAGAACCTTTAATGTTCTAAGAGAAAAGGCTTTTAGGCCGTTATCTAAATGTAATGCTGCTGTAGCTTGGGTAAAGTTCCAGTGCAAGTTCCAGTAAAATGGCACAAAGCCTGAGTGCTACTGTATGATAACAGTGATGATGTGAGTGTTAATAATAGTGATAGAAATGAAATCTTAAAGAAGGGTATTCAGAAATCTATTAACCCCCTGGCTCATATATATACATTCTTTCAAAGAAGTTAAAGAGAGAGTGGAGTGTAATTTCAGTTCCTAAGCGCTGGAGCAGCACAGTTGTTTTATTAATAAGGAGGTCGTTCATTTATAGAGGGGTCCTCTGGCTATTAAATATTGGATAGACATAAAAGACCAAAGAAATTAGATAAGCTACTGATATTTGAAAGGCGAAATGGAGCATGAAAAGTAAAAGATTGACTGAATTTATATCTTTCAGCAAAGCCTAATTTGAAATATATTTAATGTTTGGGACAGGCTTTTCGTTAGGGTATGAACTGATGCTTTCCCCATACAGTAGATTAAAGTACAAGCAGCTGACGGTTAGGAGCACTGGGGCCAAATACTTATAATATTACTGACTCGAAGAGTCTTATTTGTAAGAGTGCTGAGTTTGTCAGAAAGAAAAAAATTTTATTGCAGCTAAACTCACCATTCTTTATTTTAATGTCTTGTAGAGATGGATGTGGAAGCTTTCAAAGATACCAAACATGTGAGACAAACTGTTGGGATGAAGTCAATAAAATGATGCGCAAGACATCAATAATATTTCCATGAAAAGTGTCTTGGGTTTGAATAATTTACTCAGTGTAAACATCACATGGCTTCAATAAAAGGACTGGAACACGCTGATACAAAACACACGTTACACCCCATAATGAACCCAATCATGGCGATGATTGAAACTCTTTAGCTTATTGCACATTTGAACCTAGACATCTTTGACCTGACATTTACCAAAACCATGTTTACTGGGAAAGCTAATGAAGTGGTAGCATGTCACAGTACAGAATCCTGGAACGAAAAGTCTGCTCCCTGTCGTTGTTGGCCTAAGAATGAGGCTTGTTAGCCTTCGTAGTTGAGTTGCGCTCTGACACCGGCTGCTGACTTGTGCTGCTGTCCTCCATCGCTGAGTGGTTGAAAGTGCGAGCAGGTGGAAGAGACAGGGACTGTGTTGAAATGCCAGTAGAAGGAGAGAATGTGTTCCAAAACAGAGCAGAGAGCAGAAAATGAGTTCTGAAAGCCAGACGTCTCAGCACCAAGTTATTTGTAACTATCAAACACCCTAACGAAGCCTCAGATGTATGGCTAATTAGCTCTCTGGGACAATTCAGTACGAAAAACTCACATTTTCAGTGCTTTGTGCACATTACATTTGGGTATTTGGATTGCCTACCAACTCACAAACTGTAAAATAACACAACCCAGTCAGTTTTTTATGAGCTGCCTAGATCAAAAAACATGTGATTCAAGAAGCCAGTCAGATTGGTCTCCCCTTCCTATGTCACATGCAGGCACATTAGAAACTACCACCCCCCATTGGAATATCTCCACCCAGAAGTACCGTTGCAATTTTTCTTGCAAGCCAATCAGAACAGACTGGGCTTTTTTGGGAGGCAGTCTTAAAGAGACAGGCACTAAAACGGAGCATTTTTTTTTGAACATTAAAGCATGTAAACATGTTCTAGTAGAAACCCAAAATACAAGTATGAACATGAAAATTAGCATAAAGCCGTGTTTCCACTGCATGATACGGCAAGGCTCTGCTCAACTCGATGCGATCCTTCTTGGTTTTCAAACTGGTGGCCAGTACCTGGTACTTTTTTAGTACTACCTCGGCTGAGATTCCAAGCGAGCTAAGCCGATACTGAAAGGTGACGTTAAAAACACTGCAGACCGCTGACTGGTGAGAGAGAATCGTCACCAGCGCTACCACCAGCGTTCTTAAATAGCAAACTACCGTCAACAGTGATTGCACTATTTAAAATTCACTTAACCCAGATTTCAAAACAGCTGATCACCCTGCCTACACTGAGGTGGTACTCTCTGCAGTGGAAAACAAAATGGAGGAACACTCCGGGTACCAAAAGTTTGTCGAGTTGAGTCAAGTCGAGGGTAGCAGAGCAGTGCCATGCGGTGGCAACACGGCTCATACATGTCCCCTTTAAGTGTGCATTTGGTGCATATTGTCAAAGTGGAACTCATTCACAGTTACAAGATCATGAAGGGAAAAGCTACCACACGGATGCCCGATGATACCCTGCGTCACCGCTGCTCAATTCAATTTTATGCCCGCCGAGCACTGAAGCAGGTGCTCGCAAGTCCACTCGTGTATTTGAGGCCACGGGCAACTCTCCAGGATTGTGTTTACCTCTTCGGCTGTCTGTTAGAGCCTAGCAACCCCCGGGTGAAGAGCTGTCCGCTGATATACTGTCGTTTTTAAAGTTTTTTTCTTTTCTCGCAGCACGTCTGTTATTGATGGAAGGAGGGATTTCTGGTGTCAAAATTTGTCTCTATACGTCTCCAGCAGATGTGCTGCAGGCTAATTTTGCTGACAGTCTCTTAATTTTTTTTAAAGATTCATCTTAAACCTATGTCACCAGAGGCTTCCAAACAGAGATCATAGATTGGCTAAATAAATAATAAAAAGTCCTTTTAAGTGCTTTTGTTAATGTATTTGACAGCCTTTCATTAGATCCTGCCAGTATAGCAATATATATGTTGGTGTATAGTAACAACAAGGCTTTTAATGGTTCTAGAAACAAAACACTTTAATTATTCCCTACGCTTACATTTGTTGCACAGACAGTATAATATTGCTGCAATGATTTATGACTGTACAAACGAAATTCACTGATATGCCTAATTTCTCCCCAGCATTTCAGGAGGAGTTAAGTTTGGAAATACACAACATTTGTGCCAGTATCACATTATCGCTGCAAAATGAAAAATGTTTTGTTTGTTTTTTATCTTTTGTCGCCATGAGCCATGTTGACGAAGCTCTGAAGGACAACTGATGTCATTTACAAAAACATGAGATAAGATCTGGTATGTATTTCTCTCCAAACATACTAACACACACAAAGAGTGACCATTTTCTATAGAAGCACAATACAATGCATGTAATGGAGGTGGAGTAAAAGGGCATCGATCCATAATTCAATAGAAAAATGGCTGCAAACATGAAGCACATTATACATCTATAAAAGGGCACATTTCGTATAATTATTGCTACTTTAATTGCATCATTAATACACATTACAATATTTGTTTACGCCGTCCTTTGTTTCTGTCCTCTAGAAATCGCCTTTCGTTTGCTTACTGTTTGCTACAGATGCTTAAAAGCCAATTATTTCAGCGAGCCTTTCAGTAAAGCTAAAAAGAAACAAGACAAGAAAAGGATAAAAAGTGATTTGGGTAAAATTGCCATTTGCCTCCATCAGGCCTGTGGGGCATGCCAAAAAGGACGGCATTAGCACACATTGTGTGAAAAAAAACAAAACACGAATGGGTTTAATTGGGAAGCAGTTTCATCTGGGGGATATCAATACCAAGGCATCGTTGGATCGTTCTGCAGGGGTAATTTCATTGGAATTGTCTACAAGTGGCTCTCCTGCCTGTTTCCATTACCCTCAGAACTAGTGGAAAAATAAACAAGGTGAGATAAATGAGAATGTGTGGCGAAATAGAAAAAGCCGAAGGGGTGTTACAAGGAGTTCCTGCTGTCCGGCTTTTACGGTTGGGTACACACAGCTAGTGTTATAACAGAAAATGTGTGAAATTACCTTTTTTTTTTTTTTTTTTTTCACTTCGAATTGAAGTGAGGTCTGGTGTCAAACATTTTTCGTCTCGGTTGACGTCGTGCATGTACTTGTGGATTTGGGAGAATGATTACAGGATTATGCAAATGTCCTCTAGATACCTTTGTGTAGAGATTGAGGAAAGCATCTGAATATTAGAATTATACATAACGTTTCAGTGTCAATGATATCAGTTCTCTTCACTGTGACAATAAAGTCAACATTCTCTCGTCATAAAGCCCCTTGTCCTCTTTGTTTCCAGAATCTTCCCTCTCTGTCATCGATCAAATGCAGTCAGTGCCATCTGGGAGACTTACATAAGTTATGCAAAAAAAACCTGCCTCTTTCTGCAGCTTCCACTGAACGTGCAGCCTCTCGCTAACGAAGATCCCTCACTTCAAAGACTTTTCTGCAAAAGGACTCTGGGCCCAAAGTGTCCTCTGTGTCCTTCTACGCTTCCCTCTCAAAACAAACAACTGTTGCACGTGAAATGCCGCATGTCTAGATTCAAAAACAAAAGATACTCTATGTGTCTTTTTTGAGGGAAGATGCAGACACGCTGCACACAGAGGGGGGAAAAAAATGAAAAAAAGTGATTAAATCAAATGGGAATTAAGATGTGTTCGTGTCTATTTCACACCCCAGCTGTTGGCCTGTGCTGAGGAGGCAAAGCTAATTAATTCAATCAGAATGAAGTTTTAATATCGTAGTTTTAATGCAACTGTCATTGATTTGACTACTGCTGCTGTGATATGAACACTATCATTCTTAATATGAGTAGATATATGACTTATTTGATATTCCATATTCAAAGCTGTGACAATATTTGGCTGAAAATGGAAACGATTGTCTGATTTTTAATTAGCCAATATGGGTAATTCAGAATAGCTGATTAGGCTCCTAAAAACTGGCAAAACATTTAAAGACCTCTCCGCAGTTCTTCCTGTTACCATCTGTTGGAATAATATTTTCCACTGTGTGAGTGGCTTTCTTGAAGCTTTTAACAAGTAGGGTGCGGACTGACACGCTCAGATCCTTCAAAAACAAACATGTCGAGGACATTTTTTTGCATCTGAACATGTGTGCACAAAGCACAATGATGCCATTAGAAGATGTTGGAGTGTCGATTGGAGACAAATGTGGCTCTGAAGCATCTGCAGCTTTTCATTGACTGGTAACAGGAGGCGGAATGAGTGCGTGCGTTAATTAATAATGTTTTTTTTGTGGTGATGTATGTGTCCAGTTATAACAACTCGCATCTGCTGCCATTTGGTGAAATTTGTTTCCAAAATGTCATTTGTTCTCTGAGGTGCACACGTGGATGATCAATCGTATGAGTAACTGGTTTATGTTGAAGATTACCTGCTAAATGCTCCGGTGA
Organism: Bovichtus diacanthus; assembly: GCA_943590825.1. Lineage (NCBI taxonomy): Eukaryota > Metazoa > Chordata > Actinopteri > Perciformes > Bovichtidae > Bovichtus > Bovichtus diacanthus. The sequence goes on along the minus strand of CALSBV010012215.1, from coordinate 1,134,365 downwards.
CGGATACAACCTGGGACTGGATTGTTTTACATGTAGCAAAGTGAGGCTGTCCAGACCATAAAAATGGCCGCACTGGACAACACCTAAAGCGACATTAACTAGAACAGTGCTCGGAGAGCCACGGTCAATGGTGCATTCATGTTCTCCTCGGATGGTCCCATTTCCCCGTTCGGAAAGCAGCTCATCCGACTTCAGTGTTGTAATGTAAAAACAAAATGGACGCTACAAAAAAGAGGTGTTGTGTTTTATTGCTCAGAGTGTTTAAACAACACGTCGATAGCCGTATCCGAGTTTTTGTTTCGACTCGATGGGGGCGTTCGTGTGAATTTTCCCAATCTGGAACATATTTTTCTGATAATTCTGACACCAAATGAATGCAGCATTAATGAGATAATGAGAGTGAAACATAATTTGCGGATCTGCTACCAAATTTAACTGGTTCTTCCTAGGCCCATGCTACACCCTTACATCAAGTTTCAAGAAAATCAGGCCAGTAGATTTTCCCTAATCCTGCTGACAGACAAACAGACAAATGAAAAACAAAAAAAAAGGACAAACCGAGCAGAAAACGTGAACTCCCTGGTGGAGGTAATGAATTTTTGGGCCATTTTGGGGCAGTGGAGCAGGCTGTAAATACAACACTGACACATCAGTGTCATGTTTCTGGCCACCTGACGAATGAAGGTCCAATGTTTACTGTGCTTTTAGCTCTTCCCTAATGCTACCCCTGTCAGGTGAGAAAATATGTCGGTGACTTTGGAAAGCAATGACACTCAACGACACTCAATATTTTGTCTTTGACAAGACTGGTGGCCACAAAACACAAGGATTCTTACTTTTTTACTCTTCCCTCCCCAATGTATTTTTCTTTATTATGGCATCCCATTAACTGCTTCCTGTTTATTTATCCAAACTACTAGACCTTATTTATATCCCTGTGGAAATCCTCTGACATTGGACTCCGGGGCCCAACAATGGCGCATCAGCATACAGTGACAAAATTATCCTAAACGATTACCCACTAGTACCAATTATGGGCACCCTGGAGTGCTCTATCTGCCTTTTTAATGCCATAAATATTTCCCTTCATGAAACTTCAAGCAACAAGGGGATAGAGGCCTGACTTGAAAAATCCATATCAAAGGAATGTGTCCCTGAGAATGATGAGGCGCCATTACCCTGGGAGGTAATATCCTCTGATAGGGAATTTGCTTCGACAAAAAGGCAAAGCTGAGATTTTACTTCTTCACAAGCATTTAGCATCACGGAAGAAGAGGGAATTACACTCTTGCATGATCAGCTGATACATTTTTAAATAGCAGAATCCAGGTCACATTCGGTTTGTGGCAAAATATATTTAAACATTCAACCCGCTGATGCACCAACATTATTGATGTTTAAATAATTGCCTCATATGCTGATGTGATTTGATCCAAGGCAGATGATTAGATATCAATAAATGAGTGTTGAATGTTGCAGCAGCACAGTGCCGAGATGTGTGTCTCTCTGTGAAATGCAGATTTGTAGTGCAGCGGGATGACAATCGTTTTGAAGGACATACACCCATTACTATGAATGTGCAGTAACGGTAGCATACTCATAGAGTAACAGACATGTCCATGCTGTGGCATACGATTATAAACGATGACTTGTTGACCACAGCTACATGAAGTCTAAAAGAACTGCAATACGCTTTTACACCCTCTGCACATAAATATTCAAGTCATACCTCTGTTATGGTTTTAAGGGGATTCTTTAATCAATTCTGCTCATTTGTGCCAGTCTGGAATTCAATAGTCTCTTCACACATCATTAGTAGTATTATCAGTAGCACTGAGCACAGAGGTGTAGTTGGAAAAGAAAATGTAAATGCATCCAAGAAGCATCCAAGATGAATTGAAATCTGTCCGCTCACATTCTAGCCAGATGTTGCATCTACCATCTTTACTCCCCCCCATTTTGATGAATAGTCACTCACTGGGTCTGTTCTCTACACCGCAAATTTGTGCGACATTAAAGTGACAGGAAAAAGAAAAAAAAGTGACCTCAATGATTTCAACGCATATGGCCATATTGAAGGCGCAACAAGCTTTTGTAGCATTTATTGGAGGGAGTTAGTGCCCAAGACAATAAAACATGTTTCATATTTGGGATTTTAAATCGGTGCGGCCCGTTACATACATCTCACCACAGGAAAGTCCGGCAAGATAATCTTTAGAACCATCAAAAATGTGGGCTTTGCTGACCATTGTCGGAAGTGGGGAATCAGGCCCCAAATCGCCTTGATTCTCTTGTAATGTGTACCCGACATAATGCTAGCTAAATTGGTATTGTGAATAAACTTTTTATCCATCATGGGTCACTTCCAGATAATGTCACGGGGCAGCTGTGATCTTGTTCACATTTAAAGGTCACCAGCAAATAAGGTCAAAGTTGAAATTGATTGACCGAAGTAGCAAGGTGTAAAATGTACGCAGCATGCAACATCTGGGGTAGAGCTGCGACACGGCTCATTTCTCTCAAAATTAAACAATGAATCACACAAGTGCAAAGTGATTCTGACACAGATCATGTGTAGAGGGCTTTAGAAACAGCTTGATGCTGTTCATAAAACTATTTTGGGCTAAAAATGGAAAGCTTTTGAAATGCATTGGAACACACTTTCATACAAGCTTTCTTGAATATGAAACAGAATGGGACAAAAAGATAAGTGGCCATCCTCATCTATTCTTTTCCATTGCATCGCAGTCTATTCCACTGTAGTGTCAGCTCTTCAATTCTGTCTCTTCAGTGCTGTCATGCCAGACGCTTTATGGGGGAATGCACTCCTCTCCAGGTAAAGACGTTTTTCTAAGTGGACTGTGTCGCAGTACCATTGCGGCTCAACCGACAGTCTGGAAACAAGTATGTTGCAGCGAGAGGGAGAGAGGGAGAGAGAGAGAGAGAGAGAGGGAGCGAGAGAGAGAGAGAGAGAGGGAGCGAGAGAGAGAGAGAGAG
>CALSBV010012215.1:1102975-1130968 GCA_943590825.1 Bovichtus diacanthus | reverse complement strand
CACACACACACACACACACACACACACACACACACACACACACACACCTGTGAGTGCAGTATCCACAAACTCAAAAAGTTTCTGAGGCACTTTTCCAATACTTGCGGGAGCAAAAGGGTAGTACAGGCGGGGGGGGGGGGGAATCCCTGCTCGTCTAGACTGAATGTAAATCATTATGATTTAGCAGCATACATATGTTTGGTTTACAGTTGTTGTTGTTGTTGTTGTTAAGCACTTTAGAAGAAATACCTGTTAATAAAAGGGACATTTACAGCACAATAATTATTAGAAGACTCATTTGTTTTGGATTATTTTCCATATTCACAATTATTTTTCATTTCATTCGCCCTAATCTGTGTGTTGTCAGGCAGACTTGTCAGCCTGCTAACTTGAAGCAGGTACTTCGTATAGAATCTTTCATCCTCAATAAAGGATGTAATTATGTAGAAGCCAGGACAGCGTTCCACCGTTAGTGGAAGAGAAGAGAGTGGAACAAGGTGTTTAACCTACAAACTGTTAAGTGGATGATCAATAAGACTTCAGTTGTTCTGGGAAACTTTCACTTCTAACTGTGTGAGTGTGGAGCAGGGTGGAGCTGAAATAGAGCATAGCTACCTTCAGCCTGGATGCACAGATACAACAGAGAGAGCCACATGCTTCTCCATGTTTGATCGTGCAACAGCAACAAGCTACTGCAGACGACTACTTTTTAAAAATGAAACAGAGAAGGAACAGCAGGAAGAAATTTGAATCATGCAGAAGTCTAAAGTTTCTTAAAATGCACATCAACAAATGCCTCATTGCAATGCAATGCAAAACTGTAGCAGCAAATAGCTGTAAATTAGTTATTAAATTACTTGTAATGTGGCACATCATTTTACATAATTTGATGCATGGTTGTCTCTGTCCAGTGAAAACCATGCATCTCCAAATTTGGTGATTTTTTTATTGTTCCAGTAAACTGTGGGACAGCGTGTTCCTTTTTTTGGGTTATATAGTTATACAATTATACAATTAACTATTTCTTAAAGTAAATAACTAATTAAAAATTAAATGTTGAGGTTTTGGAGATGAACAACAATAGAATAGTTGGTGCCCCTTCGTCAACAAATAGCTAAGGTTAGAGGTTATGTGAGTTATATATATATAATATATATATATATATATGTATAAGATATATGTATGTAAGTTGATCACTCTGTACTTGTCATGTCATTTTGGGTTTGAATCAAGTTGCCACTTGTAGCCAACGCAGAAGTGCCGAAAACTGCAGTTCCTTGAATGGCCTTGAGGTTTGCTCCAAAAGTGAGTCAATCCCCATAGAGCCCCTTGTTAAATGCCCAACTTTACAGCAGAAATAAACATGTTTACATAAAGTTTTGCCAAATTTAAGGCGTGGTTGCTTTGAGTGACGGGAGGGTGCCGTGACCTTTCACCAGCTGCTAACTGTCTCCTCCGCTCCACCTCTTTGCCTATTTTTGGGTTATGCGGCGTCGTCACTCGGCTCTTCAGAAACCTTTGGGTGACGTCTTGGAGACTATGTTCATATTTTATACAATATATAGTTTGATTCAATTGCTTGTAGATGGTTTCAGAATTACCTTTCTGAAAGATTTTAATGAGTCCAACCTGGAATTGTCTAATCAATGTTTTTACCAGCAACAAAAGGTGTTCCACAAGGATCAATTCTGGGCCCTGTCTTGTTTACACTTTATTCATAGTTTTGTCTCTTCTCTAACTGACTGTAATGTCCCTCTTTATGTTGACGATACTGTTCTGTATTGTTTTGCTGTGCAACTTGCTCTTTAGAACTTACAATTTTTCTGAATTTGGGAAATCTGCCTTTATTTTTTTGTGCATCAAATGCACATGGAACGCATGGAATTATCTGCAACATATTCTCAAGATTGACACTCACTAACCCTGGACAATCAAAGAAGACGATCTCAGTGTGCAATTGTTTTCTCTGAGTATTGTCCTCTTGATTTGTGTATTTCTCTGTATTTCAACATCATTGCAAATGAGGGAAACCTCAATGATTTATGCCCAGTAATTAGTTTATTTGTAGGGGCCATTTTGTTAGCACAGGCAGCCGATTCTCTCGCTTAAATTGAAGACTTAACAAACTGCAATTTGTTGGAGAGCACGGAGAAATCAATAAATGCATTCAGAAATAAGCTTCTTTTTTTTTAAAACAGAAAAAACATTTCAAACTCAATAGTTGCAAAACTGCCCTACCATGCCCTCATTAAAACTACAGCCAGAGAGGGATTTAGCTTCCTGTAAATAAGGCAGAACTGTGACAGTAGTAAGGAGAGCACCACTTCCTTCCCTCTGAAGTTGAGCAATACTTCTGCATGTTGATGAATTTACTGGCATTTCCTTTTCCATTGCTGGAAATCAGGAACCCCTGACACTGTTGCAGGGCAATCACATTCATAAGTGACACTTACATAATGACACATTATGTTGTTTACATCGAACAGGGAAGCGAACAATTAGCGATGGACGGAGAGTGACATCGGATGATATTAGAGACAAAAATACAGATTTCTCCATTATGGCACTGAATACAAGTTAGAAGAGAGCCATCTCAAAATGTGTGTAATTTGGCTTCCTGAAAGGCCTCAGTTAGAATAAAAATGTAAATACACCAGAATCCTTGATGTTTTCTTTTGCTTAAGTGAAGGAGTGCCACTCTTGCTCACAATGAGCCTCAAGCCAACAAGGCACATTCAATTAAATTATTTTAATTGCAAAGTAAGAGAACTTTGCATTCACTAAGTTCCTTTAGTTTAAGAGTTCACTCTTCGGGAGGCTAATTCCAGGGCGCCAATTGATTCCAATTCTGCACGGCCTCCTCATATCGCTTTCTGAATATAGAATAGAAATAACTGTAAAAACAAACCAAAGCAGTGTCACAGTCTGCTTCTCTCCTTACCTGCTAGGCCTCAGTATTTTCCCACTCTCCCTGCCTCCACCTCAACCCCAACAGCCAGCCACTGCCACCACATCAGCTCACCTGGGTTCCAGCTTCAAGCAAGCCAGTATTTAGGCCTCTCCTGTTCACCCACTCTGAACTTTGACAAATACAAGACTCTCCAGCACTTTGTTCCAGACGGTTTTCCTGCCGCCGACCTCTCCTGCCTCTGACCTGCCCGTCTCTTCTGATTTCGACCCTCTGCCCGGCCACAATCTATCTTCTGCCTGTCCCCTACTGGTTTGTCTGATTGGAATTTGTACGTACTGTACACGTGCTCACTATCTGTCCTGCCCTGTACCTGCCGAGCTCTGACACTGAACGTCATTATCAACTGTTCCTGGTTTCCTGTGTGCTGCATTTGGGTCCAAACACGCTCCGTGACAAGTACACAATCATTTTGTCATCATAATCATCATAATCATCAGGTATTCTGAAGCATTTACATCTAGGTGCGTGATTCCATTCGAACAGACAAGTCTTTGTATTTTCCATCGCTTTTGACGGTGTCTCTCATAATACGTTGTTTTGATGAGTTGATGCAACTACCCAGCAAGCACTGATTAGGTAGTAATTCAAAATGAACATAAAATGAATAAAACGGCTTCCTATCTACCTCAGTGGTAGATGCAACTATTGTCTGTTAGTCAAATGAAAGTTGTACAAACCTGGGAAGCACTGGGCAGGAGTGCCGTTAATATAATCAATTATAATTATAATATTAATTAATTAATTAATATTAAATAATTTAATCCATTTGTCAGGTAAAGTGTGATTCTGATTGGCTTTTAATGGCAGTAACAAAACATTACAGTCACGTGTCTCTGTCGTCGCCGCTTCTCTGATTTGTGAAGCGTCATTGACATCATGGACTTTTCGTGGCTTGCTGATGTTGTTGAATAATTAAACGGTTCCGAATTCTGCTGCATATGCTCGGTGTATACAAAACCCTACACAAATATACATACAGTAGCCTACCTAGAGCAATGAATGCACACACACACACACACACACACACACACACACACACACGTGTGCAAACTCCCATTAACAAACACAAACAGTGCTTCACAACTCCAAGTCATGCCAAACCAGGAGTAAGGGTGTCTGTCCTCCATGTTGACTAGACAGTACATCAACACAAACCCGGAGCTCGACATCTGCGTGCACACGTGTCCACCGGGGACTGGTCACGCCACCTGGGCATTTCCCATAAGGCTGCGTTGCGATTGGGTCGGACAACATAGATGATGAACATCTGCCAGAAAGACTCTTCCTGTGCCTCGCTCTTTCTCTTTTTCATCCCTCTCCAGCCCGCCAGACTGCACACAGACTCTCTGACACACACTCAGCAAACAAATATAGCGCTAATGAGATTTACATGTCAAGGAATGGTAGTTGATTCATGACATGCCACAGCAGCACGATGGAATAAACATGAGGCTGCTAACTCTCAGTAGACTATAACCACGCGCCATTTGGTGGATAGGTGGTCATATACATTCATTGCAGCACAGGTGGCCCCGGGGAGAACAAACTCTAACTGTGCTCTGGTTTCCAGCCCTAAAATTTGAGAACCACATCAGCTTAAAATTTCTGTAACGACTTTCCCACTGTTGCTGACATAAAAGAGTAACTGCCAATTCTCTACATCCAGTTATCGCAGTCAGATACCCCATGCAGCATGACAAATTGAGATGTGTTAAGAACACGAAAGTGCCAGAGTTTCTTCAACGGCATTATGAGACCCAGCAGAGGCTGTCAGCGGCCGTCCAGGAAGCGATTGTTGATTTTGGAAAGTCCCCAACGGAACAGCTGTCCAATCATAATGAGTTTGGAAGGGGTGTCTTTCTCGTTTGCCTGGCTGAAAGTGGACATGATCCAGCTGGTGAATACTCCTGTGAAGGGAAAGGGTTGTGTTAATGTAATGAGCAGTTGCCAAGATTGCTGCTGTAAGTGTTTGGTGGAAATATTGCAACCTGATCAGACGATATTGCGAAAAGACAAGATATTTAGTATTTTGAAAAGCTGGGATCCTTTGATTTCTCAATAACATAGTGCGTATCACTCTCATGCCAGAGAATATTTGTGACAAGAGGAACATTTCAAAGGGTTCAAACAGAATAAGATTTAGAAATCCTTTATTTGTCTCACGGCGGGGACATTTACAGCGTTGCAACAGCAAAGGGACAGTGCAGATAAAAGACAAAATAAGAGTAAGCCAAGATATAAAATATAATAAGTAAACAACCATGGTAGAAATAAGAAGCAGCATAATAAAAGTGAACGAGCAGCCAGTAATAACAATAATAAATATAAAGTATATATGGCTTCAGCCTGAGTATATATTCCACATGAGCAATCTGATTGCACAACTGTCATGTTACAGTCAGTATTGGTGTGTCTGTGGTGGTCTGCCGGGGACTGTGGTGATTGTACACTCTGATTGCTGCAGGAATACATACATATATATATATATATATATATATATATATCTCTTTGACGGATGTTAGTTTGGTGGGTCAGTCATGCCTTGCCTATCCATCAGATGTGATATCTACCCTGATAACCCTCTCACGTCTCGTGAAGATCATCACGGCCTTGTTTTGACTTCTGCTTCTCTCTGCAGTACATAGAGGCAGAGTAGGGATGTCTGGCACAACTTCGCCTACTTCTAAGGTGCATGGACACCTGAAAAAGACAGAAGAGGTTAAAACTACAGCAACACTTGCCTTGTATAAATTACACCTTTATTTTCAGACCCACACATTTTCACTTGCGGTCTTCATCAGGGACCCTGAGAACAAAGTTGTTTATAATACTGCAAGATTTGCTGGAGTTTCGACCTCTTTGTCCTCACGCACAGACCATAAAAATCAGTCTCACAGCTCCAGCTACTTCAGAAGCAGTTAGGATGTCATCTATAAAACAAAAAAATTCCTCTACAAGTTGCCAACTGGAGTTTAATTTAGACTGAAGACTTGACAGATGACATTGAGGGTTATTGCTAAATTTGACCTTTTTTCAATGTTTTTGCTGATTTATTCCATCTCTTAATCTTGTGTTAGTTTTTTCTTGTGTGCTATGATTAGAAATAATTCATCTCTTCGGGTGTACTCACTCCTCTTTCGGAGACATGTGGCCTAAAGATAATACATCATTGTAAATGAGAGGTCATGTTTTGCAAAGCTACATAAAAATGATATATGTTCATAAATATGTACATTTTGACTGAAACACAAAGTCATTATTTCACTGCTCTGAAATCCCACATCTGCTTTGTTTTCAAGAATTTGACTTGAGTGAGATTTTCTTGTGTGTATGTGTATGTCAACAGATCATAATCTATAATATAGGTTTATTTTACTATGGTCCTTTTCAGATTGATCATATCAGGATAAAACCTTGAGATTATATTATTTTCAAGGGGATCCCATGTGAACGTGATCAAAAACAGCATCATGAAATAGTTATTGCCGAGTGTTAGTCAATACCAAGCAGCATCCTGTGGGTCTGAAAAGTGAAGCCATTGCCATTAATAGCCAGCAGGGGGCGACTCCACTGGTTGCAAAAAGAAGTCTGATTGTATAGAAGTCTATGATAAAACTTCTCACTTGATTTATTACCTCAGTAAACATTTTCTGAATGAGTTCATGGTCTCAATCGCTAGTTTTAAATCGTCTTTAAAACAGCATGATGTTTATTTTGTAAATCACAGCCAAAAACAAAGATGGCAAAAACCAAAATGCGGAATTCGAAGCTTCATAACCGTAGTCCACATACCAATGGGTGACGTGACTGTGAGTACGTTCACTTCTTATCTACAGTCCACGCATTAAAAAGATCTGTCAATCAATTGCGCAGTGAAAACAGGTTCCAATCCCAGGTTTTCTATTTTAGCAGACTGCATTTACAGGAACTGTGCCTTCAAAGCAACCAATTATAGACTTGAATACTTTCTTTAGTTCATTTCCCTCAGCGTAACCTCCTCCTAATGTTTTTTTTGGATTTTAATGAGTCTTATTGTCTCTCCTCTTTAGAGATGTTACAGAAATCTTCATGCGTTTGTGTCTCTTTGTAAACTCGTATGTGCTCATGAATGAGCTCATGAACTGCTGATGCACCTTGTTTTTCTGATGCCTGCATGATGGAAAGACACATTACTTGATTTTGAGGGAAATGCATAAAAGCAGTTACAGACAAAACATGTGTTGCAGATTCGTAGTCACCTTGAATATACAGTAAGTAGATAGCAGAAATTATTTTATTTCTGTCCAATGATTCCTTTTATCCTTCAGACCAGACCTTGGATATTCATACTAAGAACTCATTTATAACCATAAGAAACATTAAGCTTTTATCAATGCACAAGGTCCAGGTCAATGGGAAGATATGACAATGAACATGAGCACAAAAATATTGCTTGTATTGTACTTTTCACATTGTATAAACAGTGTGTCCTGTGTATCAATGCGTGCCTCGTTCACTTTTGTGGATGGTAGGAAATTTAAGTCATTTTGATATTTTCTTTCTAAAGAAATGATGGTGGCACTTTTATGAGCTTCTTCTGCATGTTGGGGCTTTGTGTTTCATATCCTCCAGTTTTTAACAATTTCCTCTTAGTATCCAAAGTTGGCTCATTCTTCAACTTTTCAAGCTCCCACTGATATCAAAAAGCACACTTGCCTCTTTCAGCATGTCAACATCATCACTGTCATCTCTAGACTAAAGATATCACATCAAAGATTTTCCCCGTCTGTCTCATTCACTTCCTTACAAGAGCTTTATTTACCCCATGATAGCAGTCAGTGATGTTGTATTGACTTAGCAAAGGCCTTGTCTCAGGCTGTGATTGACAGCGCTGCCTTATTCGGGTACTGACGGCGGAGCTGAAACATTGACTCTAGGCTAGAACCAAAATCAATCAAGATCACTTAGGCATGACCAGCTCAGCCCGTCTTTTCATAACCACAGCTGTCAGGTGACTTGTCAGCTGGAGAATTGACTTCACTGCATGATGAAGGTCCTGTGTTAACATTGTTGGGGTCCAATGTGTATTTCCTACACAGACACAACTTCATCCCCATGTCTACAGTTACTGCTGTTGAAGTTAATAGCGACCACGTGTGAGCACAGCAGCTGGAGACAGCATTTTCAAAAACTTTTCTTCAGTCATAACATGTGTTTTGTTGTTTTGGGAAAATGCACTTATTAAAAGACGAGTAGATCGACTTATAGTAGTGAGCGAGCTCACTTGCAACCTCGATCGTTGCTCGTGGTTTGAGATAAGAAAATAGTGACCTCCCTTCATTAGGAAGCAACTCTTGATAATGTCATTGTACTGTAAGGTTACACATTATTTACGGAACAGATAAAAATATTTTCTCTTGGGAATGCATTTATCGCAACTTTTCTTGTACAAACATGATCTTTTCTGACCTCGACCTCGCACTTTGATGAATTCGGAAAATTAAGCACATCTAGCTTCATAGAGTTGCATGACTTCACTACAAGCCACGTATCCTCATGAAACAGTTTGTATGATATCTTACGAAAGTTATTCCTCATTTATTGTGCGTTCTCCTACGAATGTCCAGCACCACATGTCAATAACCGCAAGTTACATGCATACAATATACTTTACAATAAACTCCCGTCTTCACAGAAAAGTACTTGATTTAGGCAACACGACTAAATGGTTAGGTTGAGGAAAAGATCATGGTTTCGGGTTTAAATAACTATGGAATTGGCGAGGTTATGTGACAAATAAGTCAATGTTTGGGTTAAAATAACTATGGACTCCTGGGTGAAAGTCTGGTGTTTTTGGACTCACCAATACACCCCGACCTTGTCCTTATACGGACTTTGTCACTCTTTAAACTCCCTGGTTCACAATTACGTGTAATACATACGAATTACAGTGTATTACTTTTCGTTGGTATAGGTAAGCACAGCGAATGAGAACAGCTTGGTACTAGCTAGCAAACACACCTGGTATGATATCACTGTCTGGTTAACATGTTAGCAAACAATTGTCAATTTGTGCTTTTAAAAGACACAGAACAACATTAGCATTTGTTTAAAGTTGTTCTTCTCCCATTGCTCTTGTTTGGTCGCCACCATCTCCTGATAAAAAATGATGCCACTTTAAACATGAAAAAAAACAGCTGCTGCAGGAAAGAGGTGGATAAAAGTGCTAAGACTGAACCGTACAGTAAATCTATGCACCGTAAAACCAACATAATGACATTCGTAGGTTGTAAGTAAGTGTAAGTGTGTGGAGAGGGGGTTTTGAACTGCGTTTAGCCAAGCAAACAAGAACTTTGGTTGAGACATAGCAAAGCCTGTAACCCTTTCCAATAATTCTCCCAATTCTCCCATTATACAAAAAACAACCGCTTTTTGGATACACACAGTCATTCGAACAAAATATTGATTAATGGAGCGTTAACAATTCTTTCTTTGACAATCACAAAGTGGTGTTGTCATGCATGTCAATGAAAAGGCAACCTTTCTTTGCCTAAGTTTTTACAAGTTCAAATGTCACTCTTGGATGCTGCCCTTTAAATATCATTGTGATCCTGTTATTCTGTCACATAACCCACCACCTCCACCAGGAATCATGTCCACCAGGAATTATGTCCTCTCCCCCTATATCTCCCCTATATTTATGACCCTACGCTTAATGAGATAATGTGTGTGGGGCAGCTCCCCATGTAAATCCCTTCCTCCCTTATCTTTAATGGGAAATTTCTCTTGGTATGAAACTTGCGAGGTGCCTATCTTTAATAGTCAGCCTTATCAGTTACCTGAATCCCCCCAATGGAATCCCTAATCTCTACTGAGGGATGGAGAGGCCAGCCCATTTAAGACAGTGATGTGGGGAGGGAAAAGTGTGTGTGTGGGGGGGCTTTTACACTCTAATGAAGGCTCCTCACCGTTGTGCAAGGCACTCGGTTTGATATTCCCCGACAGGCAGAAACACATTAGCCTTTGTCCATTTCCCATTTGACATTAGACAGTCAGGCAGAGGCAGGAAGGGGAGGCAGGGCGGTTAGGACGGCCTCAGAAATGCCCCCCCCCCCGTCTTTTTCCTGTAAAGCGCCGAATGACACCCAAAGTCACCGCCGTCAGTAGTGCAAATCACATGCTGACTAACATCAAATGATAAGAAATACATAGAAGCAGAATATCAGAATACAAATGACCCTTTCCTGGTGTAAAACGGTCAATGACTTTTTCGATCAGCAGCGGATAAGGGATGATTTATGAATCATTTTATAGCCAGCATTCAACAGCCAGCACAACATATTAGTATGCGTACCAAGTAATGTTTATGGTCCACTAGTTACAATCAAAGCTGGGTTATTATAGCTGTGCAGCGCCACCAGAAGAGAGAGCAAGAGAGAGAGTCTGCAGGAGTGTGTACATATCTCGTGTATATTTATGTTACTGTGCGTCTTCAGGTTCGAGCTTATCTCGTGCTAATGCACAAGAGCAGGTCCCTCTTCTCACGTACGTCTGACCTGCTCTCTTTCACAGTTCACAACAGAGAGAACAGCTGTGTATATGTAAGGTACAGTTATATTGAATGTCAAACTCTGCAACGAAGTAAACAAACATTACTCAAAGTTCAGGAATGCTTAAATTAAGAATGTTTTGTGAAACATGCTTACATAAATTGTACACATTTTTGACCCAGTCAATTCTGATATGAACAATTAAAATGTATTTGTAATAATAATGATGATAATAATTAGCAGACTTTGCAAACAGAAGCGAGGCTATTTTTTAAAATTTGTTTTTTTTATAGACACTTCAGAGAAAAACAAATCTACCTCTGGGAGAGACGATTTTTCGTCTTTGATCTCCAGCTTGTCTACTTACTGTCAGTCAGTGTTTTGCTGACCTTGCTCGAGCTGGCACTGTTCCTGCTCTGTTATCTTTCTCGCTCATCAAGGCTGCAGTAAAGCTGCTCTAGATAAGAACCCGTGGTCATGTGTCGAACCCTTCATCCCCACACAGTCTCTTAATCCATCTCTCAAAAATACAAGCTTGTGTACCGATAAGTGTGTGTATAGAATATATCTTAATGGAGGCTTTTTTTTTTTCTTTTCTTTTTTTACAAATATGCATTTAATGAAATGAACACATTCTAGTAAGCCTACCTTGGAATTCTCAAATGTAATACCAACCTAATTTGATGTTACGGTCACCATTAATGCCCAATAATTTGTCTAGTGTCTGAAGTGTTTAATGGACATCTGTGCTCCTGAAAGTGTCCATTATAAACAGCTCACACAGCTGCCCTACAGTATCTTGTAGTTGCATATAGGTTTACACTTGTCATGGGGCGTCACTGATAACGATGGAAAACAAGTAAAAACACAGTATAAAAACCGTTAAGATGTTCCTTCTCTATAATTTCCATCACAACTTGAACACTGTGCCATTAAAATAACTGTCCCCTACCAACAATGGAGTGCTGCAGGTTGCAATTTGTACAGGAATACACAGAGTGAGACCCGGCAGGGGAGAAAAACCTGAATAAATACAGCATAACAAAGGCACATTCCTCCATACAGGACAGAAAGGGTTACTGAATGGATTTATGTGTATGAAAATGATGCAAATAATATGCTATGGCCCTTGCTGCCCCAACAAGTCCAACATCTCCTATAGGTGTTCAATTGAATATTTGGTGCACTCTTCATCACCATCATCAAAACACCCAATGAGGAAATGTTTTGTGGCCATCATCCCTTTTCTTAAGAGAAGTTGACTTGTAACCTTTTTGTTGTGTGGAAGCTACTTTGGATACTTTGCACTTTGGACACGTTTAATGCAGCATGGCTCTGAAGCCATTTCTGTAAGAAAGAGCATGTTATTGTTCCCTACACATCTACTGCACTTTAACTGGTTTATGTGATGAACAAATTCAGCAATGCCAAATAAACATTCCTCACAGTACAAGCAGATCTTTTATTTCCTGTAGAAGTCAAGGCAGTGATGTAATAAATGGTTGCAGAGCTTCCCGTTATGCCAAATGTGTCACAGTTATACAACATGTTACTACCCTGCACAGATTGAGTGCACTGCAAGCAGTGGAAGAGGAAATAGCACTGGGTCCGTCTGTGTCGATACTTGGCTACGGATACATAGTCATAGTGTCACAGGGAAATTGAGTCTTTTACAGTGTGGTTGCATCGACCAAGGGCTGTTACCTGGATGAAATGCTGTTGTGAGGGGAGGTTTGGGGAGGGAAGAGGGCAAAGTGATAGACAGGACCCATTTAGCAGCTCCATTGTACTACTGCTTTGTTAGAAGTCCATCCATCAACAGTGTATCGGCACACAGGGAGTCAGAACGGCTCCCTAAAAAAACTAAGAAGTAATAAGGGGTCCTATCCGTCCGTCACACCTGCAAGCACTATGTTTGTATGTGCATTTTCAATTACTGCACGAAAAAAGAAAAAATCCATCAAAGTGCAATGGAAACGGACTGAGTGAATTAGTCTTTCCGAAGAGAAAAAACAAACATGAATGCCACATTTACATCAAGATTTCCTAACTTTTTCCACCATTTGGCACGCTTTTGATTATTGCATTTTGTTGTGCCGTCTTCTTCTGCATTGGTATAATGGCACCTGACGGGCAAAATAATGTCACCTAGTGCTTATCATGATGAAGCAAGTAGGTTTAGTAAGTAATCCACTTACAACAAGGGTTTTCTGGGTATCGGGGAAAAGCTGATTGGCACCAGTTGATATCCACTGACTGCGTGCAGTCACAGGCATGTCAGAGGTGCAAAGGTTTCCAGCAGAGATTGGTTCAACGAAGAATTTGGCAGACTAAAAACAGAATCCTGCAGAAAAAGCCTGCTCATGACAATTAGAGGGAATATTATACACGTCTTTGTGAATAAAAAAAACAACATTAAATGACTTATATTTGTCATTTCTATTTAAAAGCATCATTTTCATAAGGTATGCATGCAGTAATGTAAGACAGGATTAATTTAATCAGGGACCTCTGTATGTACGGCAGCCATGTTCAGGTACATTTACATTCCTTCCAGCTACAACAATTAATTCACACAATCGGGATAAAACTGATTGATAAAACTGACTGGTTAAATAAACGTATCACTTTCATTATACATATCATTAGGCTAGGAATGAGTGTAAAATGACAATCAGAAAAAAACACATTTTAAAATGAATGATGCAATTAAGACAAGGCACGAGCTTCCTGCTGTTCCGTAAAGAGACGCGCCTGGTGAAACTGACAAGTGGACAGCATGCAAATATGATATCAACCAGAGCCATTGGCTACAATCCCTGAACTTCTTTTCCATTTCTTTTGTCACGGTCTGGTGGATCTACCTAAGAGAGCGAACATGCTACGAAAGGCTGTTAAAGAAGAATGCATGGCAGGCCAGCATTCAGATCCACTTTTCCTCAGATTTACCACTGGGTCACACAGCAATGTACCGTTACGATACTGACACAGAAAGCTGAAGATGGAGCATTA
Organism: Bovichtus diacanthus; assembly: GCA_943590825.1. Classification (NCBI taxonomy): domain Eukaryota; kingdom Metazoa; phylum Chordata; class Actinopteri; order Perciformes; family Bovichtidae; genus Bovichtus; species Bovichtus diacanthus. The sequence continues at coordinate 1,117,456 of CALSBV010012215.1, read as the reverse complement.
CTTGCTTGGTATTCAGGAGGAAACTCAGCGCGGTGAAGTGCAGGGGAGCGGTTGACAGCAAACACACACTGGTGAAAGTGTGTTTGCTGTCAGACCTTATTGACTGCTGTGATCAAACTCAGGCCTGTACTGTAAATAAGGACACTGGGAATCAGACCTTCTTATTAAATCAATGCTCTCAGTTCACTACACTGGCCAAAACAACATGCGACTTTTTCCACCTTACAATAAGTCGAAAGGATATCATACTGAACTTTATTCTACACCTGTCTTGACCTGAAGATTGAAGTTTGTCGGAAATCTTTAGCTTTTTTCCAACTGTGTGAACTACGCAGCAGCATTATTTTCTTTAGATAATTTTTTCCTGCTTCTTTGTTGTTGTTGCCTTTAATTGACAGTGCAGCTGAAGATACATGAAAGGGAAAGGGGACGACATGCAGTGGGTCGGGTTGAAACCAGGGCTGCTGCTCTACCAGGTGAGCTACTGGGGCGCCCTCAGCAGCAGCATTTTAATTAACTAGACAGTCACAGACTATAGTATAATCACTATAATGTTGCTTTGTCTTATCAATACAATTCATTTTTAAACATCAGTCTCATTTGGAGTTTGTTCAATCAAAATACAATTAAGACCTATCTCATTAGCCCGGTAGCTAAGTGACCTCAATCATGTTTCGTTCACGAAGAGTCAAAAGACAACTCGCAACCCGTTTTATTCTAAAAGCTAGACTGTATTTGTGTTAGCATGTTGCCCAGAAGCCAATGTAGCCTCAATCACATTTGAAGTCTGCAGGGTCAAAAGAGAACTTACAAACCATCTCGTGAAGGTAAACATTTGTTAGCATGACGCCTAGGAGCTCACGTAGCCTCAATTTCATTTGGATTCCACGGCGTCAAAGACAACTTGCTGCCTGAATCTCAATTTGGTAAAACTTTTTCATTCCCTTTATTTTGAAGTAGCTGAGGAGTTCAACAAGGTCTTCACACTGGTCAGAAAGGAACTGAGGCAGGCAGAGAGCTTCACAACAAAGTGAAATTAAACATCTAAACTCCTCCAGATTCTGTGGCGTCTCTAAGTACGCAGTTACCTCAGCCCTGAGTTAGATGCTCTCTTGGAATAGACAGCTCATAAAAGTGGGTGACAAATGTGGGGGTGGTAAATGGACTATCTCTCTTTTAGGGAAAAGTTAGATGACTAGCAAACGTGGGTGACTCATGCTGGAAGGTAACATTGAGGCTTTGGATTAAGGCTAAATGTGTGTTTGTCCTTGAATGTGAGGCCAATGAATGTATGAAAAAAAAGCCACTATAGCCTAACTGAAATGATCAGGCACATTGCATCCTGTGTCTTTTAATTACATTGTAAAATTCACTTTTAAGGACATTTATTAAGCTTCATGTTCTTTTTTTCACCATATCAATGTCAATTCATTAGCAAGACATACCAGTAATCTATGTTACTACTAATTAACCTAGAATTGACCTCAAGGACATGTCTAACAAATGCAAGACATGGAATATTTTCAAGGACAGTTTCCCCAGTATCTCTCACAGATGTTATTTAACGTGTTGTCTCCTTTGCCTTATCCTTATTCTGAATACCATTGGCATCAGCAAATTGGGATCCTTTACAAATAACTACATTTCCCGATGTTATCCTTCTGTTTAATTAGGTAATCGTGAGAAATTAGCTTGGTGAACGGGAATGTAAAAAAAAACAACGTTATTTTTGTGAAAGGATTAGGCCCACATAGAGTTGGGGATGTATTATCTGACAGACTAATGGTAGTGATACTTTTATCTGTAATAGCATCATTACCAGCAGAACTAGTAGTACCAGAATAGCAACTAGAAATAAATGCCGTTCATTTTGCTGAGAAAATATAGAAAAAGTGCTTTCAACATCTTACAATACCTGAATGGCAGGAAAATGTTAAATGTGTGCCTATAGAGGATATAATGGACGTCATTTGACATATATTGGACATAATCTCCCCCTTTCAACTGGCAGCTACGTGCTAAAAGGCTTAATAGGCTTAAAATATAGTCGCGAAAAAAAAAAAAGGAAAAGGAAAAAAAAAGAGTGCACATCCTTTCTTTATAAAACATTGACAACTTCTCGGCAGTGTCGAGTCAGAACGACTCTCCAAAGTCCAAAGTTTCCAAAGTGTTGCAAATATCAGTGAAGCAAACCAAGAGTCAGTAAGACTCTACACTAAAGAGACACTGTAACCTTTTCCTATCTGCTCTTGCAGACCTGTCTGAAAGGCCCATTTTCTCAGCAGGGTTCAGTCATGGAGGAGGGGGTGGTGGCAGGGCAGGGGGGCTGGGGGAGCTGGGGGGGTTGCCCTACACTCTTCTTCCTGAATGTTACTCACATTACACTAAAGGGTTTAGCTTGAAACCTCCATATACTCAAACACACTCACACACTCACAGACACTCCGAATCATCTTAGGAAACTGCCAGGGCCTGCACATCCCTAGAGATGACTGTGAATAATTGATTTTAACCAGGGAGACGTTTGCATTTCCCTCCTATTTCCATATAGAGGAGAGTCTTGAGGAGGTGATTCAATACCCGACTGATACTTGCAACACTTTGGAAAGTTTTTTTCTGTACAGGTTAACTTGGATGTAAATATTTTAAGTAACATGGAGCAACAACTACCCCATGCAATATGCTAAATAGATGACATACACCAAAACCTTTTAAGAAACTTGAGCGTTTTCATGTTTAAGGACTTCCACCAGGAGATTTTCCGTCCTCAGGAACACTGGTGCAAAGAACATTTTCACCAGTATGGTTAGTTATCTAATCAGATTTCACCTCACTCTTACTGAACTTGCAGTTTGCTTAACTTTTTTCAAAAGGCTTAATTCCCTGGAGGTTTCTCTTTCCACTGCCTTCAGCGTTGTCTCTCAGTTCTGGGTCATGAGAGGGAAAACAAACTCGGGCGTTTTTTGATGTGTCGAAACGTTTCCTGTAGAAAAGGTACGTAAACATTCGGCAGCTCACTCCGGAGGTAAACATGACGCAGCTTTCTTACCCTAGTTTCCACAACTTTGATGTTTGGGAGATGGCATTAACATTCTGGAGGGAGAGCGAGCTCGGTGCTCATGTTCATCAGATATCCCTCAAACGAGGGGCTTAAGGCAGAGAAGTCTACCAGGAATGCTGCTCTAAGTACTGAGAGTTTCTCGTATTATTCCGCTGCTGTTCAGACACCACTGGCTGTTGGTCAGTCTGACATCACAGGGCTTTGGGGCCAAATGTGTGACAGCCTTTTCAAAGATGATGTGTCCTGTGCTGTTCAATATAATTTCACCGGGAGTGGTCCCAGTACTGTGGCTCTGTGAGAACTAATGGGCATCCAAATCATTTTAAATCTGATTGATGCACTCTTAATGGAATATTAAGTTTCATAAAATGGCTGGGGGATAACCCTGCACTGGCCAGCAGCACATGATTTTAATGAGTAGTGGCCTGCATGATATATGCACAGGGTTATCTTTGCATTCAAAACTGCTCACATAGCACTGTTGCGGTGAACTTGGGCATTTGCCCCCAATTTAGCTGCAGCGAAGAAATTATTTGTTTCAACAAAAACAGATTTATGAAATAGGAGATCAGCTGAAGCAAGATTGCAGAGAAGTTCATAAAACAACAAATTCTAAATATTGGATGGAATTTGCATTGAAAATATATATATTTCTTTCAAATGTACTTTCTAAAGTTAACACATACTTAAATCAAACTGCTGGAGAAAATGTGGTGAGGAAAGATTGTCTTTCCTGTTTAAAATCATTTTGGCATTCAGTCATCGCAGGTATTATGCATATTTTTAAAATATATTTTTTAACCCTATTTATTATTCTGGATGGAAAATCCCCATCAGAGCTAATCCACGAAACGGACCAGTACTTATGTAGAATGCGATGGAGCAAATGACCAGGAATTGACTAAAACCCATTGGTCCCCAACTCAGAACTGGAGAGAACAGCAGTTCATAATTGGGCCCAGGAACAGTACCTGAACATAATTCCTACATTTTGTGAATGGAACATTTTGTATTTTATAAAAAACAATGAGCTTTTTAAGTAAGGAGTTGTTCATCTTTTCAACAAATAAAATATCAATCAATGGACGTGATCAGGTGTTGCATAGGCTGTATGCCCAATAAGAGAATACATACCTTGCCAGACATAATGTCAAGGCATAGCAAACATAAACTATTTTTAATGATGCCATTCTGCCTGTTCAAACTCAAAAGACGGCAATCTCTCTTATTGCTACACTCACAACAGTACATCAAAGTCTCAAAGGCTCCTACAAAGGCTTGCAAGATTTTTATTTGAAAGATCAAGAGCCTGGCACTACAGGGAGGAACCAGCCTGCATCTTGTTGCCACCAGGGGTGGCTATTTTGTTTCTTCCCCAAATAAAAGAGGTTCTCTTTGCTTCCAAATCCAATCTTTTTTCCTCCTACACCTCCTCCCGGCGGAAGCTCCCCAAATAGCAAAGCAGCACTTCAAACAGGCACCGACATCCTCTAAAAACCATCAATGGGGTCCAGCTTGGGGCTGCCCAGCGAGGAAAGGAGGAAGGAAAGAGAAGGAGAGGCGTATCGTGGTTATAAACGCAAGCCAAAACACCTAGGGAGTACATGTTTGGGTCTGCAGTGCAGCTTATGTTGATCCTGCAGCTTCATTCAGAGGCGGATTCAGCACGAGCGCCCACTGGCATATTCATAATTCTCTCACAGACTGGAACTCCTTTCTCCACAGCTGGAAACTTTTAAGAATGGCTGCACCAGGCCAGCCGTGTTTGGTCATGGAGACAGGCATAATCTGAAAAGAGGGATGATGATAGTTCTCCCAACAGAGGTTGTCTGGATGTGTAATGGGATTGCGGGATGGTGGAGTGATCGAAGGTAGAGCCTAGTCAGTAATGGCAGACTTTTGTCAGTGTTTCAGAGTCCCCAAACATCCTTCTTGTCATGCAGACATTTTGTAAATGCATCACCTAACAACATTAACTAGTTGTAATGACGAGCTTTAATGACATACGTCCGCACAAGGGTTTGTGAAATGACCGTATTTGTATTTTTTGTTTCTTCCGGATAGAGAGGGAAAGATTTTTCCTCCATCAATCCCCGTCAGTCTCCAGCTCTCTCTGGCTCAATGCTCATAATCCTGGAGCAGCTCAATGGGCTCACAGTATGGGCCATTATTCACTCCAATACTTTTTCTCTGTGCTGGTCAATAGGCAAGGATGTAGTCAGAATTGAAATGGCAGAATTTTTCCACGGGTGCTGACGGATCCGAGCACAGGGGCAGCACCACAACAAGATCTCATCTTATGGACTCTATAGCTTTCATTTCAGAGAAATGACGCAGACAATGTCTACATATTTTTTCACATATGGATTTGTTTATTTATTTGTTGTCATCCAGGCAAGTTGGATGTTGCTATTTATTTGGTAATATGGTAAAAACCTCAGAATTAATAACTTCTGGAAGGTAGCCTGACATGAAATTGTTGTGTCTTTTTTTAATACCTTTTCCTTTAATCTTCAACAATTCAATCAGGCAGTTTGAGTGCAAACCTTGGCTCTTCTCTGTGCTTTGTCCTTGTTACAATCTCGTCAATCCTTTCCTCTTTTCTCATCTGAGGATGAAATGTGGGCAAAAAATTAAGCAATGAGGGTGAAGATTTCAGATTTTTCCAATTACTGTCAGTTTAGTTGAGAATGACGGTTTTGAAATCTGTCAAAGTAGTCATTAGAAAATCAGAGGGGTGAAAAGGTACACCCCCGTCATACACCCCGGATTTAGGGGTATATCATATATAAACATCAGCGTTGTTAGTAATAATAATAAAAAAAGACATATGCCTGTCATTTTTAATGGTAACCCATTTCCTCACTCAATGTTCAATTATTTAGCTTAGGCTGTCCCCTGTCATGCACATTTCAATAAAGCTGTAGTGGATGAAATGTGTGGATTGTAAAACTGAAAATTAATTGCAGCAATATAAACCAGTCTATTAAGATATAAATATAAATTAAAGCTGCAAGCTTCACTTGTGTTGAGGTCACTTGTGTTGACAAATCCAAAGAAAATGATCACCCAACTCTGCATTAACCCCTCAGCCCTATGGAGAGTTTTTCCATCTTTAAGCTTGTTGTTTTGGTTTTATAGACTGAAAATTTACTGTTTTGATTCGCTCTCATCAGGAGGTGTTTTTTGGACAAAAAGTACAGGCAAATCCACTGCACACTACCTGCCCAACACCAAAAAAAGTAAAAAGGAGAGTGAAGATTGGCCAGATATACAACTCCAAATGAATGCTAATGACTTTGTGTCTGATTGATGTGTAGATAGACAGCGGTTTGCCAACACTGTTAAGCGATATTACTGTGTGTGTCAGTGTTGTGTTTACAGCTTCCTGCATTGCCCGTAAAATCATTTAATGCTGATTTAAGGTAAAAGCAAGAATGAAATCACACAATCCTGGCATAAAAAATGTATATGTCAAAGATAAAAATGCAAAAAAAACTATCAGTTTAATTCAAGCATGTTCCTCATTTATAAATGGCAAAGACTGGGTGACAGGTCAAGTCGGGCAAGACACTCTTCATCGTATTGCCTAGCTCTAGTAACAAATTGCAGGCGTTTATTTAAAGCATGTCAAATTATTCATTCTGTGGCACAAGTAGTTCTGAACTTGCACTTGAAAACACATTAAGTTTTAGGCTCGTATTTACAACTTTCAGTCTTGGAAAGAGAAACTTATGAGCAGATGAAGGCAGCTAGACATATCCGCCAGACTGCTGTAGGGGGATGGATGGTGAAAGAGAGAAATCTGGGACTTAATGAGAGAAAGATTGGACTCTTGAATCCACAAGCTTCAGAAAACTTGGATTTTGCTGCTGAACTGTTTGTGGTAATTTGCAGGTGTTTACTCCCCCCCACTTTTGAAACTCAAAAAGAACATGTTCACGTCCACTTTAGCTGATTCAGACTTGCACCCGCTGAGGTAATGTGGACATTAACATTTGGTTTTTAGATTTTCTTGATTTCTGGATTTTTACAGGTAGACTTAGTTCTCTCTCATCTGCAGTCACAGCACCATTCACCCATGAAAACAACAGAGTGACAAAGAGCTGGGTAGCAGGATCAGCTGTCATCAAATGCCAGCCTTAACACCAGCTGACCTCTCACATACAACGGAAAGTGTATAACCAGAACCTGAGAGACCTGACGCTCGCAGGGGGCAATCATTAAACATTTTCAGTGACAAAAGAGCGCTCTGACGTAATGGAGTCTGAACATTGCAGCTACTGGGTCCGTAAAGTGGTCTGACCTTCAAAGTTCCAGAGGGAGGGATTTAGGTAGCCTGTTTTTGTAGAAAATAAAAGGTGCCACATGTCACCCGATGATACAAAGTTGGTCGTGCCCTTTTGTGTCCAGCCAGCGGTTGTTGGACACTGCTGACACTGTTACACTGACCAATGGTCTGTTGAGCATTAGAAAATGCCAGCCAGCACAGTGGATGTTTCTAGAGGTGACATTTTGGAGAAGTTTAAAGTTTATTTCAAGGATTATATAACCATTTCTGACATTGCAGATTATAACTAATTGGAAGGAAATTGCCTAGTAAACCTATGTCCCGACATTTACTAGCCAATTTCCTGCGGTAACCAATTTTTGACTAACCCTAACCCTGACCCAACCTTTCCAGGATGCTTCGATATATACTGAGGTTTTTGTCCTGAAGCTCCTACAACCGTTGGCCAATGTTAGGCCGTAGGTGAGCATGTCTCGCCCTAGTGTTTTTGGATGTGTACCGTTCGCACTATTCAGCCCTTGTCTGCAAATTCTTTGGACGATCGAGCATGTTGAATCAGCAGCGGAGCCAGTCTGTGGGAGAAATCACTCTGAATGGCTGTTCAGCTCAAGGGAATCCGTGCACCGGGAGAGAAACGGAAGTGAGGAAAGCAAGCAAACGACTAAAGTCAAGAGGGAACACACAGAGGGGCTTTTCATTTTTTCGTCTTCTTCTCGTCTGATCATTTAAATGCAGAGATATTTTCACAACGAAATGGCCATCTGGATTAAAGCTGAAGATGTGAGTGAGAGTGCTGTGAAAATTGACGGCAAATGCTGCTTTGTTTCGTGTATGTGATACACCGACGGCTTGTTCTGTATACCCACAGTCCGAGGTCTTCCGGTTTCCCTTTTTTTGAACGATGAATACAGACTACCGCCACCTGCTTGTATGGAAAGCTGTTTCCTCTCACACAGGCGCAATAGGTACGTGCGAGTTGGCCGTTGGCTGTCGTCTTTGTGATGTGTTTTTTCACAGACTGCTTGGTTTTGCCTCCATGTTTATGTTCGAAGAGAATGGAGATATCCTCGTAGCCCTGATGTACTGTTTGGGATCCTGCAGAGCCTAAGCCCTCTTCAGCAGATCAGAAAACATACAAACCTACAGTAACTCATTCATTTGGAGTTGTGTTACCGGCCACCTGCTGATTGTTAATCCAATATTCACTCTCTTTTAGCTCTGTTTTTGGTCTCTGCCTACTTCTGAGGGAAACATCTTGCTCTTTAGCTCCTGAATGTTCTACTGTGTTCACCAGCTAGTTAATTAATTTCTCCGCTATTTGGTGCTGAGCAGTGTGCAGTGTTTTTTTTTTTTAAAAAACAGTAAAATGCTAAAAGTGATTTATTATTATTATTACGTTACTCAAAACAAATCCATAAACCCGTCAATTGACATGTTGCGCGAATATATAGCTAGGACATCACTGTAGATTATGGTCAACTGTTGTTTTATCCATAAAGCAAGAACACTGTAGAAATCATGAAAGAAACATGGAGGCCCCTAATGCAACAATTCCACTTTAGGGCCCCAATATGCCATGGCTGACCCTGAAACTGATTTAAATGAAAGAAATACTTTTTTGAAACCTGCCTGACATGCAGATACCCTCCAATACATTTCAGGGGAATTACTAAGAAGACATGGTCATCAACAATTCAAATGGTTCCATTTAACATACAACATTTCATTTGCACAGATATTGTTGCAGCAAAGCATATTTGGATTTTTTTTAAATTGTTTTCTCTTGCACTGTATAAAATACTTGTATGTCACCTCATTCCACCCAACTAAATCACCAGTCGATGCAGTTTTGCGTCAGAGCAAAACTTCAAATGCATAAGTGCCTGGTCATCAGCCTTATGGAATCTTAAATTTGATTAATTTTTTTTATTATAGACTCGGCACAGTAGGAGGAACACCATACACCTTCCATACATGATCACCAATCACACTTCATGGTTTAAGTCTCGTATCGGTGAGTAAGCGCACGGAGAGAGAAATAGAAGAAAACGAGAGACAGAGGGGGAGGGTGGACGGTTGTGTGTTTGTGTCTTATGCAGGAGCGATTGCCTACACACATACAGAGAGTGTATATGACTACGTATATATGAGAGAGACAGAGTGACGGGGGAGAGAAAGAGGAGATATCAGATACACACGGTTAGCTTCCTCTCAGAACAAAAAAAACACTCCTCCACTGAAGATGGAACAACTGGCTCGCGACTCGCCCCCGTGCCAATGACCAAATAAGAGCGGGCGAGCAATTATTGTCTTTTTGAGGATCGCGCTGACATGTCATCTTTCCATTCTTTCAAGAGACACGTTTAGATTTTGTTTTAGTCTATTTCCTCATCAAGTGTAGCGCGTCCGTCGTTTCTGTGGATTATTTGAAGGTGTCTGGATCTTGAAGACGGAGTGCGTCAAGTTAGCGCACGTATCCAACAAGTGGATGCATGAATTTGCTCACAGCAGACTAAAAACGCAAACAACCGGGGTCTTGATATCCTATAAATCTGTGTATCGATTGATACAGCAGAGACTAATAATCGGCGTGTATTAGCTCAGATGTGGAGCTTGTCTCGGTGGATGTTGATGCATATATGTGCGCATTGTCTCGGCCTGAGGTAGTTTTTTTTTTTTCTTTTCCTGTGACTTTGTGTATTAGTCAGAACATTTTTTTCAAGCAAATAATCAAACTGCAATGAGGTAAGACATTTTTTTCATGATCTCCAGTCATTGACCAAAAGCAAGATTTCGGCGGACACGCTGCGGTATCCACCGTCTCCCACCTCACCCCTCTCCCCCCATCCATGGACTCGCTTCTCCGTTCCCTCGGTGACCGTGGGGGGAAGTTGGGATCCTCTCTGTAGACATTTCTGTATGACGAGGGCGCAGGTGGCACCTAAAGGTCGCAGTCATGCCGATGCATCCAGTCACCTCCACGTTGATGTACCGGGGGATCTGCACCATCCCTGACATCCTCAACTACAGAGCCCCGGTGAACCTGCCCGAAGACGAAGTTGAAGGTGAGATGTTAGCTGTTCGAGTATACCTGAGGGTACTCAAGGCTAGTGATGTGTCTATTCACAGCAGTCTCGTGTTGTGACAGTGTATGTGGCTGTGGTCAGCTGCTGCGGTGGAGCTCATTCAAACAGACGCGCGATCAGCACCTCGGACAGCGCTCAGAGATCCAAATAGAGACGCGAACAGGGCAGATTTTCAGCTCAAAACAGGCCTGTTATTGATTCATTTTCAAAATATCCCTTTTCCTGATCTTGATTTAGGAAAGAGAGTGAACATGAGTCAGACAATTGAAACAAGATCTGTGATAACAACGTGGTTTTCATTGATTGGAAATATGGATTCACGCAGAAGGTCACATATGCCCTCAGTGTGGAGCTGATTTGGTTAATAAAATGAGCCATCCCAGCACCCTTTCTGCCCTAAAGTGTCGTTTCTTGAGGGCAGCAGTGATGCATTAGCTTTAACTGAAAGCAGAAGCTCTTGGCTGGAAATATGGTTCATGGAAGCCCGATTTCACTGGCCCATTAAGTCTGGCCTCACAGACTCTCGGATGGTGCAGAAGTATTTGACAGTTCGTCTTGTTTTCTGTGAAATCTTTGTTCCACAGCTGCTTAATGATTCCACATCTCTTGATTTAAAAAAAAAAAAAAGAAAAGTTATCTGTAAATCATCTTTCTATATCAATATACACATTCAGCCTCTACAGCACTGCAGTGGCACCCATAAGCAAACATAATCATCTTCCAACAAGCATGCTGATACTCGACAACTACTCAGAGCAATTCGTTTTTTTTTGTTTTTTTCCAGCATCCTGAGAATATTCATGCCTTGGGATGTGAACCTGCGACATCTGAACATTATCATACAGCAGCCCCAGGGACACTGTTCAAGTCCCAAAGCGAGTGTGATGACATTAAGTCGTGATGCAATGTTTTCAGTGCGGTGACACTGTAAGTTAGCTGACGTATCCCCGGTGAAGGATGTGTTCGCTGCTCCTCTCGTCCTTATTAACTTAATAATGTTTTTTTTTTTTTTTTTTTTTTTTTTTTTTTTTACAGATTTGACTACTTTGCTGGACATACTCTGAGAGATCAGTGAAAGCCACATTAGGATTGATTAAGGTTCTGAAAAAGTGTGTGGGAAGAGAAAGGGATGCCTTGAGATAAAAGTGGTGTATTTCTGATCGGGCTCTGACTGAAATGCATATGTGGGAATTACAGACGAGCTGGTTCTGGTGCAGAATTCCGCCTGGAGAAACCACAAATTAACTGTATGTTTTACCTGGGGCTGCACACATTTGACATTACACAGCCACACACTCCATTGTCTCACAAAGACTCATATAGGGGGTCTGCTTCTGTGGGGAAATGGTATTTGGTGCTGAGGTTGTTATTAATTAGAAAAGCTGAGTGGAAGAGGCCACAAAGCAATTGTTTTTTTTTTTTGTTTTTTTTTTATCAGAAAAAGGTGCTCAATGAACGGCCTCAGTACCTTTTACACAACACCTGTTTCAGAACTCACTCAGCACCAGGAACACCCAGAAAAACAAGAATGGGTGCAAGATAGACCAGGCTGTTTTAAGGTGCCATTGCGCCTTCTGTGTTTGACACTTTATCCTTTAGCCTTTTTTTGCTTTTTGCTTTGACAACCAACAAACTGAGCCTTTGATAAAAGGGTCAACATGTCAGCGCCAAAAGTCATGCCCATGATTATGGCGTTGCATCATTCAGCGCTTTTATTGTCAAACTTGATTTCCAGTCTACAGAGACCTTGCATGACAGATTTGTATTGTGCGCAGAGCAGCAGGACAGAAAAAAAAAAAAGATGAATGTCCCATATTTCCATCATTTCTATTGACTCCAGAAGAAGATTTTGGTTGTTGAGATTGAGGAATCTCAGTTCCCTCTTCACCTTACCTCTTTAATTTACAGTCAGCTTTGGGGTGCAATAAACAGACAGCACTTCATTTTGACTTCAGTTAGTCAAACCCACTTGTGCTGCCTTGCTGCAGTGACTGTCTCAAAACAAAACGTGAGCCGTTGGGCTTTTCAGCTCAACCTATAGTGGCAGTTTGACCGCAGAAGCGATGGGGTGCTTTGCGGAGAGAATAGGAGAGCCCGAGGTACTGCGCGGTTAACAGCAGCGATTGTCACTTTTTCAGCTGTTGCAGAGCATTAGTGATCCCGCGTGAAGAATGTCTTGCAGGTTGTGTAAGAGGCAGACTAAAAGCAGCGCCACAGAGCAGTTTGAATGTTGTTGTGTCAAGAGTGCAACTGAGATTCACAGCTTTCCTTAATAAAACACGAAATGGGATAAATATATAAATGTGACAGGGCTGATTGTTTGGAATACATAAATACTTTACTATATGTGCCAAGATTTGACTTTTATAACTCCATTGAATTATAGGAATTATTATTATTACTACTATCTTTTTATCTATTATTATTATTATTTATTTATTTTTATTATTATTTTTCACATTGAATCTCATTTTTAAAAACATGTTCCAAAACGGGATTAAACACGTTTTATCTTTTGGGAACATCCCTCCCTTTACCATCACCATATTTTCAGATGCTCAAAGATGGAGGACGGTGCTACAAGCAACCAGCTGGGATCATAACGCATGTTTCTCCCAAGCAATATCATATTGCGTGAAACATTCACCTCCTTTTTTACCATTTTTGGGGGGATTTTCGGCTCAGATTTTGTAACTTCCTAACTCCCCTTTAGGAACTCAAAACACACTTATTATTTCATAGGCTTGACACTTAATGATTCTCACTAATGTTATGAACATTTCTTCTAAAGATGGTTTTGAACTGAAGTTGCTTCAGAAATCTGCTATTACTCCTTGCTTTGGGTCAGCTGTAAAACAACGTTAAATACATTGGATATTTAATATTCAATTGAATATGCTCCATGATGTCGACAGTTACGCAGCACTGCCCTCTGAAATCCCAAATAGATCTATTAGCATTTCTGTTATCAGAGTTTTATAACAGAAAGGTCTAATAGGAGGTTGGACTTCCCATACAAGAAACATTGATATGCTACATACTGTACTCTTCATTGTGTTTAAATGACTTCTTGGCCAAAAAAGTAATATACTATATGTTCATTTATAGTGCGTATAATATATAAAACGAGAAATATTTCCTAATTGAATATAATAACAGTGCTTTCTGGTAATTTCTACACAAATGTGCAAGCCCTGTATGCGGCAAAGCGAAGAGTTACCATAACATTTTCAATATATTGAGATTTTATGAGCACTAGAAGAGAAAAAGAAAAACATTTAAAAGGAGAAAAAAAATGTGCAATTATAATTGTAATTGTTTTACACCTCGGTGCCCAAAGAATGAGGAAGCAAACCTCAATTTCCTGGATATTGTAACCGTCAATAACTTTCTTATTTCTAATATGCGTTGATCAATCTCCAATGTCTGCCGATCAGATTTTGACTGCAATGGCGTTTCACTGCTTAAGCGTCAGTCCGTGTCTCGTCACCGCTCGCATGTCTTGAGAGACGGACGAGAATTGCCTGGAAGTCTGAAGTGTCACATACATCAGCTTGGCCATCAGGGAGACAGGGCTTTGTCAAGAAACGAAATTGCACATTAGTGAATATGTGTGTGCGAGTGCATGTATAGGGACAGGAGGCTGAAGCCCTATTGGCACGCATAGACAAGGACTTGATTTTCAATTACTGGCTTGGACACCCCAGGGATTAGACCAATGGCACCATACTTTGCAGCAGAGAAGGCTGTCAAAGCTATAATTGGAACAAAATGCTATTTTTCTGATGCTGTTTAAACCTGTGTGTGTGTGTGTGCAGTAGAAGGTGTGTGTATGTGTGGGGGGCTAGCAAGTACCTGAATGTACGACGATTCGAGCATAAATTGAATTGGACTCTATATTCTCCATTTCCCCTCCTACACAAGAGGGATGGAAAAAAAACAGTTGATCATATTACAGGAGCTCGATATAGTTTAGACCTCCTCCACCATTAAAACACACACACACACACACACACACACACACACACACACACACACACACA
>CALSBV010012215.1:1084119-1102965 GCA_943590825.1 Bovichtus diacanthus | reverse complement strand
ACACACACACACACACACACACACACACACACACACACACACACACAGCTCAGTGTCGATATCACTGCAGGTGGAATTAAGTGGGTAGCCCGTTTCCACAATGCCTAACAGCAGCCCTATTGGAAGCGGCTCCAAAAGTGTCCCAGGGCTGAGCTTAAAGCATTTGTAACAGGTCCCAGAGTGAGGCTCATGTAAACAGACGCCAGAAGTTTCCTGTAGACACAAAGCAAAAGATAAGGCTGGAGCAGAATGTTTGCATCTTGCCGACAAGGTTGTGATCAGTGCAGTTAATGTACCATTTCAGTTCAAATCTGCTCTGGCTCTCCTTTCCCTTTCCATTTCTAGCTTTTGTTCATTTTGGACTTGCAGAAAAGCTAAGTACTAACACAGAGTGATGCATATTCCCATGTCTGTCTTTTGTTGATTCACAATGTCTTATGTCCAAAGAAATACATTTAGAATAAAACTCCCCTCCAGCCAAAAACACCGTTATTCGTAATTTATTCATTTGGAACCAAGTGTGAGTCAATAATATTCTGGCATTAAGGTAAATGAATCCATTAGACATACATAAGCAAAATGCTAGAAAAAGCTGAACATAAGGATAATTTCCCCGTTGTCTAATAATTGAATTGTATGCTTAAAAATATGAACATAATAATTTATTAGGAAGTACCAGGAGCCTCCAATATAAATTAATTCATAACAAAAAGCTAAATATTGTAGCCGTCCCAATTTATATGCTCGTTATTCTTTTTAGTGGCACATTGTCGATACAAATTACTGTCTCACTCATTTAATACACTTGCAACTATTACTCTACAAATGCAGCACAATAAGAGAGCGGGAGAGATGCTGACATTATATTTGAAACAGGAATCCTTTTTCTGCAGATCAAATTTTCTTTAAATGGTAATGTTCACCAAAATTATAGTTTCATGTCCATCAACATATTTAATGCTACTTGTTTTTTCCCCCTCACTCAGTCCCAGTCCCAGTTTGTTTGTTGGGCGTGAAAGCCTTCTCTTCATAACTGTCAAGGAAACATGAAAGTGTTTCCCGAGCCACTGTCACAGAGCTCCAGCAGGGATAAATCTCTCAAGGAGCATTTTTAAACTCACCGAGTAACTGTCTGCGGTAATCGAAATCAACGCCGCCTACAAAATGATCTCTCCATTTGTTCACACTCATGGCGAGCGAGGAGGCCGTCTCCAGATCAAACACAGATTGGGTTGTCACTCTCCCCCAGAGACAGGAAGCTGAGATGTTGCCAACAGGAAGTGATTGGAATAATGGAAACAAAGTCACTGAAGCATAACACAGGATAGAAACTTCTTTCATTTACTTTGTGACATAAGCAATGTTGGGAAGGTCTGCCTCATCTTATTTCTATAATAGGACACTATCGGCACGCAACCCCCATCTTACTCTATTTCATCCCCTTCAATAGAGACAATTGCAGGGTTTATAGGCAAAAATGTTTAGTTGTCCAATAACTTGTTTTACAACCAAATACCTGCAAACATTCCCATCAGCCTCAGCTGTACTTCGTTTACACTAAATGACCCTTTGCTAAGCCCAGCCCCCCCGGCTGCTACTCCATCGAGCTGTCGGAGCTACCATGACGCCCACACTGTCACTACTGCACTGACCTGAAAAGATGATGTCAAATTTTTGCAAAGACGAATAAGCGAGAGAAGCAGACAGAAGGGTCAATATGCTTTTGAAGGATATATCCCGGGTTGCCAAAGTGACGAGTTCAAAAGATAAAAGTAGAAGCTAACGGTAAAGCCTACAGATCAGTGTAAAAGTGAACCAACGTCACCTGGCGATCGAGACAGAAGACATGAAATCAAGGAGCAACACAGTTCCTGTAAAGCAGGGTAGATATTTATTAACTTTTACAATCATTAAAATGCAAAAGCAGATGTTGTACATATTCAGTATACCTTCAGTAGCTAGTAGCAAAGAAGTGCTAATGCTAGTTAATGATGTGCTACTCTGATAATGTTAGGTTTTTACGTAGAAACGTGACGGTTTTAAAAACGTATCTCTTTCCAAACTCTCTGGGTTACGAGTGTCACTGTTGCTGTGCACTCTCAACAATCTGTCGCTCTCCACCCAATCACGCAATAGAAAATACAAGCAGGCCAAGCTGTAAAAACACAGTTCTTGTGGTTTCCACCTCGTGTCTTTGTAGCTGCCATTACCATGACATTCAGTTTTTGAGGAGGTGCACGTCAGCTACATTGTCGCTCCCGTGGCTGTGTAGGCTCCATAATCTTTAGCTCAAGGCGCATAGTTCTCTCTTTACAACAACATAGGAGAATTGGGCATGAATTAATTCCCAAAAGGGACCTCTTAAACAAATGAATTTGACTAAATTTAGTTAGTTATGCCTTAATCACAGCTCAAGGTTAGTTTAAATTGTGTCATGGTAAAACAAACTTGGTGGCAGGAATGTTAGGTTGAATTTAAAACCGTCCAGAAACATTGAGTGAGACTTAAATACTGTAGGTAAAGTCTGTATGCTCGGATGATGAAACTCTGAAAGTCAGTGCTCTTGGCTTGTGGACTGCACTAATTAGGGAGGTGTTTTCCTTGAGCAGTAAAATGGCATTTAAGAAGACATTCTGACTTCCACTGTGTTGTGTTTTTGAAAGAAGTTTGCTTTCAGTAATGAAAAATTGAACATGCTAGTGGGGCTTCTTTTTCACAATTTTTTAGTCTTTCCCTTGGCAGAGTTTTTGGGACTTTGCAAAGCGCATTGACTGACAGCTGCTTAAAAAACCCTGACATCACTTTGTTTCTAATGGCATAAATTGCCTGTGAGGCGATCTTGATGTTTCTGCTCGACTCCTACTGTAGCTGCAGCAGAAAACATTGACTCATTTCTTTGCCCTGAGGTGGAGGGTTGACTTCCATTCTTTTGGAAATACTTACATGAATACAAATGAAGATATATAAAGACACCGGCATCTGCTTGGCAAGACAGAAATTATCCACATAACGTATTGCTGGTCCGTGGGCGTTGTGGGGGTGAACTTCCAAGGGGTCAACTGCGACCATTTTAAAACATATGCTGCTAAGATGGTTTGGATATGCTGGCTCATTTTCACGAGTGTGGAGTGTGCAAGCGATCCAGATGCGTTTACCAAAACCAAACACTTATTTTGCTCTCCTGTTCACTTCAGCTATTGAATGCTATTAGAAAGGCTCTCTCCCAGGAAGATGGAATTAGTTCAATTATTGTTCTCTTACAAAAAAAACGACAACCTCGTTTTACTCTCAAATTGGATCCCCCTAAACAAACAGTTTGTTTCCTCTTGCATAGACAAGAGCTTTTCCTACCCTCCTACAGAAAGAAAAAACACAAGTTTTTCATCAAAGCATTCGCTCTCTGAAATAATATTGAAACAATAAAGTAAATCAAGCAAATAAATGTGTTTTTCTGCTGTCATTACATTTCCACATTCTGCCTTTCAAATCCTTTTGACAATGTTACAAGTCTGGCAAACATCAGTTCATAACATAACGGCTTTTGTTAATGATTAACAAAGAAGAAAGACATGCGGCATCAACAACACTGACTACTGTAATTGTTAAATTACTCCAAAGTTAAATCCCTGTAAAGCCTCCAACTCATTCAGAGTTCATTGTCACAATTTGACTTCAGTGGTGTTGTATTTGTGACTTTGTATTCTATAAAACACTGAAGCAGGATGGTGACACAATGTTGCATGTGTGTAGAGGTAAGGTGGTGGATCTGTAGTGAAATATCGGCTTGTTCTGTTTAAGTGCCAGAAAAGAGTCAGAGGCTTTTCTGATCATCATAAAAAAAAAAAAACAACAAAAGGGAAAAACAAAAAGTACACACCTTGGTGAAGAAATATACACAATCAAGACAGGAAGATTAACTTCTTCTATTTTGGAAAAGGACGTGGTTCGTGACATTCCAGATAGGCTGGGGACACCCATGAACGCTCCCTGCTCGTATATAATCAGGCGGAGAATAATAAATCTCACTTTGTACGTCTTGCCGTCACTCCGCTCAATCCTCAACTGTGCCTGCTCTACCTGTATGATGGAGGGTGTTGGTACACAATCTGCCAAATAGACATACAGTCGGGAACGGATTTCAAAATGGCTCTCTCTGTTGTCTCACCTGCCTGGATAAGACGGGCGGCATATGAAAAAGCTCTACTTGACATGGATGGTAATAAGTGTGAGGAGAAATGAGCCATTTCTCAGAGGCTGAAGTGACCCAGCACACAGGTTGCATCTGTCCAGTGAAGGGTTTGAAAAAAAAGAAGTGTGGTTTTGTGGAATTGTTGTGATGATATCATCAGTTTAAGCTAAATGTAAAATTAATGTATTTCTGGAAATACCCACTGACATTGCTATTTTTCATTAAGGTAAAAGAACTACAAAGCAAAAGTTTGACATTTGGGGAAATATAGGATTTCTAGAGTAGAGTTAAATCAACACTATATAACAATTTCATCTCAAAATAACAGCTTCAAAATCATTGTTATGCTTCATGATATATATTGATATATGGAGTTTCCTAATGGACGGAAAGCTTAACTTATTGCGAAAGTAACACTCACCGCTGACTGCTGCGAACAGTAGCTGCTGTCAGATAGTTAGCTGTTAGTTCAGTTAACTCGGTGGTGGGAGTCCAGTCGTCTGGTAGTCAGGCTTTCAAACAGAACACTGGAAGTTTGTGAGCTCAACACCAGGCTGGCACCATTGAGCCCCTGAGCAAGGCACTTAACCCCCAGTTGCTCCAGGAGGACTGTCCCTGTAGTTAGTTCCCTGTGAGTCGCTCTGGATAAGAGCGTCTGCTAAAATGAGCTATAATGTGATGTAACTGTGCTGCTGGTTTCACAAACCAGATTTAGGGTGTTAATTAATGAGCTCAAGATGTGCTGGTTGTCAGATTTGGTTACCATTAGACTGAGCCAGACTAGTTGTTCCTCCCTGTTTCTAGTACGTGTGCTAAGCTAACTGCCCGCTTTAGCTTCATATTTACAGATAAGAGAGTGGTGTCAATCTTCTCAATCCAACTCTGCCAGAATGAGAACAGGCATATTACCAACACAACTGTTGTTTTAATATAAAAACTGAAGAAAACTGTTTATTTCTTTGCATTTATTTGAAATACAGAAAAATAAAAAATAAATATAAAATCTGCAAAAAAAAAAACTTAATGTCGTTTCTCTGACGTCCAGATCACGTCAACAAACCACAGTCTCGTATAAATTCTCAGTTAATCAGTTACTGTAATCTGGCATGACATTGTACCTTGCCAGGAGGTGCAGAATAGCGGAGAATATCATGAAGTGCTGTTATTAAGTCTGTCAGTAGGTTAAAGTTAAGTCATTCATTCCCATTTTGATCGATTGCCATGAAGGAGTGGATCCAGCAGACCTTATTACCTGTGAAATTAACTGTGATGAGTTCTGGAACGTGGAGAGATTTCTTCCCCCATGGTAATATTTCCTCCCTTCGATGAACAATAGTGCATAGTCTACGCCAGACAATAACAAAATCCAGCGATAGAAAGCAGGAATACGTAAGCGAGCGCGTAACGTTAACGTGGTGGAACTGATGAGGGAGTGTTGGATAAGCTGTAATGCCGAGCGGAGGCTTTTGAGTGTTCACTTCTGACCTTTGTTTGAGGTGCTTCTTTCGCCTTGTGGATATTGGCCCCAGCTCAGCTTGGTATCGGCTGTGATGATGAGAACTTGCAACTTTGAAAACATAAGAGCGAGGGAGGGAAAAAAAAAAGGTGGAGACAGATCAATGATTCTCCCTCACTGCTGGAAAATAAAACCAGAATAACGCAACAGAGACGGGCTAGAATTTCACGGCCTTTCACCAACTTCAATTGTTCAAGGTCAAGTGGGGTTTAAGAAGGGATTTTTTTCTCATTGAGGATGAAGCACCTCAACCTTTCCATCTTTTTTTTTTCTCTTCCAGTTTCTCCCTGTGGTCCTATCAGCGTTGCTTTGGTGAGGTTAAAGTGCTTCAAATTTCATAATGCGGGGAATTCTAGCCACACTCAGAGATGGGATTTTCTATTAAGACACAGACGACTTACACTCTGCCATATACCCCTCTTGAATACTCCGGAGCCTTATTAGAAGCCTGTTATGGTAATATTAAAATCTTCCGGTAGCCCATGTCGGCCCATATCCAGCTAAAGATGGATTAAGGTTGCTATGGGTGTTTAAAAATAGTCGCCGGCAGTTCACACACACACACACACACATACACACACACACACACACACACACACAGCAAAGCAATGTTTTTCTCACACTGATAAGGTCTTACATAAAGAGTGGGTGTGCTGCAATTACCGATCCAAAGCAGCCCTAAGCAGATGCAGGTCTGACTGAGGCGAAGAGGATTTCTAGCTCCGAAAAACAGTCTCCGGATTACATTCACGGACACTTCACTGCTACAAAAGCTCAGGCTTTACCCTGTTCAGCTCAATGTGCACCGCGTGTAATTAGCAGAAGTTTTCACTGATGCTAAATTTAGCCTGAAAAGGGGCATGCTGCAGGCATGCCTCGAAAATCCAAGTAAATGTTTCCCTTATGGTGCGTTTCTGTTCTGAGAGAACGACGGGTTAATTTCACCCTTTTTAAGGATTGTTTTTTTTCTTCATTACATGTATACAGCAAAAATCTTTACACTATATCCTCTAGAGTCTAATAGAAAACACCACATTGAAAGTGGAAGTCATGCCCTTTGTCATTGATGTTTCACCCTCGTCATCAATCCAAGCATTTTCTATTTGTCTGCATGAATCAGTCCCATTTCCAAGTGATTTCTGGCTTTGTCTAGTGCTGCGTAGAGTTCACAGACTGTTCCGCGTCTTTGTGCCGCAGCAAGGAGTGCACTTCATTGATATACAAGAGTGTACGGGGAGAGCAGTATGATGGGAGTACACACTGCACCTTTCTCTTGTGGGAGTTCAGCTTCAGATGCTTGGCTCACAACCTTAACTTGGGCTTTTCATCCTCTGTCAGATCACACCACAGGGGACCGCATTGCATCGCATCGTTTGAAGGCCGACAAGCACCTCTCTACATCAAAGCAAACACCACATGCTTTCAGCAGAAAACATTCACATCTCCCCAGTGGAGCCAGGGTCTCAGAGACCGAAGCGAAGATGCAACAACAGCAGCTTCTAAAAATAAAATAAAAATCGTATTAATAAAAAAGGTAATAGTGTAAAATGTAATTGAAGCTGAACGTTGACGGAAAATATTAAATGGTGACACTCATTTCGCCCGTTGTTGGAAGTCGAAGAAGCAAAAGGAACATGGCACACTCGGAGAACCTGCTCCTGCATCCTTGCATCACCGCATATGTGTTTGCAAGGGCAAGTGGTCTGTCTTGTCCCTTCAGACTGGAGGTGGCACATGGCTGGCGCACCCTCCAACACCCCCCCCCAAGGACAACCAGTAGGTGCAATTAATATTCCAGATCAACAAAATAATAACAAAGTTGTTGCCCTTTTAAAAGTAATCACAGAGTTGCCTAGTCCTATGTTTGTCAGTTACAGCCCAATAGGTTACAGATCACTTCCATATTCGCATGTAGTTCATTCATTTTACAATTTTACAAGTAAACGTATCACATCTAAACCGTTTTAATGATGATAATGAAAAGTTAGCTTTGCCAAGTCAAATTTGATTTGAACAGACACAGTACACTGAGCACCTTTGCGCTCTTACTGAACTGTTACTGTTTTGGTTCATCAAGCAGCTGATTTAAGCAATAACGCTCCAAAAACTCAGTGTACGCTACCGTACCAGCACAACAACAGACAGACAAAGTTAGCGATCAGCTGGTGAATTTAGTGGAGCATTTAGCGTCTATAGTTGAGATTGAATATTAGACTGGTAGCCAGAAACACGACTCCAAATAAATGTCAATGTTGCTCCATGGATGCTTAAATAGGCAGCTATTTGCCAACATTTTCCTAATAAAAGGCGATAATATATCAATGTCATTTTTTCCCCCAAGCTTATTGCAGCTTTAAAGATAGCAGGATTTGAATGATAAAAAACTAAACTAAGCACATTAATGCTGAAACGACTCGTCAATAATTTGATTGGGACTGAACAGAAAGTGAATCAGCCATTTTGATAAGCAATATCATTTAAATCATTAATACATCAAAAGTGTCAAAATCTTTAGTTTCAGCGTCTCAAATCAAATGTGAGGATATTTGGGTTTCTTTTCGTATTAAATGATTATTAAACTGACTATCTTGGGGTTTTTAAGTGTTGGGACAAAACAAGCAATTTAATGACGTCAACGTGAGCTGTGGGAACGAATCAGTTTAATGAAAACAATCTCAAAACAGATCATATCATTTTTATCGTGGTATATCCGGGAGGAATTGTTTCACTGGTGTAATGTGAAACACAAAAATCAAATATCCTGTCATTGTGGCCAGCAAAAAGATCTCTATCCACTGCTATATAATTATTTTACCTCTATTGATTTGGTTTGGGAACATGAAAGTAGATTGTAGTTACTGACCCACGGCCGCTTTAATTATGCGAGCCTCTTATTTAGATCCATTTATTTCAAGGCTACATGACTAAGCGGTGGTTGAATGTTGCCAACTGCCTCTCTTTGATTGGGCAGGATAATTCAGGTCATCTGTGCAGGCCTACACCAAAATCAGAGCTATTCAGTTTTATTTCCAGAACATTTATTCACAGTCAGGGAGGGAGAACATTTTTGATTCTGACAGAGGCACTTTCTCAATTACAATAGAGTCATTGTCGGGGCACGCATGTGGATTTGGCCCTTTGTGAGCTCACAAAGTAAATTGAAAATGGGAGAATATAGTTGTCTCTCCTGAGGACAATTACGATGGTAAACTCTCAAAGAGATATCACTTTATCTGGTGTGGTCAAAAAGAGAAATGGATTCTTTCAGAGGATGATTACCGTAATTTCCGGACTATAAGCCGCTACTTTTTTCCCACACTTTGAACCTCGCGGTTTATACAATGACGCGGCTAATTTATGGATTTTTCCCGCTTTCACAAGCTTCATGTCGCCAAAAAACTGAACACCGTCGCATAATGTGACGTAAATCGAGCGCGCTCAAACTTCCCATTCGTTACGGTAATTAACTTTTTTACGAAATTTCTCGGTGTTTCATTCAGTGTACCAAATGAACCTCTAAAAACATTATGCCAACCTTCAATTGCATTATTAGTTCTTGGAATGTCTTCAGCAGCGGACATTATGAACAGCGGACATTATGAACAGTGGACATTATGAACAGTGGACATTATGAACAGCGGACATTATGAACAGCGGACATTATGAACAGCGGACATTTTAAACAGCGGACATTATGAATGGTCACGATTCTGATTACGGTCATGTTGTCACCCTCATCATGGCAAAGACACGGAGGAAGGCATATGATGCAGCTTTCAAGTTGAAGGCGTTTAAAAGCCTATTTATTTTTGTTCCAAACCGTGTTTCGTTAAAGCCTGTGTAAAGTTCATTTGTTTCAATGTACCGGTAGGCACCTGCGGCTTATAGACATGTGCGGCAAAATACAAAATACATATTTTTTAAAAATTCAGTGGGTGCGGCTTACATTCAGATGCGCTGAATAGTCCGGAAATTACGGTAGTCACACTCTTTTGATGAATTGTTCTGAATTGTATATTCTGCTTTACATTAGAGATGTGTCAATACATTCTACAGATACTCTGTCCTGATTTCAAGTAGTGCTGATAATACAGTTATAATGGCTGTAAATATTCCAGCTTTACGGTTGTATATCTCACTGGACGTGATAAGCCATTCAGAATATTTCCAGCCCATGCAGCACTGAGGCATTTATATTCTGTAAATGGTTTGTGACAGAGTACAACATCCTCCCTCAATAAATTGTGCCTGTATTTCATTACAGCACAACACAAACTTTTTATATCAAATATACTACAAAGCCACTCACCAGTCAGGATGTTTTGCTCACCTTGGCCTTTGATCAATAAATAAAGCTTTCAGGGGAGACGGAGTATTTCCTAAAACTGTTTTGGCACCTTATTTAAGAGTGTGTTTGCCTCCTGTGTGGCGGAAACATGTTTTTTTTTTCCAGGTAGTGCTGGAAAGCCCCTTTTTCTAAAGTAAACAGATGGTAGCGAGACCTCAGGTGGATACTGAGGTATTGTTTTTCTATAAACAATAAGATCACATCCAGGGAAGGAAAAAAAAAACAAACACAGCTGGAGGCTCTCAATGATTCAAACTATAGCTCCAGTAAGACATTTTGTAGGGAAAAGCAATGTGAAAAATAGCTGTTGCGAATGTCACTCTGCTGGGTTTTTATAAATTGCATGCCCAGATGTGATCCATTGTAATACATGATTGCCAAGTAGCCCTGTCCCTGTGGCACGGTTTCTATTCTGTGTACTTGATTACAACAAACTATTTCCTGAAGCCCTGCTAGCACATTATACTCAGAATGACACACGCTGTTTTCCGCCAACATTGGTATTTTATTTTTTGTTTTCCATCCATCCATCCATCCATCTTCAACCGCTTATCCGGGGTCGGGTCGCGGGGGCAACAGCTCCAGCAGGGGGCCCCAAACTTCCTTTTCCCGGGCCACATTGACCAACTCTGACTGGGGGACCCCGAGGCGTTCCCAGGCCAGTGTGGAGATATAATCTCTCCACCTCGTCCTGGGTCTTCCCCGTGGTCTCCTCCCAGCTGGCTGTGCCTGGAACACCTCCCTCGGGAGGCGCCCAGGGGGCATCCTTACCAGATGCCCGAACCACCTCAACTGGCTCCTTTCTACGCAAAGGAGCAGCGGTTCTACTCCGAGCTTCTCTCGGATGACTGAACTCCTCACCCTATCTCTAAGGGAGAAGCCAGCCACCCTTCTGAGAAAACCCATTTCGGCCGCTTGTAACCGCGATCTCGTCCTTTCGGTCATGACCCAACCTTCATGACCATAGGTGAGAGTAGGAACGAAGATAGACCGGTAGATCGAGAGCTTTGCCTTCTGGCTCAGCTCTCTTTTCGTCACAACGGTGCGGTAAAGCGAGTGCAATACCGCGCCCGCTGCTCCGATTCTCCGGCCCATCTCCCGCTCCATTTTCCCCTCACTCGTGAACAAGACCCCTAGGTACTTGAACTCCTTCACTTGGGGTAAGGACTCATTCCCTACCCGGAGTAGACAATCCACCGGTTTCCTGCTGAGAACCATGGCCTCAGATTTTGAGGTGCTGATCCTCATTCCAACCGCTTCACACTCGGCTGCGAACCGATCCAGTGAGTGCTGAAGGTCACAGGCTGATGATGCCATCAGGACCACATCGTCTGCAAAGAGCAGCGATGAGATCCCAATCCCACCAAACTGCAACCCCTCCTCCCCCCGACTACGCCTCGATATCCTGTCCATGAATACCACAAACAGGATTGGTGACAAAGCGCAGCCCTGGCGGAGGCCAACACCCACCGGGAACAAGTCCGACTTACTGCCGAGAACCCGGACACAACTCTTGCTTTGGGCGTACAGGGATTGGATGGCCTCCCACAGTATCTCCCGGGGGACCCGGTCATACGCTTTCTCCAGGTCCACAAAACACATGTAAACCGGATGGGCATACTCCCAGGCCCCCTCCAGGATCCTTGTGAGAGTGAAGAGCTGGTCCGTTGTTCCACGGCCAGAACGGAATCCGCATTGTTCCTCTTCAATCTGAGGTTCGACTATCGGCCGAACCCTCCTTTCCAGCACCTTGGAGTAGACTTTACCAGGGAGGCTGAGCAGTGTGATACCCCTGTAATTGGCACACACTCTCTGGTAGGCACTGTTCCCGACTTCCACGCAATGTTGAAGAGACGTGTCAGCCACGACAGCCCCTCCACACCCAAAGCCTTCAACATTTCTGGACAGATCTCATCAATCCCCGGGGCCTTGCCACTGTGGAGTTGTTTGACTACCTCAGTGACTTCCACCAGGGAAATTGCTGATGATCCCCCATAATCTTCCAGCCCTGCCTCTATCAAAGAGGGCGTATTAGTCGGATTGAGGAGTTCCTCAAAATGCTCCTTCCACCGCCCGAGTACCTCCTCAGTTGAGGTCAACAGTGTTCCATCCCTGCTGTAAACAGCTTGGATGGTTCCCCGCTTCCCCCTCCTGAGGTGCCGGACAGTACGCCAGAAGCACTTTGGTGCCGACCGAAAGTCCTTCTCCATGGCTTCTCCGAACACCTCCCACACCCGCTGCTTTGCCTCTGTCACGGCCGAGGCCGCTGCCCTTCGGGCCTGTCGGTACCTTGCAACCGCCTCTGGAGTCCCCCGTGATAACATATCTCGGAAGGACTCCTTCTTCAGTCGGACGGCTTCCCTGACCACCGCGGTCCACCACGGTGTTCAAGGGTTACCGCCCCTTGAGGCACCTAAGACCTTGAGGCCGCAGGCTCCCGCCGCAGCTTCAGCAATGGAAGCTTTGAACATTGACCACTCAGGCTCAATGCCCCCAACCTCCACAGGGATGCCAGAGAAACTCCGCTGGAGGTGTGAGTTAAAGGTCTCTTGGGTATGGGCCTCCTCCAGACGTTCCCAGTTCACCCGCACTACCCGTTTGGGCTTACCAGGTCTGTCCAGACTCTTCCCCCACCCCCTGACCCAACTCACCACCAGATGGTGATCAGTTGACGGCTCCGCCCCTCTCTTTACCCGAGTGTCCAAGACATGCGGCCTCAGATCAGATGATACGATTACAAAATCGATCATCGATCTTCGGCCTAAGGTGCTCTGGTACCATGTACACTTATGAGCATCCTTATGTTCGAACATGGTGTTTGTTATGGACAGCCCATGTCTAGCACAGAAGTCCAATAACAAACAACCACTCGGGTTGAGATCAGGGAGGCCGTTCCTCCCGATCATGCCTCTCCAGGTGTCTCCATCGTTGCCCACGTGCGCGTTGAAGTCTCCCAGTAGAACTATAGAGTCCCCTACTGGAGCCCCCAACAGGACTCCATTCAGGGTCTCCAAGAAGGCCGAATACTCTCACTGTTGTCTGTGCATATGCACCGAACAGCAGTTCAGAGTTTCCCCCCCATAACCCGTAGGCGTAGGGAGGCGACCCTCTCGTCTACCAGGGTGAACTCCAACGTAACAGCACTCAGCCGGGGATTTGTGAGTATCCCCACACCCGCCCGGCGCCTCACACCCTGAGCAACTCCAGAGAAGAATAAGGTCCAACCCCTATCCAGGAGTACGGTTCCAGAACCGAGACTGTGCGTAGAGGAGAGCCCAACCAGATCTAACTGGTAGCGCTCCGCCTCCCGCACAAGCTCCGGCTCTTTCCCCCACAGAGAGGTGACGTTCCACGTCCCCAGAGCCAGCCTTTGCCGCCCAGGTCTGGTCCGTCGAGGTCCCCGACCTTCACTGCCACCCGTCTGGCAATGTACCCGACCCCAACGGTTCTTCCTGCGGGTGGTAGGCCCACATGATGGAGAGGGGGGGGTGCCACATTGCTTCTTCGGGCTATGCCCGGCCGGGCTCCGTGGCAAACCCGGCCACCAGGCGCTCGTTGACGGGCCCCCCTTCCAGGCCTGGCTCCAGACGGGGGCCCCGGCCCCGAGGGTCACACCTCCTCTTTTGTGATGTTTCATTGAGGTACTTGAACCATTCTTTGTCTGGCCCCTCGCCTGAGACCAATTTGCCATGGGAGACCCTACCAGGAGCACTAGGCTCCCGACAACACAGCCCTCAGGTTCATAGGAGCACCCAAACCCCTCCACCACGGTAAGGTGATGGTTCTCGGAGGGGTTTTTGTTTTCCATCCGAAATATTTGTCTCAGGCTGTCATACAGGTGATTTTGGCCCCGGGGCTCGGCCCTTCGTCGCCGCTCTGACGCTGCGGTAAATCACCGGAGCGGCAATTCCCATTTACAAGACTTTGCAGTCGATTGATAAAGATTGTTTAGCGTTACAATTCTGTGACTTACAGCTAACTAACAACTAAATGCCTGTAAACTGAGAAGGGCAAGTCATTTAAATTCATATTTCTATTTCTATTTCGCCTACCTAGAAGGTTGTTATTATCAGTCGATTGTGTAACAGAGACACATTGTGCATTATTTAGCGTCAGCATTCACCTCGTTTTTTCATTATTCATTCAAAACCCACTCTACATTTTTTTCATTTAAAATCTTATCTTTACTGTGACCTAATCTATAATTATCTATCAGACCTCTGGGAAATACCTTATTTCCCTGAACCATATTACCAAGACCGAAGAAGGACTCTTACATGCATTTTGTGGTTTGTGTGATTTTCTGAAGATTTACTCCTTGCATCACCCCCATCTCAAGATCCATCTCTCTTTTGTGTGCTAATCAGGCGTGTGACACGAAGATGTGATGAGTCTAAAATTGTAGGTGACTCGGTTGTGGATGTTAATGCATGTAAATGAAGGAATTCAGTCCCTCATGAAGAGTAAACAAGCAGATGACGGGGGGGGGGGTGAACTGAGGAATTAACTGCTCAACGATTTCCTGTAGTGATTGTGGCTCTGTCGACTCCGTTTTAACTGTGCTTCTCAGGGTTCAAACTGTGTCCAGTACTGTGACGTCTTTTTATTGGATTTTATTTTGCTGTGGTTTGAGTTTCTGTGGCAGTTTTCTTTGTTTACTTGGGTACAGTGGCCGTCTTGTTTTTCTTCTGCTTATCTCAAACTAACTGCTGTTACCGCCTCCAATAACGTGAAACACAAAAGTTTCCTATTGTCAAATTAAGTCCAGTGGCTTAGTATTGCACTTCCATAAAGTCTGGGGAGTCACAAGAGACATGTTGAAATGGTCAAAATGAATGCAGTAGAGGAGATATTTCTTAGTGCTTTAGATACATTTTAGTTCTTAGTATGAGTCAAGGTAGTTTGTCGCAAGGATGGGAAGCTCAGAAGGAGTATGGCATTAGCATCACATGAACCCAGATAGTTGAGGTGAGATTCAACATGGCAGTGTCCTTTTAAACATATTTTATGGACAAAAACTAAAACACTGATCAGCCAACACATACGATTCATCTTCTGCTCTAAACCCAG
Organism: Bovichtus diacanthus; assembly: GCA_943590825.1. Classification (NCBI taxonomy): domain Eukaryota; kingdom Metazoa; phylum Chordata; class Actinopteri; order Perciformes; family Bovichtidae; genus Bovichtus; species Bovichtus diacanthus. The sequence goes on along the minus strand of CALSBV010012215.1, from coordinate 1,087,842 downwards.
AACAGAATAATCTCACAGTTGAGGATTAAAAAAAAGCGTTGGAAGCTTTTATTAACTTTTATTACAGGCAACATGGATTCCAAATCCATCAAAAATACGGCAAAATCATCTAAAAAAATGCAAAAGGCACTAGCGTTTCCTTTTACTCTGCCTCTGGATTCGGCTATGAGTGCATTTTACAATTTTAGGACCTAATGATTTAAATAAGGGCTTTAAAAAAAAAAAAATTCTAAAAAAATTCCCAATGTAAGTGTATAGGAAAAAGTTATTTTGGGCCCCATGGCATCACATGACAGACATGGAAATTATAACGGTTTGGTTTGTCAAATTGGCTTCAAAGTCCAGCGATGTACCTGGGGGCTTGGCTTTCACAGGCTGAGTAGTACTCTTCATGATTAGAAAGCTAATCTTGATGCGAAAAAAAATAGTGGAGTACCCCTTTAAATGATAATGAGCACCAGCAAAACTAATACATCAATATATAGAAATGACAGATTTACAAAATAATTTTTTTTTTTTAACAACCAGAGGAAATCTTAGGCTATTGTTCATTGTGTATTCTCACATATATATATATATATATATATATATATATAGAATTATTTTATTTATGTTTTTTCACCATCCACATCGTTACTACTTTATTGTACATTTTGGGCAATAGTATACATTCTGTAATTCTTTCAAATTTGATAATAAAGTCCACTCTACACATAGTAAGTATACTATTTTAACCTTGTTGTCATTCATTTGTCTTCTTTTCTAAGATATTTTAGGACGTATGGGTATCTAGGAAACGCAAACACCAGAATGTTACACTTTTCCCACCAGGTATTACAGCAGAACATATTTTTGTTAGGTTATTTTTGGCATTAAAGCTTTTAACATCATTTTGGCAGACAAGAGAACAAGACGTAATAGGTTAAACTTCAACAAGGAGAGCAGAGAGTATTGCCCTTTACAATGGTAACAATTTGTCCTAATGTCAGCTCTTTGTTCAGGGATATCTATTTTATTTTTGTTCTTTTTTTGTCACTTTACTGGTGGAATTTGTTCTTCTGAGCTGCCAACCCTCATATAACTATGACTCAAGCGTTGATGCGGCATAACAAATGTGTCTTTTGGTGCGTGGAACATTTCCCACTTTCATATCCTGCTCTGCCGTAAACTCATGTCTGTGTGTGCGTGTGTGTGTGTGTGTGTGTGTGTGTGTGTGTGTGTGTGTGTGTCTCTCTCTCTCTTCTCTGCAGAGATCCGCGAGGCCTTCAAAGTGTTTGACCGCGATGGGAATGGGTTCATCTCAAAGCAGGAGCTGGGGATGGCTATGCGCTCCCTGGGCTACATGCCAAACGAGGTGGAGCTGGAAGTCATCATTCAGAGACTGGACATGGACGGTGAGGCAAACACACAGTTTGGATTTTTTTTTTATTATCTTAAGTCACAAAGCACAGAAGCTTTGCTCTCTTTTTGCCCACAAATCTGGACTGTAGTAGGCAGTAAAACCAGCGACAATAAACACCAACTGTTCCTCTTTTCCGCAGGCGACGGCCAGGTGGACTTTGAGGAGTTTGTCACTCTTCTGGGCCCAAAGCTGACGGCAGCTGGGTTGCCAGATAAGTTCAACGGCACTGACTTTGACTCCGTTTTTTGGAAGGTGCTCATTATTCAGTCACTCATTTTGTGCCTATTAGGAAGATCGACAGCAGAGTCGCAGCAAACCTCCAAGCGCAGACACATTTAGACTCTGCCAATGTACGACTTTAAAAGGAAAACCAGTTTTAATTGCCACATCCACTGGGTTGTTATTAATGGGATGATTTTAATCTGGGAGAGGATTCCCTTAAGAACTGCATCAAGACTTTGTGTTAATATCTCCGCCTCTTTGTGTGTGGCTACAGTCTTATTACTTAGAACATTAAAGTCAATTTTTATGTAAAATAGATATTAATTTATTTACAGACACCTCATTAGATAATCAACTGCTCACTTTGACAGTGGGACGGAATTAATGGGATGGAGCTTGTGTCTAAGCTGCCTTTGCTGTAAAAACGTGATAACAGCGCCAGAGTGGCTGTCAAAAGTGAGGCTCCAAATTTGAGTGTGAAGGAGAGGGGATTTGTGGGAATTCTTGGTGCCGTCAGTGTACCCAAAAATCTTTACCAAAGACACCTGCTGGGAGAAACCCGGAGGGCTATTGCAAAGGCTGCATAGCCTCACATAAGATTGTAAAACAGAATAGTAGCATCAAGCACGTGCCACCAGATTGATCACACAGAGCCCCCGGTCATCAAGCTTAGTAGGAGATGAAAAACATCGATGGCACAAACAGGCACAGATCCTGAGTTGGCATTGTTGCAAGTATTTTGTTGTTAGTTTTGGTATTAATTATTCTCAGATTCTAACTCAAATTTTACATAATGCCAGTGGCGGGGAAAAAAACAAAGTACATTTACTCAGAAACTGAACTTTGATCTGCTCTACTTAATTATTTTCATTCACCTACGTTATACTATGAGGCAAATTGTATTTTTTCACTCCACTGAATTTATCTAACGACTATAGTTACTTTGCAGAATCTGATTTTAGATACAAAACATATGACCGGCTTATGAGATACAATCGATTGCTTATAGGTTAAACTAGCCAACAGTATGTACATTTGTTAAAAATAATCTCCATTTACCAAGTACACATGCACAAATATGCTCATACATTAAAGCATTGTAATTACAGTATAATCCAACTATATATTATACAGGACTTCTACTTATCGAATATTTTTAGTGTGGTATACTACTTATGTAAATGACTTCAAATGTAGTAAAGCATGGTTTTATTCATAATATTTATCATCATTAGTGATTATAAGGTAATCCAATATTAGCATTTTTAACATCATCGTTACAAGTGAACAAATACAATTTTCCACGCTGCTCAGGGTTTGAACGGAGGCTAAATCTTTCTTTTTTCTCAAGGTCACAAGTTATTAATGTCATAATCTTGAGCTTGTATTTTGATTGGATGTTGACTAAGTCAAAAGTTTAACACGTCTATTCATACTTCCACATTTTTTTTTCTTTTTTATAGTTCCATAATCTGATTAAATTTACATTGCATAAAACTTTTTCCATACACTTCTATTTCCGCTGTTAGTGTTCACCTCCTTTTTATGTGTTACGTGTGTGTGCCTACATACTGTACTGTATATGTGTGTGTATTGTATTGTGTCCACCAGCCTGTGTCTAAGTTAATGGACAGTTATGTGTGTCTATCTCCAGTGTGACATGCAGAAGTTAACGGTGGAAGAGCTGAAGAGGCTCCTCTACGACACCTTCTGTGATCACCTTTCCATGAAAGACATCGAGAACATCATCATGACTGAGGAGAACCACATAGAGAACCCTGGGGAGTGCCAGGTGGATATAGACAGTAAGGAAGAACCTCCTACTCTCACAGTCTTCTGCTGTTTATGTTTATCTGGTGATATATTGCAACAAAAGGTCCCACCTGGAAATAAAACAGGGGCCTTGTGGTTATGTTGCATGGCGTCTTAACCACCAGGCTACCAGGACGGCAATCCTGTTGAATTTTCCAAATCTCCTATTATCTTGGCTTCAAGCGCCACAAACAACCCTGTCTCCTACAAAACTATGTTCCAGTACAACTAAACCCTGTCTCCTACAAAACTATGTTCCAGTACAACTAAACCCTGTTTCCTACAAA